>LQNS02277717.1:26469995-26490561 GCA_001587735.2 Parhyale hawaiensis | reverse complement strand
TCCTCCGACTGCACTCGCTCGTTTTCCTCCGCTTCCCGTGCCGCTCGACGCTTATATCAGGACCCCATATCGCACCGTGGTCATTCGCCCTCTAGGTCCCACAACGCTAGCACCACCATATTTTAGGTCCTCTTAAATAAAAAAAAAATTTTATTGTTAGACATCCTTAAGATTTCATTAGGTTTTTTGAAAATGGGATAAAACTCCCGAAACGTCAAATTTTAATTAGTTCGTGTCGACTTTTATTTCAATTGTATAAATTGGACAGCCTCAACTGCTGAGTAGGGTCCCAGATTGCCTCATCACCCTTGTCAAACGAGAGGCCATATACATACCAGAGTGTTCAATGCATTTCCTTCTGGTCTGTAGTGCTCCTTCTTAAAGCGTGTTCGCTCAACAGCCTTTTGTCCCAATAGGTAGTACTAAGCGTCCAAATGCGTCGCTTTGTCCATTAATTAAACAACTGGACAGTGCACCATTCTTTATTCTAATTGTCCCCAAACTTGAAGATACATCTGAAATTTTACTTGCGATAGCTACTTGCTAAGCCAACTGATCTGACTGTAAAATTTTGGGGAAATTTTGGGTATGCACGCGGACTATGATAGTTATTTGCAACAGCGTAGCAAGACGTTCTGACGCTGAACAGTCCGAATGAAACCAAAAGCCTGTCGTGGAAACCTCGCCTTTCAGCAGCTGAATAATAGGAATGCAGCCATCGTAAATAGAGGGAATTAAGTAGCAGTGGCGTTGTTTATTTTTGATAGGCATGTAATAGAGTTAATCAATTATTACCTTAATTATTCTGTAGGCATATATTTCTGCCAATCAAAGTATCGGCTATAGCCCGATAAATTTGCGGTTCAATTTTACTATAAGAAGCCGACACACTCCTGTGAAAGTCTTTTACTAAGCCCCTAAAAAAAGATATGTAGGACTTAGCAGACTCCTTTTTCATGGGCGTAGTTTTCAATTTGACTCAGTATTGCACCGTTAGCTTATCGCCTGTTGTAGCATAAGGGACCTGCAATAGAACGTGGATTGTCTGGACGGCCTGGTGTCATCTCACTGCGAAAAGTTGATTGCTGTCATGAGGCGTAAGTGCATGATAATCGATGTACATAATAATGTAGTTGCTTTTATGGACGCTGATGTTTGCTATGGAAGAAATCAAAAAGTCATAACATTTAGTGGGGGGTCTACTTCAGAATTCATGTTGCCCTGTGTTCTGATGGATCTCCAAGATTAACTTCTAACGAGGCTAAAGTGATTATTTACCTTTCACGTGGACAGGATAACTCCAGCCATTTATCACAGCTGCTGCATGCAATTTTTTGGAGAACTGCGCGAATATTTGCAG
This sequence comes from Parhyale hawaiensis, assembly GCA_001587735.2. Classification (NCBI taxonomy): domain Eukaryota; kingdom Metazoa; phylum Arthropoda; class Malacostraca; order Amphipoda; family Hyalidae; genus Parhyale; species Parhyale hawaiensis. The sequence continues at coordinate 26,489,201 of LQNS02277717.1, read as the reverse complement.
TTGTAAAGGTTTGTACATCAACGATTACTCGGACTCCATTGGAGACAGCACGTTGGCAATTTGCCTACTCACTTTGTCCGAGCTATATTGAATAGGTATACCTAGTGCAGCAATTGAAGATGGTAAGTTTCGTGTCGAGACAATAGTTTCCTGCCAGTCTGTGGCAGCAGCAGTCAACGAAGCACTAGCAGTTGTAGCTCATGTTAACATGTACTCGTATTCTTAAGTCTGCGTTTACTGAGAAAGGAAGTAATACAAAACTCCTGTCTTTGCGTCCAGATGCATTTGTTGTTCTTTATTCTCAATGTTGCTCTGGCTCCTCTGCCCCAGCAGGAGTATTATTGCGTCGGTGCGTTTTCATAAAACCGATATAGGGATTCCCATTGTCTTTGTAATGCTAAGGAACGTTTTTGCAGCATTAAATTAAGTGGCGATTTTATACTGCACAGTTTGTTGTCTTGACTCCATCTCTTGGAGGTGGCAGAGTGACACGGCGAGACAGCGATTGAAGCAGCCGAGCTTAGTATTGTTGTTTTAGATTTTTTGTAGCGCACTTCCACTACCCAATTTGGTGAGGTCAAGGCTACATTTTACAAATTCATTCGCGTAATATTTTTCGTTTGACCTGTTATTAGGTTATCCCAAAAGTTCGTAATCACTTGGGGAAAATTGATTTTTTTTTTAATTTTCAGTAGCTATAGGAAAAGTTGAAAGAAAAGTACCCGGCTCTGATCAACCGAAAACGCGCTTTGCTGCAGCAGGACAAAGCTAAGCCACACACCGCCGGGAAGAAGACCAAAGACAAGTCTGAAGAGCAGGACGGCGTTGATGTTTTACCACATGCAGCTTACAGTCCTGACTGTGCTCCAGCTGGTTCCAAAAAGTCAAATGATGGTCTTTATTTTGAGGAATTATTTTATTTTTTTGTTTTTGTTATTCTTTGCCGAGTAAAATGTCAATTTCTTGCATGTGTTTACGAACTGTTGGGACAACCTCGTATTTAATGGCTTGTTCCTAGTGATGCTTAAACTAGGAGTCTAATTAAACGTGTGCTAGCTGGCATTCGCTACTTGTTTTAAATACAATATGCAAACTAGATTAAGTTCTTCGACCTACAGATGGCAACACTCGTTTTTCTGTCCCCTGTAAAACGTCTGTTAACGCAGAAAATTTGATTCTCACTCTCGTACATTACTTTTGTTTTAGAAAGTTTTGGCCCACAGTATGTTCTTGATGGATTCGATACTTTGTATAGATTTCGTTGTCGGTTATTTTAATAACCTAATTTAATTCTTCATGCAAAACTTGTTACTAAATCACGCCTCACCCACTGTAGGCCGTATTACTTTGCTGCCAATGTTTTTGCGTATTGATCACGAAGTTGTGCTTAATTTACTGAAGTTCGGCCACTTAGCTGCTGACTCCCTGCACTGCTGTGCCAGCGTTTGTATCAGCCATCGTCTGAAGCTGCGGCATTAAGTAATTTGCACCCCGACGTTCTGTGCACATCTTCAGTTATGCTCTCGAACAATACCTTGCCTTATTTTTATTTTCTTTTATGCTCCACCTTGCATCCGATTAACTCCGCTTTTGCTTCCTGGGAGTTGTGGGCAGAAAAGTTCATAGTTTGCTACAGCAGTTGGGCGTTCAAGACTTCACGTGCTGGCTCACCGTCCTTCCATTTCCCGGTTCTTGCTTTCCGGGTTCTTGCCCGGTCCTATTTCTGTCTTTCTTTTTGTATAATTTGTAACTGGGTCTTGTTAGACACCACCTCCAACATCATACGGTGACATATATTGGTTTCTTTGCCATTTACTGCGCACCCAAGACTTGTCCCGGAGTCCTAACTGCGTAGTTAATGCTCTCTTCCTCCTGTTGGTCTAAAGAGAACTTTATAGCAGCTAGTATCATATGCCATATCCAACACTTGTATTCATGACACCCCTACACTCAACCAACCATTTAGCGAGCGCATAACCTGCGAAGTGCACAGAAGTCGTGGTAGACAAGGTCTCAATTGTTACGCTTAGCGTTAGATGCTTATTCTTAACCCTTTACGTCGTTGTGTCCGTCACATCCAAATATCTCGTGTAATTTTAGCGAGTCAGAAATTCGACCCTAAACAGTAATAAAAATCAAATAAAGCGAAATTACTTGATCGACCGGTAAAAATTAGTTACACTGCATGGGTTTTCTTTCATTGTGCCCACTTTACTGCTTTTTCTTTTTGCTTCTGCTCATGATGCAGCGTTTTGCTACTCCTCTTCTTTCCTTAATTACTGCGCCCGTGTGCATTGATCCAGCGTGTGACAACACACCCCACGCCTGGGTTCCGCGTTTCTTAAAACATACTCTACTCTAAATATATCTCCTATTACTTCTTTTCTTTGATCGCCTGGGCAGTGAAGAAGGGAAGCTGGAACTTTGCAATATAATAAGAAATAAAAGGGCCATTTTTAAAATGTGTTGTGACAACCATGTAGTACTGTACACTTGACAGCACTGCACCACAGTGAGCTTTGTAAGAGCGCCACCAGGTAGCTCTCTCATGCAGTAGCTTCTAGTATCAGGAGAACAAAGAAGTGATCTCACACAATTTAATATTTGCGCTATTGAGACTGCCTTACAAGATTTTAAAGTTCTCTTTACCTTATGGGATGAAGTAAATATATTTCGGACGTAAAGGGTTAAGATGCCTCTGTCTTAGCTGCGTACGCGCGATTTGTATTGCTAATTTGTAAGCTTAAGAGCTAATAAGATGCATGTCTCAAATTTTAGCTATTAACACTATCTTGATTTAATTAGCAACGTTGCCTTAGTAGCTCATATATTATACCTTAGACGTAAGGCCCTCTACTCGACATATCATCTTTGCTCCTGCTGTGCCCTTTGATATTTACTGTATGTCTTGCTGTCTCCAGTGGCGGATGTTCTGCCGTTTGTTGTGTAGTAAATTATTTGGAGTGAGATGTGCTGCAGCACTCAGCTAACCAGAGGCATCTTTAGACGGCGCCAGGCTCTCGGCTGTTACAGTTGCGCCCCTCCTCCAAATCTTGTGCACGAAGAGAGTGACTAAACACGGACCCGCACCACAGTCCTTGACATCCTATGCGTACTACTTGCAATGCGAATTCGTTGCTGTGTCTGTTCAGTAGCGCAAAAGTGCACAGCTGCTTGAGCTCTAATTCACTCCCTAGTTGAATAGCTGCCCCCAACTTGACAACTGACCCTCGCTATGCCAGCTGCCGTGATTGAGCATTTTAGTACTTCACTTAGCAGATCTCCTCAGGTGTATTTAGAAGGATACAACAGAACATTCGGACGCAAAGCAGTATGTATACGGCGACGAGAAGACGGCCGTGAATACCTACCCACCGTAACTAAGAAAGGCTTCCTAAATTCAATATGTGTTGAGATTATACGCGACGTCCATCGACTGGGACAGTTCCATCGAGATAAGTTAATCTCATTGCCTGTAACTTGCATGACACTCCAGTCCTGTGCGTTGGTTTTATTATTTTGGTTCGATTTCAGGCGTTGATGCCAAAGGGATTATCGCCCGCGGGGATGTCGAGTTTTCGGCGTGTCTGTGTACCGGTCCTTAACCAAAGCACGAGTTTCTTCCAATATCATGGGTTTTCTCAGAAACGCCATTGGCAGCCCTGCTAGTGACATCAAGAGCGACGTGACTGCTGGCTAATAAAGAGGTGAAGGTGTATCGCTGCTGCAATTGCCCTCCTGGACTACGCTGAAAGAGCAAGTGAAGGCAGGGAATACAGCGTAATATATATTTTGTATGCTGCAGTCAGTCCACTGAGGTGGGTCGTGGGCTGGGAGGTCCAGACGCACTCCGGCTTTCGCTACTGCTGAGGCCGCCGAACCAACGCTTGTGACCGAAGTGCCGGACAAGCTAATGAGACTCATGACGTTATGTGGCTGCTACAGTCCCAGTCGTTGATCCCTTTGGTTATGGCGTACGCTTAGCCTAGATGGTCTCGTGAATCTCGTCCTGTCAGTGGATATCGCCACAGATGCTTCAGCGCAACACTTCTCCTTGTCATGTCGTTTGTATCATATATTGCTTCATGTTCTTTTTCATCATCTGCATTGAGAATTCTAGAGCAGCTGATATTATGATGCATTTTTGATAACAGTTTTGTCTTACAGTGAGATGTTGAGCCTCGTTTGCAAAGGAGCATACACTTACGTTGACAATTGTTTGTTTATGGACGTGGTTCAGGTGGCTTGATCCACGCCAGCTGACGTGTGTAGAGGTTTCACGGCCTCCTTTTGCCATTGAGTCATCAGCGAAGTGTACATAAACCGCTGACTATGTATCCGCCAAATCGAAGTACGAGTCCCGCGATATGATAAACTACATAACCTTCATAGCTGCTGAATTTGGAATATGCCAGGGCAGTAGTACACTAGGTAACATATGTCCGCAATCCTATAGCCTAAACTCAGAAGTTCGAAAAGTTTCGCCTGCTGAAATTTTCACAGCCTCCGTATTGAAGCAAAACGAGGCTGTCTACGTAACATGACCGTGTGCGTTCACAAGGTCTGTTTGGGGCTCAGTGTCACGCATGCTCGTGCCGTATGAGGTTGTGCTATATATACTATGCTCTCCTCGAGTTTCATTGGGCGTCAATCATCTCTTTATGACAGGTTCTCCTTGCGTGTAGCCAAAACAAAGTTACACGTGACGTCACAACCAATCATGGGAATGTCACCCATCATATGTTATGGGGAGTAGCGACCTCAGGTGGGCCCTGTAGGTATCTCAGCAATCCATAGGCAGGCCTTAGATTTGCCTTTTCTTCGTACCTACGTTGCAGCTTTCCATTTTCTTACTCGTACTTCATTCCTCTTCTTTCCTAACGTGTGTAGGAACACCTTGCCTTGGTTGCATGTTTCTATTGGCATACTATATGTCTCGTGTTGCTTCTCCGTTATATCACCTTGGTTTTGGAGGCTTACATTAACTATGTATCTTGCTGGTAGCTGTACGGTATGTAGCGATGTCAGAACGCGTGTTTTCCCAGGTTGGGCCCGTGGTAATGTTTCATTATAAGGTGCTGTATGAGACTCGTCCCACATGGTGTTCCATCTTTATTGTGAAATACAAATAATCCCTAAATTCAGAACCCAACTGAGTCCAGAGGTTTCAGGTAAAGGATTGTGTACCTATGCTTGCCGAGCTGTGCTAAAATATTATTTGATAATTTCGTTTCGATTAATAAACTGCAACTGCCTGTTGGTTAATTTTACTAGTTTTCATGTTGTTACCGTGCTTGCTGTTCTCTTTTGCCGTGGCTGTTCTAGCTACATTCCCAACATTGTGCAGCTCCCTGTCCCCTCTTCAAGCACCGTGCCCTGATAAGGACAGGCTAATCTGGCGTGTAATCTGTTGTTCTGTTTCAGGCGGCATCGACTGGCATAGTTCCATCGAAGTAAGCTAATCTCATTTGCTTTAATTTCTCTGGACCTTCAGTCATGAGTGTTGGTTCGCTAGTTCGGGCCAATTTTCTACCTTTAATCCCTAACGGTTTTTTTTTCGCTTGAGACGGCCGTTAGTTTTGAGTTTGAATCAGTCTCAAGAGCAATTGGTTGGAATTGATGCCTAATATGCAATCAGAAGTAGCAAAGTCAGTGCTCGTTACTTGAGTTCCAAAGAAGCTCAAGATAACAAGACAAGCTTATTCGATGCAACTGTACCAATCGATGATCCCTATCGCAGCTGGACACGCATCGACTGATAAATACTCTATGCCGTATTAACTGTTGTCACACACCGCAGTGACGCTCTTGCTATGCAGTAGCCATTCTAATGGACTTTGTGACCTTTGCGCTCGCCAGAGAATATATATGAGCTACGTTCGATCTCTAGAGAGCTTGGTTGTACAGTAAACTGAAGTATTTGCTTCTGCTGTAGATATTTAGCATTATTATCTGCGTAATCAAATACAAGGGATCAATGGAAGTTTTCTGAGTGTGCTTCGCTCAGGCTCATGTTTGTGCCAAAATTATGTGTCGTTTTCTTACACTTTGTTATTTTCTTGCTCGTAGGTAAGGATAATAAAAGTTTAAGGTCTGATGTAGATGAGCCACACCGATGTCAGCACGTGCGTCGTGAGCACAGTGCGCTGAAAGTAGAGCCTAAATTAAATATTTCGCTGGGACTGTGACTTCAGATTTACTGAATTATGTGTATTAATTATTAGCGGAAGTCCAACTTTATTCTCTAAGTCTCGAGACGCCGTACTTATGCAACCGTACCAGTTTAATTGCAACTCCGCCGTACTGTGTGTAGGTTACTCCGACCATGGTAGCAGCAGCCTGGAGTTGACATCGTCCACGCGCCATTCGACTCTTACCGATCTCGGTCTTCTCGGTGGCTACCAATGGACGCATAGTATCTTTTTCTAGTAAATTGCTCTATGTGTTTATCTTTTTTTGTGATAGTTAAACAAACGTCATTTGATATATCACTGAAAGAAGTTTTGTATACAGTTTTTCATCATCCAAAAGAGAGCCCTAACTGGTGGCCAAGCGCTGCTCAAGGTACCCACAGGTGTCGTGTAGCCTTTCAGCCTTTCTTTCTAACACTGAAGCGTCGCATATTAACAGGCAACTGCTCAAAATTATTCGGTCGAGTGTCCATCCAACGCTTGTAACGAGACTATCCCTATGAGAAATTGAATTTCGCTCCGGTACTTTCGAGGTTAATTCTTTTGCTCACTAGATGTTAGCATTATGTATTTTTGGGATGTGAAGTCCAGCACGTTGATTGCGCGCGCCTCTGGTATTATCAGCCCTCATGGGGTATATTCTGGCGGATCCTTTCCCTGCCATAATGTATTTTTGCCTCACGACTCCCTAGTGCTTTCTCCGCAAGGGATGTTGCAGCTTGCCGCAGTTCCTGCTGACGAGGTTTGTTTTGTAAATTTAGGTAGGCTCTCAGTACTTCCCTTTCTGTTTCGGGAGGTGGGCCGCTGATTGAGGTGGCCGACCTATTCCCGCTAGACTTCTACCTTCTTGTAATTCGTTTCCTTCCTTGGTGCGGCGTATGCTGAGCGAAATCGTTCAGCCGTGCCCGGGGTTGGGGATGCACAACTTGCGCCTTTTGCCTGTCAGTAGCGCACTGACTACTCTGAAACCTCCCGGCAGAAAAGCCGCGACATAAATCATTGATAATTTAAAACGAGACATGCCTTGCGTCCTAGTGGCGCACGAGTCTGTGTCAAACCACAGGAATAGTTCGGCGCGATATAGACATTGTGTCCCTGATGCGCTAGTAAAGTTTGTACTACTACTACCTACTGGTAATATCACCAGTCCTAAATGCTTGCCAGCGTTTGTATACTCTTTCAAAGTTATACATTACCTAGTTAATATCACGGATTAAGAAGTATTTTTTATGAGTATATTCGCGTAAATAAACTCTTACCATAGCAATTTCCGCAGCGAAAAGGTTAATGCAACATTAACAAAGCAGATGACCAGCGGCCGCAGGTGTGCCCAGCTCTACCATCGAGGCAGTCGTAGCCACGAGTGCAGAGGTGACTAGAACGCCTCGTGGCGTAAGACCATCACCCGCGGTGGAGCCAAATTCAGCGCCGTAATGTTTGATGTCCAGGAGCTAGGCCTAGTTTTTTTGGCATGGGTCACATCTAGGTCCACCCACCAAACTCCCTGCAAAAAAATGTGAACATTGCTCAACTCCTTCGATCACTTATTGGGTAAACAGAAATATATATATATATATATCTACAAATATATACTGTATATGCAAATATATATATCTACAAATATATATATATATATGTACTTAAATCTTCAACGGAAACATTATTACCTCTCTCACTTCGTTCGCGGGTGATAACCAGCTGCGGTGCTGGCCGTTCACGACAGTCGTGCTGATATCAGGAGTGCCGCTCATTGTCGTAATCTAGTTCAATATTTCTCAAAATGCAAACCTTTTAAATATTACTTCATTTCTCAGATATATATATTGTATTTGCGTCGTCTTGATCCCTTGATCACACAGAGCGCCTAATAGAAGTTTGTGGCTCACAGTTGATGACGAACGAGGTTAAAATATTGAGTTGGTCAAAAATTTCGTTCTGTTTGTCAAAATTCAACTGTAAGTACAAATAACTTTCTAACTGACAGTCGTCTGATCGCTTTTATGCACAGTCACCACACCCTTGAACATCCAGCACTTGAAAGAAGCGAAGTTACGGAAAGATTTTCATGTCTGGTTCGTATTCAGCAGGTATTAAAACCATGCGAACGTTTTGGCCCACCCAATATGATGCTTTTTTTACTGAAGGTTATTTCGAGCATTCTTATGGGTAGTAGTGAATATACGCTGTGTACCTCAAGATGCGTGTCACAGGCTGTTGCATTAGGCAAGTTTTATCGCATTAAGAACTAGAGGAGCTGCGCATTATAACCCATTAACTTCCACGGAATGAACAGTAGATGTAATGACTCGGACGTTAGCAAGAAATACCGCAAGTAAGAATCATCCCGGGACTCGCATATAAAAATGTTGTTAATTGAGCTGCTAGGATTTGAGCGACACGAGGCAGAGTGTGGACGGCGCTCGAGGCAACGTGTCTATCGAGTGGGAAAAGTCGCTGGAGTATTCCAAGTATTTCCCTCAGAGTGGGGCGTGATGGTGCCACGCAACTAGTCGCTCTAAGTATATTTTTCTCCTTTACCTCAGACATATATGTCATTCTGTCCTAAGAGTGTTCACTAAATACAACTTTATTTTTCATGTCTTTGAACAAATATGCAATACATAAGAGAAGTGAAAGTGTTTGAGCTTTTTCCTTTTCGCTATGATTCATATTCCGGTTGTCCATAAGTCTCTTTCCTTTATGTACATCCGATATTTGGACGTGTGCTGAGCGAAGAAGGGAACTTTCCCTCGTGGCAGGTATAGGATTAAGTTCGTGAGGCTCGTCCCTATACTGTTAAAGAGAGCAGCGACCCCAGGGGGACGCAGTAGGTTACCTTAGCTGCTTCTAGGCTTTATATTCGGGGCATTTTTGCGTCGTGCTACTATACATTCTTACACATTCACACTCCTACCTGTCCTGTTTCTTTCTGTTCTTTTTTCCCCGACTGCTGTACCCATGTGCAGTACTTAATGATAGAATGTGTTAAATTCCGCGCCCTGGCGGCGCACGAGCCTGTGGCTAAACACAGGAATAGTTCGGCGCGTTCTGGGCAGTGTGCCACTGAAGCGCTAGTAAAGGCTTCTACTACTACCCGTGTGCGCTGATCCAGTATGGGAACGCCCACGTGTCTGTTGACGTGCTATACGTCCATTAGGCCGGGCGCACATTGAGACGCAGGTGACACAGCATAGAGCAGGGCAGAAAACTGTGTTTCACTGGTTCTTATCTAAGCACGCATATTGACACGCAGGACAGCACAGGTAGCTACAGACCTGTGTCGTCTTGCGCGACGCAGTCGTCGGAATACAGTTTCCTGTACCACGTGCTGTGGAAGGGGCAGGGCTGCTACATTTTTGAAAGGGAAATGATCTAGTTTGAGGGAAAGAATCAAGAATAATCCAGATTTTACTGAAAAAACGGCAATATAATCTAACCTAATGAGTATATGCTAGTGGTTGCTGTGAGATGCTTGGTTACTCTTACAGTGTAAAATAATTGTAAAGTGTTATTTTGAGGAGAAAACCTCCTTGAATGTCCAGGTGTTGACTGGAAGGAGCGACTTTCATGAGTTAGCTCTTAATTGAGTGCCCTTGAAACTTTCGAGAACTCTATTGTACTCCGTAAGATGAAGTCTTTAGTCTGCTCGATATATCTGAGTAGCTTTTAACTACTGTATTATCATTCAACAGTTTAATTACCCTGGTCTCTACAACTAAATTAAGGTGGTCTGACAGAGGAAGCGTTTGATAATTGCAACACGATGCGAGGAGGCAAATTTTCAAAATTGTCCACGTAATGGTTTCTCTACACGGCACGGCCATTATATTTATGGGAATAACATACGAAGAAATTCGAGAGCTGAAGACGGTATCTAAATGCAGGAGTCCCACTCGGGAACGCCAGCATGACCGTGTTTGAACATGTTCAAAGGTCATACGGGCGATGCCACTTAACTGCGCCATGTATATATATATATATTTATACTTTCAGTTTTTCAAACAGAATGCTGAATTTTTATTTAAGAAGCCTTCTGAAAAGTATAATGCACACAAGACAAGGGGGTTGTCGTAAAGTACTAATTTTCTGCCGTCATTTATAGTGACTGCACGTCCCACTTGTATAGTCTATTAAGCAAGCCATCCCATTTAAAAAATCGCTCATTTATCGATTTTTATGGCAACATATTTTGATATTGGAGCATAACCTTTCTTTATATACATCAGGTCTATAAGGAAAATAGAAGTGTTTTGGCATTCCCAAAAGCTGGCAACACTGCGACTCCTAGGTAATTTGTTAAGAAGTTGCTTGAGAGGAATAATCGGCGAGAAACAAATGAACGGATTTCACTAAGAAGTATAGTCACAATAAAAAAAGCTTCATGTATCGCATTTATTTAATAATAGACAAAATTGGCTGAATCCACGAGAAAATGTTCATAGGAATCTTTTGAAATTTCATGCATTTGAACAAATTACTCCAAATATGTGTAGATTTTAAACATTTTTGCAAAAAAATATATATATTTGGACATCTGTATGTCAGCATTTAAATCTGTAGATCTGGCAATTCACAGGACGAAAGACTGCGTCTCAATGTGCGCAACACACAGTACAAGAAAGGGGAGTACTTTCATAAGTGTTACTGACGTCATGAAGTTTGTGACATTTCAGTGGCGTAGTAAGAAAGTAGCCAATCACAACTACTACAGCCTCTCAGTCAGGGTTCCTTGAATTGGTACTTTAGTACCAAACTTGGTACTACTTGTGTTAGGATTTTCTTAATGTATTAGTAATATTCTCAATTTATCGTTACATTTGGTACTATTAACTTATAAAATATGACACTTTGGTGCTCTCCATGAAGAATTTATCTGCATATTTACATCAATTTAAACCTATTTCGTACATTTTGTTGTGTTTTAGAACCTTTCTGTCCACACTTTTGGTACTTTCTCTGGCTAACAGGGTGTCTACTAGGTCATAAAAGTCATAAAAAGTAATAAAAACTGGTTTGTCATAAAAAGTAATAAAGTTCACTCACAGGTCAAATTTTTTTTTTTTCAATCATCTGACGATTGGAATTCATGGATATTTTACCATCGTAACCTACCGCATGCAGTAGGAGGAATGATCCTACTTGATACTTCAATGTATGCTGTAATTGCTACCTTTCTGAAATCACTAAACATATTACTAAATGTTGTTAATTCCATTCATTGTTTGATTATAAGTAGCTAGTTGCAGGTAAAACAATTGAAGCATGAAGTATGAGGGACCCCATGAAATATAGAAACAATATATATTGAGTTTTACATTAATAACAGTTATAAGAGAGATTACTCTCACCTTAGAATATGAAATCGTATTTTTGGATACATAATATAAGGTCATAAAAAAGTCATAAATATTTATCCTGAAAAGTCATAAAAAGTCATAAAATTTTGCTAACAATCTTCAGTAGACACCATGGCTGAGTTTGGCTCACAGTTGATTTACTGCAGATAATTAATAAGTCAGCCCTAATAAAACGCCCTTTCGCCCAATCTAGCCAATCAGCGACCCGCCGTGACACCATCTCAGCCAATTAGTGACCGCCGTGACTGGCGACAATTCCAGCCAATGGGTGACCGCCACGTCACTCTGCTGGTGTAAAATGAGGCGGCGAGCGGCAGCTCCTACTGCAGTATACCAGAAAGGCATTACCGCCAATGGTTTATCATTTATTACCTCATATTGGAACTACCAGTACTGGCCATATACTTAATTACATAAGTAAAAGAAAATAATAGACCATAGATATGATGTATTGTATTGCATCTTCATTTTCAGCGCCATAAAAAGAACTGAGAAAATCATCCGAGAAAGTTTATTCCTAAGTCGAAGAGAATGCTTTGCGCTGAATAAAATGATTCGCATGAGTTCAAAAAGACAAAATTAGACGATTTTCGTTCACCAAGAAAACTTTGCATTTCAACACGTTATAAAGTAGAATGTTGTACACACATGAAAAGCACAATAAACTGCAACTGAAAAATTTTACTAACGTTTATGTAATTAACAATCGCGACACACACTTGACCTCTCGTACACACGACGCCATTTTGGAAACTACCAACGATGCCTCTGTCTTGGCGTTACCAAAGAGACTAGAATACAAAGTTGTATTCTAAACTCTTTGGCGTTACCCAGGATGCCCCAAGGAGGTGGTAAGAAGTGACGCTATTGGCTGATACATTTTTGTGACTTCAACACTGTAACGTCACTTTGCTGCAACTGCAGGTGCTGCCACTCTATTGCTTAATTGACACAACTATCTGTAGTAAATTAACTGTGGTCTGGCCACAGTTCATTTACTCCTACAGCTGCAGCAAAGTGACCTCACAGTGGTGACGTCACAAACATGTAACAGCCAATAGCGTCACTCCTCACAACCTCCTTGGGGCATCCTGGGTAACGTCAAGACCGAGGCATCGTTGGTAGCTGAAAAATATTAGTCAAACAGACCAACTGATTATCACCAAAATTTGATCATTTATCTCTTTTAACATTTCTAACAATTTCTGCAATTTTCATAAAGTTCCGTTCATAACTTCTTGAGTAATTTTGCTCACAAACAATAAATCAAACACAGAGACGAACGAACGCACAAACTAGATCATAAAAAATGGTCATGTGCTCTTCGTGCAATATCGAACAGGTTTACCACTACTGCAAGCAGACTAACTGATCATCATCAGTTTGATCATTTATGTGTTTACCATTACCAACAATTTGTGTTAACAGTTAATTTCTTGAGTCATTTCGCTAACTAACTATGAATCAAACAGAGACTAACGAACAAGCATAAAAGATCATCGCAAAAAATTGGTCATCTGCTCTCTGTGATGTACCTAACAACTCATGTAAATATCAAAGAAATTCTTCCCGAACTTTTTGAGTTGGGATACTAAGAAAAAAAAAAGGCAAGCAAACAAACGGTGGAACGGATCTTCCCCTAAAGTTAATCTTCTGTTACTCGTCAGATACTTTATAATGATCCGTGTATATTTTGCGAAGATCTGTCCATAAGTTTCTGAATATCTTGGTGACAGACAAAGATACAAACAAAGATAAACTCGCCTAGAACAACCTCCTTAGCGGAGATAACTAATTGATTGGTAAAATGTCCATTTCATGGAAGTTTTTATCGTATATTTATAAGATTTTTCATGTATATTAAGTCGATTACTTAAAATAACAGTATCCACCAGTGACGCAAACGAAATGACGCAACTTTTTGCGGAAGAAAAACGACGGACTGACGCTGACGCAACACCCCCTCCGGCAGTGACGGACTGACGCTGACGCAACGACCCTAAACGAGTGACGCGCCCAGCTCTGTAAACTACTAGTATTGGCCCAGTAGAGACCGTTCTCACTGAAGAAGATGAGGAAGAACAGGCCTCAGCTGTGGAGGAGTGCTCAGTTGTGGTTGCACCAGGACAATGTCTCATGCCACAAGTCAACAATAGTGACAACCTGACTGGCTGATAGGAGATTGTAAGGGGTGCAACACCCACCTTATAGCCCTGACCTAGCCCCTTGCAACTTCTTCCTGTTCCCTCGCATGAAAGACAGCCTCAGCGTAACCCAATTCTAGTCAACAGACGAGCTGGAAGGGGCATCGGAAAGTTACCTGAAGGGACTACTGAAAAAGATCGTCTTCCAGGATAGGGAGAGATGCATGCAGTCTGATGCAGAAGCTCATAGATGAGAGAGGCGATAATTTTGAAGGAAACAAAGTATTATCATCTTACGAAAATAAATAGTGTCTCCCTTGACATTTTTTCGTTACTTATTGAACATACCTCGTACATACCATTATGTCTGCACTTGAGACACTTCTCTACACTCTTGATATCAAATTAAATAAAATAACTTTTATTAAAAACACAATTAGTTCACACAAGTTCAAAGTAGCACCTAAATTTTCCACTATCGATTAGACACAGTCACATAAGTAGGTGGCTACGCGCAAGGGAACAACATGGATACACTCAGTTTACAGCTGCTGATTGGCATTAAGCAACTCTTTCTCACACACACCTAAATATAATAGAAAAGATAGTAGGGTCAGTTTGCTTCAATACTACAGAGAATATGCTAGGACTCTAGCTAACCCCTGTACTGTGTGACTGAAAAACACTTTTTCATGGCTGTCAAAGTAGTGAACTGCTGATGTATGAACACTAGGCTAGCAAAGGGACTTGTCACAATAATAACTTAATGGTATAAATTTCATCCAGAAACTCAGTCATTAATATAACAGCAGGCTCACATACAGTTTTCCTTTAGCTCGAGTAATGTACCCCTCACGGGGCATAGGATATTCCCCTCAGGGGGCACAGGATGGGCCATAGGGCTAGGTTAGTTAGGTTCGCCTTTCCTATGTTATGGGGCGCGGCGACCCCAGGGGCTCGTGCAGGTTGCCTTAGCCATTAGCTAGGCCTTCGGGACGTCTATCTTTCGTGCCCACTTTCTTTCCTTCCTTCCTTCCTTCCATTTTCATACTCCTACTTGCTCATGCTTTATTCTGATCTTCTTTCCTGACTTGCTGTTCCCATGCGCGTTGATCCTGTGTGGGAACACATTCGCGCATGATTTCCCCATATTTCTATCGTCATTATGACGTCATACTATATGTCCTTTTCTTCATCCTCTGTTAGATCGCCATTGGGTCGTATTCATAAAGAAAAGGATATGCTTATACTTACAAAATATGAAGGAATCCTTCTACTTGTATTCATAAGAATCTCAAGCAAAACCTTATACTTGTAGAGCAAAAGCATAACCTTACACTCGCATAAAAGTAAATGGTTATGCATAAACAAGACCCTTTACTTTAAATGAAGAGCATATGCTTCAAAAAGGCTGAGTCTCTCAGTAGCAGACTTCAGTTTGAAGTAAAAGGCTGTTTTGTCCGATTCTCAGCACGATGGCAGATTTTGGGGATGTGAGGCATGTTAATTAAACATTACATGTACTGTTTACCTACACTTTATCGTGATTTTAAGATGTCATTCAGTTTTGAAAAATCAAAATGTATAATGGCTTGCGCGCAGATTTTTAGGCGCCAATAAAGAAACTCGAGAAGGCGCCTTGTCATCTGTCCATAGAATGAAGATATGTTTGCGTGTTCTCAGTGGTCCTGACTATCTCACATAAAAAGAACAAGGGAAACAAAGTATGTCGTGAAAAATGTGGAACACTTCCACGAAGTTGTTGCCATGGAGGATCATTACACATGAGAACAGCAAGTCGAGAAAGAAGAGCAATAACAGAATAAAATATCATCAGTGAGAGTATGAAACTGGTAAACAGTGAATCGAGAATTTACATAAATTGTTAGGTATATTACGAAGAGTAAATGACCACATTATAGAGACGATCTGTTTGTTTGTTTCTGTGTTTTATTTTATGATTGTCATCAAAATAACTTAAAAAGTTTTGAACGGATCTTTAAAAATATACAAGAATTGTTAAAAATTATAGAAGACATACTTATAAATGATCAAATGTTGGTGATGATCGGTTTGCTCATTATTGGGTTTGACTAATGTTTGTCAAAATTTTGTTAGAACATAACTCAAGACCTTACGGACGGATCTTCAAGAAAGTTACAGTACCTTTAATGAAGGGATTGTTAGGTATGTTAGGAGTAACAGATGATTAACTTTTAGTCAAGATTCGCTTATCCGTTAATTGGTTTGGCCGCCTCTTTTTTCTTACTGCCTTAATTGAACACGTTATGGACGAATTTTCCTGGAATTTGCACGAGTTGTTAGGAATGCTATGAAGAGTAAATGACAACTTTTTTCTGACTATCTGTTTGTTTGTTTGTCTGTCTCTATTCTGTTTTATGACTGTTAGCAAAATAACTCAATAACCTTTGAACGGATCTTCATAGAATGTACAGGAATTGTTAAAAATGGCAAACGGCATAAATCATCAAATTTTTGTGAAGATTGATTCCTATGTTTGGGTGTTTGACATATGTTTGTTAAAATGTTTGTTAGAACGTAATTCCTGAACTTACGGACGGATCTTCAAGAAATTTGCAGTATCTTTTTGATGGCAAAAGCACACAATGACCAGATTTTGGTGCTGATAAAGAGGAAATAACAGTTTCAGAACTAATTTGAGACTTTGTTAACGTTGCTTTGCTTGGTAGAGGTATGCGCATTCAGAGTGCTCTATAGTTCCTCATATGAATGAATGGATAAAGTTTCCAACTACCAACAGAGAAATAACAGATTCCAAGCAGTTACGGTATGGCAAAGAGGTACCTTATACATTTCCGATAGCTATTGGTGTTGTCGATTGTGCTCACATAGGATACTGATACTAAAACTGCATGGAGATGAGTGCATTAATAATCGGAAAACTAACTCTACTCTGAATGTTCAAGCTACTTGTAATGCCCAAGAAATGTTCACTAGTGTTGATGTTAGCTGGCCTGGATCCGTGCCTTCCAAAACACTAAAACACTAGTCAACCTGTTACTTCTATTTGGAGGATATACTCCCAAGTATAAGGTAATCATTATGAATATGGAAAGAAGGAAGTGCTTATACTTCTACCTTTTGCTTCAGGGCTTACCTTATATACTTCTACCTCATGCTTACAAGGATATCCTTCATTTTTATGAATGCGGCTCAATAAATGGGCCAT
Source organism: Parhyale hawaiensis (assembly GCA_001587735.2). NCBI lineage: Eukaryota > Metazoa > Arthropoda > Malacostraca > Amphipoda > Hyalidae > Parhyale > Parhyale hawaiensis. The sequence continues at coordinate 26,472,298 of LQNS02277717.1, read as the reverse complement.
ACGGTTGGGTTAGTTTAGGTTCGCCCATCTTATGCTACGGGGTGCAACGCCCCCAGGGGGACCCTGTATGTTACCTTAGCCGTTAGCTAGGCCTTCGGGACTTCTGTCTTTCGTGCCCACTCTGCTTCCTTCCGATTTCATACTCCTTCTGATGTTACTTTCATCTGTTTTTCCTCTTCTTTCCCAATTTACTGTTCTCATGCTCGTTGATCCTGTGTGGGAACACCTTCGTGCACCACTTAGGGGTATATTCTGGTGGGCCCTTTCTCTGCCATAATATATTTGGGCCTCACGAACCCAAGGGTCCCAAGTGCCTTCTCCGCAGGGGATGTAGCTGCCCGCAGCTCCTACTGAGGCTAGTTTTGTAAAGTTAGGTAGGTTCTCTATATTTCCCCTGTGTTGCGTGAGGTGGACTGTCGATCAAGATAGCCGACCTAGTCCGTGAAACATTTCTATTCTCACGTGTCTTTTTCAGTTCTTTACGTTTTTTCCCGCCAGTAGTAGCGCACTCAGCCAACTGAGACTTACCGCAGGGATGCCGAGATAAAATAGTTTTATCACTGACCAGATCACAGTATCATTGACCAGAACGTCTGCCGCGAGCGTGCTGGGGGAGGATGAGCCGGGCGTTGACGATGAAGGGAAGTGCCTCAGAGTAGCCCGGGACCGAAGAGGGCCCGAACTGCGTCCAGTAAGATGTGAATCATGCGACATAACAAACTGAGTGTCACTGCTTGGATCACGTCATGTGACGTGAGTGCGGCGGCAAACCTAGGAATATAATAAAAAACACCTTCGTGCATGGGTTCCCCGTGACTATCCACATACGACACACATGTTTCTTGCTTACCTCTCTCGGAAACGCTTAATACTTATTTAGGGAGGCTGAAGCTATCTTATAATACTACTACGAGTAATGTATTATCACATAACGTAAGCGGCTAGAAAAAAGAGATAAGGTTAGAAAACAGAGGGGGCAGACATTAGGTAAATCAGTTCAAGTCTGTGTACAACATTAGAGAAAGTTATAGAAGCAGCAAGTAATAAGCACAACAGCTATAGGTCATTCTCAGCATATAAGTCAACACCCTCCATGCCTACCGCTGCTTGAGCGCCGAACTCTGATAATTTGGGCTAGAAGAACATATTTCATGTAGCAACGGGTTATTGCATGGAGAGTGAATGTGTAAATACTTTGGAGAATATGCCATACCAAAACTGCCGAATATCGCTTTTGGGATCACTCACTGTGTAGGTACGGGAGTCAAGTCTTGCATGTTCCCAGTGCATTGAGTCTAAGGATGCTAGAATGCGTACTATCGCATCTTCCACTCAAATTAGTTCAGTTTTTTTCTAGCTTGCTCTTCTTACTGTCAATGTGTTTTTTGTGCATGTCCTTTTCCTCTTGTTTATATTATTAACATACTCGTCTCAAAACACGAGTAACCTCGAAGGCAAATAAGAAGAGTGGTATAGCACTAACACAAAATGTCACCAATAATCTATAAACAAGAACAATAAGTGATGAAAAAAATATGGAAGAACCCAACGTAGGTCTAATCTGAAGAAAATACAACTTCGACCGTGCCAGCCAAAAGAATGGACAGCAGCAACAGACCCCGCCCGTATATACAAGCTTTATGCATTAATAATGTACCCTAACGTTGAAAATACACTGAAGAAGTTGACAATTCTTCTACGTTCTTGCCCGTGTTTATACTAAAGAAGCTGCAGTTCAAAACCAAAAATAAATACCTATCAACATATGAAATGGGCAATGTGTATTTACATATTAGGTCATCTGCATTCAAGATGCGGGGCGTCTACTCTCCTTGAGGGCTGGTAATTTTATTTAACATTTATTTCCCCACAGGCGGGAGGTGTTCTTGGATTATTATATTACAACTTACATTCAAAATTTCGTGTGCATTCATTTCTTAGCAATATTACAGCTATTAAATTAAAACCTTATCAATATGGCTCACTACCATCACAAAGCAAACGAGTTACCTGAGCTGGCTCCGCAACAGTGCTACCTAACGATCAACCTCGTACGAGAAGCAAAGTAAAATCTAATTATGTTTCTGCTAATATTACAGCTTGTTCAATTAATGTAAGGTAAATGGGAAATGCAGTCATTGCTTCCCCAGGAGAGATCTGCATGGCTTAACAGTATTTCACCTGATTATTATTATTATTATTATTAAATCACACCAGACTGGCGACGCAGGAACGGAGAAACTCCATGAGGTTAACAAACCCCCACGCAACCAGCCCAGCGGGTGGAGAAAAAAAAGAATAGA
>LQNS02277717.1:26431354-26458662 GCA_001587735.2 Parhyale hawaiensis | reverse complement strand
AGTGGGTCAGCCAAATATAGCTTTGGCAGTGCAGTACTGCTGTTGTCGTGCAGACAGTGGGTCAGCCAAATATAGCTTTGGCAGTGCAGTACTGCTGTTGTCATGCAGACAGTGGGTCAGCTAAATATAGCTATGGCAGTGCAGAGGCAGAACAATCTATCCATGTAAGCCAGGAACTCTATCAATACTGATTGGGAAATTAAGAAATTTTCCATGGTGCATCCAACTCTCTATACCGCGCAATTTGCAGATTAACACCCGCTGAGTATCATCTCCGGCGCTCAGCCACAGTCTGTTTTGAGACTCACAAGGCTGCCAGCTCCCGCCACTACATTCTCCAGACTATAAAAGGCTTTCACGAGGCCCACAATTTTATTACATTACAGTACCTTGTCTGTATGAAGCAAGCCATCTGGGAACAATAATGACCTTTTACCCCAAATTAAAGCTGCCTAAAATAGCAAAAGGTTGCAGGGTTACTCGGTGCGCGTTGCCATGGTTTCCGCGTGGCTTCGCTGCGCCTTGTTTACTGAAGCAGTTAGTGGGCGGAAGACGGTCCAGGCGTAGCTGCCTTCCTCACCGGTAATGTGTGCTATAATACCACGCCTCTCTGGCCAATTTTTATCTTCCATTGAAGTGTCGGTTATTACCTGCGCCTGGACAAGTTTAAGAACAAATCTGTGTTATTTTGGTGTGTCATGCAAGATTCATTTGCTTTATGAGTGCATTTGTCGAAGTCAAGGAGAACAACGGCCAAGGCACCGCATCAAGCCCTGCTGCTTCCGTTCCAGCTTCTGAAGACAAAGCTTGCTCTACTTTTGTGTGCTCGCTAATGACAAACGAAGCAAAAGCTGTGCTGGGAGGACACAGTAATTTCAGCCAGTGATTTGTTGTGTTCATCTGAGTTAGCGCCACTCCTGGCCTACTTTTAAAATTGCTCTACAAATGTCCAATTATTCTTCGCATGTCCGTTCAAAAGTAAGCCATTCTTTGGAGTGATTCAACACTGTTGGAAGTAGCTTGAGTCAACAACTATAATTCAGTGCCATAAGATATAGATTCCTTGATTGGCGTAATGAATGGATGATATTGATCGGCCACACGTGCACCATATCTAAAGTATTACGAGTCAAGCAATTTTATCCTTAATTTTTTACTGTACGCTGTTGATGATGTTGCTACTTGTTGTGACCAGCTTTAGCGACTTTGTGGTGTCGAGGTATCATAGCTGAGACAAAGCGTTAAGTATCGATTACGTACCAAGCTGAACCGCTACTTTCTGACAAAAACAGACGAAACTTACGTACTAGAAATAGCTGCTTATAGCATACAAGATAGCAATTCAAAGATAAAGTCACTACTTTACCACAATGCCTCCACCTCTTGCCGTGCCCGTGCTACATCGACAAGCGATGCTGCAGCTCGCACGCGCCGTAGCTTCTGCAATAGCGGCCTTGATTGGCTTTACCGGCGACAAGAGAGACCGCTCAAAGAAATCCAAACGATCAAGCAAAGCCCACTCGCGTTCAGCCGTACCTACTCTTGTGGTTCCTGAAAAAGAACTGTCTCGCATAAAAGCTTATCTCCAAAATGCCCGTCCAAAGCAATCCAAAGAACATCTTTTCGAAGAAGTACTGAAATGCTTCACACGCATGCTAGCTAGCCCCATAATTCCTGAGAAAAGAAGGAAATACAACGAACAATTTCATGAGAGAGTTGCACATTTCGGGAATGGCCTCGGTTATATTCTTGATTTGTTCTTGGATTTCAACATTAAAACTTTGGATTTTATTGAAGTTCATCACTTATTAATGAATTGGGTAGATTCCATTCGCCTTAGTAACCGTGATCCCAAAGCTGAAAGTGTCATGAACCATGGCCAGGTCGAAAAAACCATGCTCAAAGTAGTCGGTCAGCGAGCGAACAAATTGTCACAGATAGAAAAATTCGTCTGGCCTCATATGGTTTCTGGCGAACTTCTCCGTCTTGTGGGAGGTCACTGCCAGGGGCTGCAAATTCTCATTTTGGCTTGCGACTGTCAAGTTGCTGGCAGGGATGAAGATGAAAACACCTACACCCTCATGGCCGGCAGCGGTAACTGGGAAGACGATGTTGTGCGTGCTGTTAGTTCTCTGTATAGCCGTTCTCCTGGCATGTATTCCGAGTCTAAACAAAGCGGATGTCCGAAGTTGAAGAGATTGGTTTTGCCGCACTTGGAGGATGAAAACGGAATCGCTGCTGCTTCCCTAGCGAGTGCTCTCTGCGTTCTCAATCAATTGGAGTACGTCAGTGGCATTCCAATGATGTCAGCTCTGATGAAGTTCAGAGGCAAAAATAGTCCTGTAACATCTCTGAAGCTAAAAAACATAGGCGACCATGATCTTTTTATGCGAAGACCGCCACCAAACGAAGCGTACTTGAAGAAGTTGCTACCCAAGCTTGATACCATCGACATCATTGCGTCACCATCGGTCACGATGAAATTATCGCAAACGTTTCCTCACATCACCACTCTTAAAGTTGAGTGGCCCGACTTCGAAAACCACACGAAGCTGTTTGAAAATCTCATCACTCTGGACCTAATTTTAGACTATCGCGGGGTCTGGCAGCTGCTGCGCAACTTGGGTAAGTTCTGCCAGAGCCTGAGAAGCCTGACGCTGCGCCAGCCCACGTTATCTGTCAGTGAAGACCACGAAGAAGGAGTCGCGCCTCCACGGTTCAAAAATCTCGAGCATTTCCAGTTGGTTCGGTCAAGCTTCATCGAATTTACAGCCTTTAAGCATCTCATAATGGGATGCCCAAACTTGCGGAAGTTGGATCTTACTTTAACAAACGATCGTAACTATGTAGTAGATGAATTGGGAGATCAGCTCGTCCGCAGTGTTATTCCTTATTTTAAGGTCTTGGAAAGCTTTAATGTGGAGAGTTTATACCGATATAATCTGTGCATGCACTTAAATTGCACACTTACCATCGACATTGTGCACGAGTTGATGAAAAGCTGTCCGAATCTCACCTACATTGGCCATCTTGATTCATGGGATGTTGAGGACAAACAGATTGACGCTGTTCTCAAGCAAATTAAACTACAAAACCTTGATCTTGTTGTTCAGTGAAGTCTTGCATTTGAGAAACTACCACTTAGTGAACTCAACATTGATTTGTGAGGTAGTGTTTCAGTATAAAACAGTCATGCAAAAAGACTAGGTTCCAAATATAAGTATTTAGCAGTATAATCTCTGGAAGTAGCTGTAGTCTGGTGATAAGTTAACGACATATCGTGCAAAACATAATTATATAATTAGTTTGCTATTTAGTGTCCCGCGCTGTCATGAAGTGACTGAAAGAATATAGCGAACCAAGTCGTAGTTTTCCGCTCTTTTTCGTTATTGTGATTTGAGAATTTTCCCCTTTTCTTTCGTTAATCTTCTATTATAGTTTCGCGTTGTGAATTCCAAGAAATAAAGCTTTGCTACAGCAAGGAAAACAAATTCAGCATCCATATTACTGCTACGATAGAGGACAGAGAGATTCATCAAGCCAACCATCAAACAACCAAGCAGGCAACCAACAAGCTCTTCGTCAATTAAGAGTGTGACAATACGGAAATGTGTGGATAGGGGCTTATTTATACATGTCATGATAAAAGGAATGTTAACAGGATGTACATTTTCCATATCAGAATTAATGGCTTACTTAGAAATCGAGTCCACTTAAAAACCTCCTTACATTACGCATAACAGGACAACATTCCTTTTACAAGAGTAATGATTTCCATACGCAGGATTATACTGCCCATAAGTAGAGAGTTTGTTTGCTGTATCAATTTTGTCTTGTAGCTAACGTAAAGTAATAGAATGAAATCTGAAATATTTTGCAGAGAGGGTGCAATGAAACTCTTCTTCGAAAGCCGACACAGTCTATTAAAAGCTCATTTAAAAACATGAACTCGCATAGGTCTTGACACGCAAAAAGTATTAACAATAAAGTGTAGGGCAAACATGTGTTGTTTCACATTGAAATGGAAAACTACTAGTGCACTGCACGGTCGCTCTCTATCAGCAGATATGTACTGTTTTTCCCGTCTACGTTTTACCAACGCTCTAATTGCTTCAAACAATCACCACAAATTTAAACATTCTGCACCCGTTTAAACCACACCTGTATAACAATTAACCATTTGGCAGAACTACTTAAATATTTATGCAAAACATTTAAACTGCTAACTGTTCATGACAAACTTGTATCGCATTAGTACTTCGATAAAAGAGATCAAATAATAATTTAAAGTTTGCAGTCCAACTGAGCATAGTGCACCCTACAGCTGTTAAACGGATAACAGTTTAAATGTTTTGCCTAACTGTGTAAGTAGTTCTGCAAAATGGTTAACTGTTATACAGGTATGGTTTGAACGGGTGCAAAATGTTTAAATTTGTGGTGATTGCTTTAAGCAATCAGAGCGTTGGTGAGACGAAAACGAGAAAAACAGCAACCATATACAGGAATGACCCGCTTTACTACACACAACTTTCATGAAAAACATGCGTTACCTACTGATGTGAAACGTGTTTCGCTATAGCGACAGATACTATATGATGCTAATTAGGGACAAAACTTGCAGTTTATACAAATAAACTTCAAAATATTACATGTATAATTTCATTACTTCATTTTACCGTTCTACAAACATATCTTTTATGACCTCCAAGCTGTTGCATTTAGAAAGTTTTCTGTATATTCCTTACCTACTTGTTCTTGTATGCTGCGGTATGACACAAAGTATGGTCGACTTTTAATACTAAATGGTTCCATTGTTTTTCTTCTTAAAGTGGGACATACCTGTATTTTCATTCAAGTTCTTAGTTATTACATAATCTATATACCAATTCACTTATGCTATTGAACACACTTCATAGTCTATATACTCGTAATATATCTTTTATAGGTGCTGTAGACTAAGACAACATCTAGTAGGATGATATAATACAGTGTATAACCCTTCACAGATATTTTTATAAACCGCATGTAAAGTATGGGTCTATAACGCCGGGCTCACAAAATAGTCTTTTAGTTCCCGCTCGTAACAAAGCATTTCTAAATCTTTTACTACGTTCTCGTCAACACAACCTCGTGTATACAACAAAATTTGCTAAAAATGTTAGCAGTTAAGTCAGTGTACGCTTGCGGTAAGTGCTTCTATTGAAGATTTGGAGACCATCTCTTCAACTTTGGAGCGAGCTAATTGAAGGGCAAAAGACGGCGCACATTTGTTGTCAGGGTAACAACATATCGTTCGGACGCACGGCAGGTACTAATGGCCGCAAAAAACTAGCTTTTGAACGCGGTTCGAAAAATTAGGCAACTGGCGAGCACAGTAGAGAAAGAAATCAGGTGTAATTGATATGGTATTCGCTGTGGAAGAACTAAGAGGTCGGTTCCGACGAAATTCATTTGAACGTGTTCTCTCAGCTAATCGTCCGAATACGTTGCTGTGTTGTTTAAATTGGTAATGGGAAAATGTAAAACTTCCTGAGTTTTTAATTCACTACAGATTTAAGAAAACATAAAAAATTGTTATAGCATTTTAATTAGGCTGTTAGTAAACACGCAGTTACACTTACCAGGAGAAAATAAAACATTGAAAGACGATAGCTTAGAGAACACATTCCTAAGGCTATTGTGTGAACCAACCTTTTTACAGAATAGCCTGTTCGCAGGAAAATGGTTGGTAGACATTTAAATAAAATATTTTAACACATTTGTCCTAAAAGAATCTCTTAATTTTATAGTTCAAAATAAACAATATTTCATTCCATATCCAATGTTTGTAGAATTGAATTTATTTTTTTTATCATTCAGTTTTTTAATGACGACGTGAAGCACGTTGCTTCTTTGACCATTTCATTACAATTTTTCTATTTTTTCTCCTAGATGCAATGTATGGTTAGTTGGTTATGAATTTTGGATAGGCAATATGTATAATGTTTTTCATGTGTGGTAGCGCAAAGTTTTGAATAAGGGTAGCAAAGAACTGTTCACTGTATGGGTGAGCTATTCGTTGTGTACGTTTGACTGTTGACCGCTGTAGGGGGTGTTCAAAATTTACCGTTACAGTTTTTTGGCCGCATTCATTAAATAAATTGAAATGTACAAATCAAACCAAAATAAACATGCTGTTTAGCTATTATTCTTTCCAAATGTTTATAATTTGTTCGATATGCCTTCCGTCTACATCGATAACCTGCAGCAAACGCTCGGAGAACGCTGTGCAAGAGTTCCTTTAAGAGGGTTGCCTTCAAAGGCCTTCACATTTACCCATTCCTTCAAGAGGGTTGCCTTCAAAGGCCTTCACATTTACCCATTCCTTCAAGAGGGTTGCCTTCAAAGGCCTTCACATTTACCCATTCCTTCAAGAGGGTTGCCTTCAAACGCCTTCACATTTTTGTGGCGGCAAGCTGAGATCTTGCTTTCCAATATGAACCAAATACTGAAATCAAGAGGATTAAGGTCTGGAGGTGAAAGAGGCCATTCTTCCCTGGCAATGAACTCTGGTACATCGCTTGCCAACAGCTCTTGAGTCTTCTTTCTTTTTCCTCGGTGCGAGGGCGGGCACAAAGTGGGCAAAGATATTTCCTACATAAAAGTTGCTTAGCGTATCTTTAAACTCTTAAAACATTGAAATTTATGAATATTTAGTAAATATATGCATAAATGATAAGGTTGTAACGGTAATTATTTAACACCATGTACACAGTCATTAACCGTAATATTGCTCGTAATACAATATTCTTTGGTATCTGGTGGACATACACTAGTGGTATAACGCATAGGTTTAGTTTCGCTTCAACTACTCTTCTCGTCTATACACGTAGCTGGATTTAGTGTTCTCATAGATGCAGTGGAAAAGATAAGTAGAAAATAATAAATAAAATAGATAATAAACCTATAAAAATATAAGCCGATAATGTCATTACCTGTAGAGTTGATTGTTAACAATTATGGCTATACGAGTATATGGTCTTGTGGGACAAACTTATGCATACTCATAAAATGGTCTCAAACCTTTGTAACCACCAAATTTTATCAGGTATGCGTTAATCTAAAAGGATTCGGTCCCACTGAATCGCTGGAGATTAGGAATAAGTTCGATGTGTCCAGTTGGATCGAAGGAATTTAATGCGAGTAGCATTAACATGCTCAAAATTAGTCACAAGCGTTGGATTTGTCGTTTTAGTTCGAGTTTCAGGTGTTTTTCGTAAACCAGTTATGCTTTAGACGGCTGATCGACAACCCTATACTACGCAGTAGGCGAGTTGCCCAGCGCCTGAAGTTCAGCATCCTGCAATAAGAGGAGCCCCAGTCGAAATACACCGATTGCGTACCGGTAACGATCGGGCGGGGCCGGTGCCCCAGATGGCGTGTGCCAGAGTTATTATTCCGTCGGCACTAATTAGTGTAACTTTCTCCTCTTTAATTATGATTTCTACCGCTGCTGATCTACTGCGGTATATTTTTCAGGAAGTGTCTTGACTAACATAATTACTCGTGACCCGGTGTCATCGATATTTATGTGGCGCTACTGAAAATTTATTTTTCACTGATATTTCCGTAGTAACTTCTTCAATATCTATTTTTAAACTCAAAATAGAGTATTTGTTGATATTATTTACACTTTCATTTACTATTTTGACTGTAAATTCATTAACTATGCGCATGCTTCTTTATTTTGTGTAGTGTAGTATGTAGTATTCGTATTACGATCGACTAACAAACTATAGTTTGATTTAGTAAATATATATGTATTACATTATATTCATTGAATATGTTTGCTCGAACAGAGAGTCCGTTAAGATATCTGTATATACCAGCTATCTCTTTAGTCATGGTTGAGTCTGAGAACTGGCTTATCAGCTTGGTTTTTGCTGAAGCCACATTGATCTAACCAGGACTGTAGGAAATGTCTTCAGCATTGGGTAGCTCTAACCAATAATATTTGTCAGGGAATTTTATTCCTGTCGATTCTACTCGATACTTTCGTTGACTACGTCCACGTCCAAATGGAGGTATTTGGAAAAGGTGCAATACATCGGCAAAGCAATTATTAGGGCTTTCAGTTATGCAAACAGCACGGTTCTACCTGTCATTTTATCACCTAATACATCGGTAAAGCAATTATTAGTGCCTTCAGTTATGCAAAGGGCATGGTTCTACCTGTCATTTTATCACCTAATACATCGGTAAAGCAATTATTAGTGCCTTCAGTTATGCAAACGGCACGGTTCTGTCATTTTTTTTTACCTAATAGCTACATCGGTAAAGCAATTATTATTGCCCTCAGTTATACAAACGGCACGGTTCTACCTGTCATTTTTTCACCAAGTCATGTATCACGTTGTTATTCACTTTGTTCAATTGTTCAACATGTATATGCAATACGATTTGTATAACTCAATTTATAACTAGAAATCATTTTTAAGCATCACCATAATTTTGCAGACACGGAGCATTATTGTTAAAGTTATTGTCGCTTTGAATCTATGTATGGAACCATAACTGCAGTAAAAATTGTGTACCACCACCTCAGAAGTTTTTGAATGCAAGATGCCGCATACTAATATCTTCGCATATATACCAATGTAGCATATGCTGGGAAAATATAACTGTTTATTATTATACTATTATCATATCAAATATATGCATATTCCAATTGATTCCAATGGCAACGTTAGCAAATATGAGAATAGCATTGGCAGTGGACATAGAAAATATTCTGTAATGATTTATTCAAAGTTTGTACATAATTCGCCATGGTCAGTGCAAACGTTTTAGATCAGTTTCAGCTCACTTAGTTGAAACCACACCTGTGCTATTTCTAATAGAATACCATATATTTAACTGCGGTTTTCAAGCTCAGAACTGGTGAAAGCTAATTGTTTTCTCTAACAAGCTTGCTTTGCTGCAAAAAAAGTACATTCATCACATTCACTAACTCTACCCTAAGCTACACTATATACAGTATAGATGGGAGCACATACCGTTGCTACAGTATTTTGCGAAGAGATATGTCTGATTAAGTTGCGGAGAAAATCTACTGAAGACATTACCTCTGGGAATTTGTTTGCTGATCATCAGCTTTTTAACTTGCGCTCCGTCAACAAGGGCTCGCTGTTGTCTCCATACAATAATGCTTCACTGAATCGCCTCAGGTGAACACGTAAATGATATTTCGTCATCTATTAATAAAAAAATGAACACAGCGCGGCAGTGAGCTTCAAATGCTTACATTAAAATCAGGTAAGGAGAATTATAGAACACCGGAGCTACGATCAGCGGTGTTTTGCTTCAGCTCACCTGATTATATGTCATAATGATAATAAAAATAGTAATAATATCTACAAATGCTATAAACCTATAACCCATACGAAAGCGAGCCATATTATTTCAGTTCATGCCCTGGGTAGAAGAAAATACATTACAAATCTTATTATGAACTTGCCAAATGAAAACTTACATAGTATAACCATCATGCTAACTTTGTATAAGATGGAGATTCAAGCAGCTCGTAGAAAATTCACTACGGGCGTCAGTACTGAATCAAGTACTTCATTTGAAGTACTGACCCGCACCACAAAGACAGCAAAAGTTTAAAAATGTTGCAAAAGTTGATAGATGTTGCTGAGGTAATTGAAAACTAGACCATGGTAAATTGTATACAGCTACCAATTATACGTTCTCAGATGCTGGATAAATACAACTTTCTCAAGGAGTATTCTTGATTTTGTAAAAATACCATACAGCCTGAGAAGTTCACAATGAGCGGTCCCTTGCTGACACTGTATTAGGCTTGGCAACAAGAGCAGTGAACAAACGTCTGCATAACTGCAGTTATATGTTTCTTTCGTAAAGCACACTCACACTCCTGACCCTGGGTCTACTTTGGACCTGCTTTTCTCTGACATGGTGAGCGCCTGTGTCCCTTCCCGCTTCTTATACAATGTTGTCTTGAACTTGAAACTATTGTGTGTTCACAGTAGACTAGAAATATGATGTTTTTCTGTTGTTTCACTATATACTACGTTTGACACGGCAAAGTACGCTATATGTAAATGTAATTTCGTGTCTATTTTGCTGTAAAATGCTCTTCTTGATGTAAAATGCCAAGTAAATGCTATAGAATTGGAATATAAATTTCCTTCGCCCTTTTCTGCCAAGCACTGAGCTATGCGCATCAAAAAAATCTGCTCATATTTTTCAACACTCATTCTCCGTAAAATCAAAGACGATTACTGTAACCAACAGTACAGATTTATAAAGTATTAAGCTCCTCAGGCTACCATATCCATAAAGTTATCACAGAGTAAATGACTTCGATGTTCTGCGGTACAAAGCACACGGTCGTTGTGCTGTCATCTGACTAAGAACAACAGTTATTGTATCATCGAAACAAGAGCATCCTTGGTCCCATAATATGATGGTCTGTACTCTGTAGAATAATGCTGGGCCACTCTAAAAAGCAACAGAACAGTTACTGCAGCAAAACCTCACGTAACGAGCGTAATTTCCTTCTGACTCTTAATTAAAAAAAAAAAAAACAAACATTAAACGAACGAGTTGAAGGGCAGGCCGGAAGTTACGAGTTATCATTTTGAGGTTTTAGTCAGTTAAATACTCCCGTGATGGGGTGAGAACAATGGTTAACCGATGCTCGGTATATCGAGCGTTGTCTCTTCTTCACGACTTCCGCAGCGACCCATCGCTCGTTATGCGAGGCATATTTTAATCCTGTTTGTCCGTTTCGCCAATCTCTCACTATGCGAGGTGCGCTTCAAGCACGATTCCACTGTAAATAATTAAATCTTTTAAAATTTTCTATTGCATGAAAGAATACTTAGAGCATAGTGGGTTTATTAGTATGAAGTAATTGCGTTCTATATGAACAAGTGAAGCAGTCGTATAATTACGCCATATTAAGAATGACATTATGTAATGCAGCTTAGCGCTTATAAAAAATTCTCTTCATCATTTAAGTAATTAATTGTTGCCTATTAATGAATTTGTATTTAAGGAGAAATGATGAGCATGGAAACCAAAATTTGCGCAAAGTTTTCACAAGTCCACTCTAATGAAGAACCTCCGGGATCCCAGTGATGCATGCACTACCAGCAGGATCGAGCCCCTTTCTCTGCAGACCTGAGGTCATTCGTGTCATGGTTGACGCCATCACGGGTCTACTGGTAGACTGAAGATACGCAAAGGCTTGACGCTCGGCTGCACCGGCTTTGGTCGCGATAATTTCCTTGGTTTTTCCTGCTGTTGAGGATGACGGGAGATTTGCTTGCCGACAATCTGCGGAGGATAGTAGTGGAAAGAATGGTACAGCATAGGTCTTAATTGCTCGTGACAGAGAATAGTTAAAAAGCGTGAGAGCAGAGATTAGCACTGAACCAATTTGTTCTGACACTTTCATTCAGGGCATTTTTCTGTGTCAAAAAGAATTTAGATGAGACTGGAGCGCAAGCTCTGTTCATGTCGAGGTGAACGAAAGTGTACGATGGACTACAATCATATTTGACTAGTATGTGCCATTGGGTTTCCTTCACTTCTTGCTAGTGTAAAAAAAGAGTTTATCGCATGTTGGAGTTCATGCAAGGATAGTTGTTTTGAGCAAAAGTATAAATAAATGAAAAACTAAGATGACATACAAAAAATATTGAAACAAATCGTTAAATAGGGATTTTTCACTTCTTCTTCATTGTAAAACCGAGTTGGACCCGTATAAAATGGTTTTAGCTATATTACGCAATAATAACAAATAGAGAGTACTCTGAGAGCTCATACCTCCACCAAGCAAGGCAACGATAACGAAAAATTCAAACTTGTTCTGAAACTATGATTTTCTTTGTAGTAAAATCAAATAATTTGGGCTTTTCGATAGTTTTATCAGCTGCTATATTTTTCTTGAAAATCCGTTCATAACATTTTGAGTTGTGCTACTGACAAACATTATGACAAACATAAATCAAACTCATAAACGGACCAAGCGATCATCACCAATATTTAATAATTTATATCTTTCAACATTACTAACAAGTCCTGTAAATTTCATTAAGATATACCCATAACTTTTTGAGTTATTGTGCTAACAAGCATAAAATCAAACACAGAGACAATCAAACGAACGAACAAACAGATCATCACAAAAATTTGGTCACTTACACTTTGTAATATATTTAACAACTCATGTACATTTCATGAAAATCCGTTCATGCCTTTTTGCGTCATGGTACTAAGAATAAATAGGCAAACAAACAAACAGAAGAATGGATTTTCACCAAAAGGTAATCGTCTGTTACTGTTAACATGCCTAACAATTATTGTAAATTTCGTAAAGATCCGTTCATAACTTTTTGAGTAATTTGGTGACAGACGAATAGACAAACATGGAGACAGACACGACAAAAACATAACCTCCTTGGCGGAGGTAAAATTTATTTTCTAACTTACGGTGAACATATGCAATAAATATATGTCGAATAAGTAGGATGCAAAGTACATATTTAGTCAGACTGTAATTGATTGTTGGTGAAAGTCCTAAGGAAAATACGGGAAGTGGAAGACAAATTTCCACACGCACCTGCAAATTGACTCCAAGATATGGAGGGGCGGACTGCAACTTTTGGCTGTCCCGGTAGATGAGCTCAAACTCTCCGGTGTCGGCGTGTTTACAGGTGCGGTAATCTACCACCACTGCGGGGAAGAGGTACACAAACTTGCTCTAACCTTTTAGTGCCTCAATTGAACATTATTTTTCACAGAAATAACACTACATGTAACATCAACATATGTGTACAGTAGGCACTAAAGGGTCAATGTTATTGCAGGACCTGCAGCACTATAACCTTCCTAGGCTGCTCATTCTTCTCGAGGGCCGATATCACAGAATTACCCTTAGCTCTTTCCTCACATATTTCCTGATATTTTTTCGTTACCATTCCGTAGTTTTTTACCTCCAGGCGTTGAGTGGCTTACGAACTTTGTACTTTTTGTTTCTTGGATCTGCCTCGTATTTAATATCAGTAATGAACTACCAACTAGATTCTAAACTAAATAGGCGACACTTTTACGTCACTGAATGAAACCGAAGATGTGGGTACTGGGCAGTGAGTGTCAGTCGAGCGAGTATACAACCTACCAAGTCTCCCAATTGCTGTAAATTGCAAGTATCGGTAAAATAAAGATTTCTACTCTTGATTTATGGTCACACTAATGAGAGCTGAAAAGTTCCTAGTTTTAAGGCAAGGTTCCCTCACTAGGGACTCTATGCCCAGGAGAAGCGTTACTCAGTCTCAGAAGGATCGTTAGACGTGCATGAAAACCGAAATTAGATAATTTGTGTTAGACAGGACGCAATCTGTCGTCATGATGTAGTTTCATACCGTGACCCAGCTCTCTCACAAAGCTCAGTCTGTGCCGCACAAAGATTGGGGCTCTTGCCATAGAGACAGGAGTTCATGCAGAGATAAGTCAGGGAAGTAGAACTTTAAGTGAAGCACGGCACAGCAGTAGCATGGTATGGCAGTAGCATGCTGTAACTCTAGTATGCTATTACAGTAGCAAAATATAACAGTAATATGGTCTTACTGTAAATGGTATTGTAGTAGCATTGTACTACAGTAACATTGTATTACAGTATCTCTATAGTGAAAAGCTTGATTTAACCATAAGTGCTGAAACCTACCATGATGTAGCAAAAAGTCACACTCTGGATAAACTGATTTCTGAATTATAAACGTTGCAAATCGAATTTGCCTCTGCAACAATGAACGAACTAAAACTAACTGCACAAGGATATATTTAGTACAAAAGTAAAGGCTAAATACCAGTTTTTTACGTAGCTGATACTGCACCGAACTGAACGAACCTTTGATGATATCCTGCAGACACTGCGCGCACAGACGGCGGGTGACAGACGACGTGGGCGCCATGCAGGGCGAGGAGTTGATCTCAATTAGCCAGGGCCTGAGGGCAATGATGTTCATAATTATCTGTCCTGTCGTTATTCAGGCTTGGACCGAATGCCATTCCTATCTGGTGCCAACCCCCTCGTGTGATGACGGCCACTCTGAAGATGTAACGTTTTTTTTGGGCCCGTTGGTTTTCTTGCTGGCCTCAAGCTAATGTACCACGGGAGGGCGTCAAAGTAGACAGACACTCAAGCAGACACGCGGGGTGGCTAGCATAGCACAGCCAGAACCTCGTTCGAGATCACTTAAAGTACCCAAGGTAAGGTAGGTATCCACGCCGGGACTCGGCACGCCCCCGTACGGCGCAGTAGTCGTAATATTATTCCATTTGCTGACATTTTTGTGGTGTAAAAGACCGGTTATTTAGTGGAAACAAATCATTACTGCGCTGCACCGGTAGTCTACAGAACGCTTTTATCTTTGGTGCTATCAATTTTTGTGATGTGCGGTAGCATTGGAATCAACAACAAAAAAAAAAACTTAAATGAAACGAAGTTTTACATACGCAATAATTCTGGGATGTAGAAGGAGGTAGTACGATATGCTGGAATAGTGGTATTCTATCTACTAAACTTAGAGTGTTACCTGATGCTCATATATTCTTCATTGATAGCTGTGGCTCGTATATTTGTTGCAGTCAACTAAATCTGACAGCGGTTGCATCTATATGTCATTCACTGAGTAAACTATGACAGCGTATAGAAGTTTCAAATGAAAAATTGCATATGGATCTCTACAATACATAGCGAGTTTGTTTACGTTCACATCTGCTCATTGCTGCATAACAGTTGCAGATCGAGAATTACGTGGTTAGAAACAGTCAACGTCACCTTAGGTCCTCAGATAGCATAAAGTCTGCACCGAAGAGCTCGAAGCCGCTTCTGAAAGAGTCGAGTTGGACTTGAGCAGCCAACATGGCCGCCATGAGGGCGTCCTTCATACCAGGGTACACCGTGTCCTGCCAAGCTCCGCTCCAGCCACTCTCTCTGTCGGGGTATGCATGAATGTCCTCATCTGTCACTTGTATACTGTAGCAAAGTCAACTTCAGTCCTATTGAAGTTGATGACGATTGTACTTATGGAAATATTGGGTGCATTTCGTCAAGTTTATGAGATTTAAAAAGTTGCTACAGTGAAATTTCCTCAGTATCATGGTGATGCTTTGGACATACGCACACACACACATACAATATACACATATATAACTATTTCATATATATATATGTACATACATACGATATAAAATGTATATGATAGTGGTAAGCAGTATGCAAACAAGTGATAAAAGTTGTACATAGTACAAATGCCCTTCTACTTTCCTGAAAACGGTGCCCTAGGAGTGGCCCCAATTTTAGATTTAGAAATCTTCCAATGTTCGCATCCTATCTGCTGCCCATAACAGCTAACTGTAGTAACCAATATTAACAACTATGTAGTTCATCAGTAGAAATCCCATGGAACAGGTACCTCATCCGTTAGCTGTGAGGCGCAATATCCGTTATTTTTTGCAAGTGGTCTTATGGATGCTACGGATATCTGTCCAAAAATCGACAAATATGTATATCCTTACAACCTGCTTAAGCGCCACATCAACAGGTTACGCGTAATGTTCACACATGCCCAGTGAAAGAAATTAATGTAGCGACAGGGTAGTAAGGACGACATCGACTGGTATGGCGAAGGTGGCGTAGGCTAAGCTCATGAGCTTGTCCAAAACTTGAGACGGGAACGTGGGTTGCGCAGCGTTGGATCGCGTTTAACTCGTTATGGAATGACCCGAAACGATTAGCCCTTTAACGGCTGGATACTGAATGATCCACACAAAATGGAGATGTCTTTCATCTCAAGCGTAATCAGATTACAACTAATAGCTGCAACATGATCCAAAGAGGCAAAACCAAAGCTCTTGTTTTAAATTCAAGACAAGTTAAAGCAAATGAACTGTGTTTATTCGCTCTCGCCGCGCCAGCTGATGATATCGGTACATAGGGCAGTTATTGGTGCCCGGGCAACTGTATCGCGCGTGCATATGACACTTCACAGAGAACAGAGCAAATTACTGTAGAGTTGCATACTCAAGGAAGGTCTGGAAGGTATCGGAGTCCCACATGTTCTCTTCAGGCAGCAGATGGCTGCGCACGCCATTGGCATACTTGCACTGAATGGCGTTGTTACAGAGGTGAACAGCCTCGTCGTTGCGGCTCAAGTCGTACTCTTGTGAGCAGAACCTCACGTAACTCGACCTGCGCATCACAATGCGTAAACCTAAAGTGATTAGAAAAGAAGTGCATGCACATACAGCACTGACTGACTCAAGTTCTGTTTATAAGGAACGTACACAGTGCTGTTGTCTAAATAATCGCTTGTTTCACCAATAAAGAAACCCTGCGTAACCTGACCTATGCATCGGATGACGTAAAATTAAAGTTTCGGTTCGAAAAAAGGGTACTAAGTCTAGTATGCAAAGTTTTTCATTAGAAGAAGTGTTTGCTATTTACGCTATCGACCGTCCAAAAAGACTCTTGATTACAAACGAAGAAATCGATCGATGCCAAGAAAATACCTTATCGTTCTTAACATCTGAGGCGGAGAGCTCGCAACTGACCTGTACATCCACACAGTGAGAGGGTTCCAGTCCGTTACGAGGAACCACTGCCGAATGTCGAACTTTGTGTTGTACACAAGGAAGGGCCGCTCTGGTGGCAGAGATGGAGCTCAGCTACAGGCGTAAGGGCGCGCTCAATTGGTTGTAAATTTAAGACCTGGAGGCTGGCATTGCCCGGAATTTCAGACAGGAGTTTTGCCTTCGCCACTTCGAACAGTGTTGCTTATGTAACAAACAATCCGATTACGTCGAGCAGGCTTAAAATTCCATTAATCGGACAAGTTTGAGTATGTGGAAATCTCAGTGATAGCATAATTGATTAACGGTGAGCGCCTGTATCTCGATTCAGCAGGGCGCAGCCAGCGTACCTGTCAGAAGTTCCAGATCAAGTGCGCCTCAAAGGTTTAATTTCCTTGGCCAATCAATAGCGCCCTGAGTTGACCCCAACATGCTTAAATTCCTTTCTCAGATATTTGCTACGTATATAATTCACCAGTAGAGGCAGATAAATCTTCACCTTTTGTTCTCAGGCTTTTGATTTTCTGAACGTGGAAAAGATACACAAACGAGTCTATCCTGCAGAACACAAAAACATGTTATTTTACCGACATAAACAAGTCATTAACAGTATTAGGAAATTGATTAAAGAAATTAACTCTAAAGTTTTACCTGCCAGTGAAATTGAAACCTAAAATAAATCTTGGGGATACACAACAGATATTTCAGTTACTCAACAACTGTATAATACAAAATATCGATCAAAATCTACGGAAAACCGAACACGTGTTTCACTTACTCTAATAGCTTGTGTGTGGGACACGAAAGAGACGCTACAACGACATGAAATGAATTACATAGAGCATCGCCCTTAATGTATATATATATATATATTTTAGTGCTGCATTAATTAAATTTTTTCTGCAGTTTGTAACATGCAAAAGAGTTTTGTAGCATTCAGGCAGGTAGGTATTTACTCTGAACAGCCAGATGAGATCAGATTGAGTTAGTGGCATCAGGCAAACCAATAGGCCTGCATCTAGAAAAAAGCCGAAGCTCAGGTTTCGTCAGCTCTGGAAAGACATAGACACTATGGCGGTAAATCGCAACCGATGGCATGGTTTTGCAGGCACGATCAATTACAGCAAATTGGTTAGGGGGATGAGACACGCTGATATGTCATGGAGGATAATTGAAAGAAGCTGCCTTTGGAAAACGGCGTGGTTAAAAGTTGAATTAGCTACGGGGGAGAGGTCGGAATTTGCAGAGGGTGCTACTGCCTTCCACAACTTTGGACGCTTCCTCTGCAGTTGATTAATTATTCAACTGCTGATCTGCAGCTATACGCTCGGTTGGAAGACGAGCTGGAAGATTTCTCGTTATGGGATAAAGAAAACACAGGAAGATCACTCTTGCAGTAGGTATGCAAAATGTTAGAAAGATAGCGTCAAGCACGCAGACTCCTTCTTTGCATGCCTGCATCTAATGGTTCAATTACCACTCAGAAAAGAACAGATCTTGCACATCGCAAAATCTAATTAAAGCCAAGAACGCTTCAGTAGCACCTATACGAACTACGCAGTTTGCTCTTCAGACAAAGGCAGTTCATTTCTGCATAGGCAGTTAGTGAATAGTGCTATCTATTGACCTTGCTGTCCCATACTTTTCTATAGACTGGCTCTGCTACCAGTCTAGTGAGTTCCTGACTTTCTCCCTTCTCAGTTACATATGGAAGAGGAAATCCTTTCAGCGCGTAGTATTTATTTTTAAATATTAACTTCCCACGTATCGTTCTGCTCTCCACAACCTACTACTTCTCTCCAGTTACACTATTCTCACAAATTGACGAGCTACTGTACAGTCCACTTTAGAAGCTAATGCCCCAGAATATTCAAGTACCAAGTTAGTTCTCTTAAACATCAACCAAATAGTAAAAATACACGAGCTTCACAGAAAGTAACATTTTCTTAAAACCTTACTTACCCATGAATTTCTGCACCACGTATTTTCCTAAGACTCTTACTTACCCATGAATTTCTGCACCACGTATTTTCCTAAGACTCTTACTTACCCATGAATTTCTGCACCACGTATTTTCTAAGACTTACTTACCCATGTATTTTGCACCACGTATTTTCTATGACTTACTTACCCATGTATTTTGCACCACGTATTTTCTAAGACTTACTTACCCATGTATTTCTGCACCACGTATTTGGTTTCGTAGATGAAGGGCGACTGGACCAGAGCAAGAATGTCACTGAGGCTGTGCATGAGGAGGATGCCGCGGCCTCGGGACTGAGCGCCAGGCTTCACGATCCACACATTGCGTACCCCGTCCATGGCCAGCTGCGGCCAATGTGGGTCTGCCCTCCTCAGGGCAGTGCTGCACTCCTGTACCAGCGCCTGTCTTGGCCAATAAGCGAACTTAAGATGGTAGCAATTAACTATGTTTAACACGAGGTGCAGGCTGGTGCTGCACTTATGGAAAAAGAGCAAATACTTGAAAATTACTTTTGTTATGCGCTTTGTTACAGAATGATAATATTTACAACATACTTTATCCATACATATACGCTCATAAATAAGAATAATATATGCCTACTGTTCCAATAAATAAGCATGAGTGAAAACAGATTGTTTGTTTAAATTTAATGGTGCTACCACAATATTACGGTGGCGCTGCGACTTAATTAAACTGTTGTTAGATTTGTGTTCGGTGGTCAGGAGACATTTCATGTTGAGAGTGAGGCTGGACTCTGGTGTTCGGTGGTCACGAGACATTTCATGTTGAGAGTGAGGCTGGACTCTGGTGTTCGGTGGTCAGGAGACATTTCATGTTGAGAGTGAGGCTGGACTCTGGTGTTCGGTGGTCAGGAGACATTTCATGTTGAGAGTGAGGTTGGACTCTGGTGTTCGGTGGTCAGGAGGCATTTCATGTTGAGAGTGAGGCTGGACTCTGGTGTTCGGTGGTCAGGAGACATTTCATGTTGAGAGTGAGGCTGGACTCTAGTGCAGATGATGGCGAATTCAAAACAGTCCACGGCACGGTCCCAATTGAAATCCGCTTTTTAACTTTTGACTTAACACCGCTGGTAAACTACGATACGATGTCAGTATTACTAAGTGTAAACTATTCTTGATGTTTCTGATAGTGTTACACCTAGAGGATACCAAATTTCCGTTCAGAACTTAATTGTTAAGCTCCTCATATCAATTTGAGAAAGCTTTATTATAAAAGTACTCACATCAACTTGAAGCGCCGTAGCCTTTATCTTGCAGGAGCGATAGACGAGCCTGTTGTGAGCGCTAAGGATGGAGTCCCACTCATTGTCCTGCAGGGGGGATGTCACCGGGCTGTCGAGGTGGTCATGACTGCAGGAGTCCACAAACTGTTCCACTTGTGCCACCGCCAGCCGCACGCGTCGCAGGGGCACCTGCTTACCGGCACAACGCATGCTAATGAAATAATCATACCCCCAATTTTACCACCGCGTTTTAATGCTTGACACGCAGGCGCTGTTATTAGTAGACTTAATTTTTCTTATTGAGAGAGGTGCTAGGGGAACCTTTTGCTGTTTGATGCTTCCTTGGTGAACTTGTATGCGCTAGCATTAAGACCTGAAAACCTTCACTAACTAAAAAAATAAAACGACGATAGGTATTCGGTGCCAAAGCCGCTACATGTTAAGAAGTATCAAATCTCCAGTGAGCGTGCTGTTAGTGTGGTTATTGTGTTGCGTTAAGATGAAATGGGTATGAATAATAGATATATGTTCATTAATCATTAGTAATACTGAATGAAACCGATTCCGCTTAAATTCTTATTATCCTAGAAACTGATGCTAGTTTTCGTGTTTATCATAGCTGGTCAATACTTCAATTATACTAAAACGTTTCATAATATGCGATGTTCTTGGTCGGTGTTCCCTGCATATACATGCATTTCTCCTAACGATACGAAAGCGTACCTCTCCCATCGTATCTGCCACGAAGGAGTAGCCACCAGTTGCGTGGGTCTCCGTAAGCCAGACCAGAAGAGAGAGGCAGGCTGTCAAACGATAGTCCTGCTCAAAGGCAGACTTCTCCTCCGAGTGGCCGATGCAGTAACCTCGGGGCACGAAGGTGTCCACGTTGGGAGCTTCACTGAACCAGTGCAGCTGCTGCATTGTGCTGCACAACCCGTGCTGAAATGCAACAGACATTGGAAACAGCGAGGACTTCAAGGCGACTCTTGATAGAACTGCTAGTGGCTATTCTGGAATTTCATAAGTTAATCCTTAAACTCCATTAACTTTGAGTCTTTGACAAGTTCTTCGTTATCTTATATGAAGGTGCTTAATTTTACTCGACGTAAGACGGAACGCTCTTCAAAATGCTTTTACAACATGAGGTTCCTAGTTTACGCCTCTGCCTACAAGCTTTATTAAAAAGCAATCATTATCATTAAAAGTCATGATTAAGAATACTTGAAACCTTACCTTAGTTGTAAATGGTGTACAAGGGAAGCGGTTCACTATCTGATCTTTCGTGAGGTGCTTGTAGGAGACAGTGTCCCTAGTCCAGGTCCAAATCAAGTTAGGTTCTACGTTTTTCAAAAGGCGTCCAACTAAAGACGTATCGACATCTTTAATACTGAAGTCTAAATCAGGATAAGGATCTAAAGGATCATATTTATTGGCAGGATCAAATTGGTTCCTTTCAGCTTCATCAGCACTAGAATCCAGGTTTTCCTTGCTGTCGCCAACATCTTGGTTTTCCTTGACTTGACGATCGTGTTCTTCGTCACTTGCTTCTTCTTCTGCTTTGCTTTCCGTGATCTCTTTCTCGTCTCGAGATGAATCTTCTGGGACAGATTTTTGTCTAATCGGTTTTTCAAATACCGGAATAGTATATTTGTACAACGCTTCGTTACTTTCAGTGATGCATCTTTCGATTCCGCACCTAATTTCTAAAGGGCAGAGAGTGGTAGGATTGAAATTATATCTGGGCTGTTTTATTGGCTCATTTTCTTCTTCTCCCACCGAAGAAGTTCTAGAAGGGATGACTTTGTCAGCTTGGCACGTATCAATAGACGGGTCTGCCTTTTCCCTTTCGTTCTCTGGAATACTGTCAGCCCGGCAATCTCGTGGCAACATCTCATTATCGTCGGGCTCATCGACGGCCGCCGAAGAGCTTTCAGAGCATCGTTGGCGAACGCCTCTGCAGAGCAGTTTGTTTTTCTCGATAAAATTTTGCTTAGGTCGATATGAGATGACAGATTTAACGCCAGTCATCTCTTGTGCTTCAGGGCCATTGTTGTTGGATATTGTTGCTGCAGCAGTAGCGTTTGGAGAATGGAGGTAACTGGTGCAATGGGCTTGAAAACAAACACAGTTTGCTGGGTGAGGGTTGACGTACGGTGCTCGGTGTAAGACTTTCTCCACCCAGCCACGGGACTTAAGAGCGTGACGCACGGCTGGGAAGTGTCCGTATATTGCAAACACACGACCCTCCTGTTAGGAGAAGGAAAATAAAATATAATAGCCTAATGTCAAAAATGCCGTCTCTATAATACTTCTAAAGGAACGTCCTTACCACTACAGTATTAATGAAGCAGCTCTAGCATATCCGCTTTCTGGCCAGCATCCTAAATGTGTGCTAGTTATTACCTCATTACCTTTAAGGCCAACACCGTGAACTGACTGGTCTACTTACTGACTAAGATCTTCCACTTTGTGCTTCATTACCTTTATTTTTCCCTCCGTGATCTGGGGCCTACTTACTGACCGGACTCACAAGAGCTGTGACACTTTGTGCTTCATTACCTTTATTACTCGCTCCGTGATCTGGGGCCTACTTACTGACCGGACTCACAAGAGCTGTGACACTTTGTGCTTCATTACCTTTATTACTCGCTCCGTGATCTGGGGCCTACTTACTGACTGGACTCACAAGAGCTGTGACACTTTGTACTTCATTACCTTTATTGCTCGCTCCGTAAACTCCCGGTCCACTTACTGACCAAGGTGTTCCCTTGGTGTGTCATTACCTTTATTACTCGCTCCGTGATCTGGGGCCCACTTACTGACCGGACTCACAAGAGCTGTGACACTTTGTACTTCATTACCTTTATTACTCGCTCCGTGATCTGGGGCCTACTTACTGACCGGACTCACAAGAGCTGTGACACTTTGTACTTCATTACCTTTATTACTCGCTCCGTGATCTGGGGCCCACTTACTGACCGGACTCACAAGAGCTGTGACACTTTTTGCTTCATTACCTTTATTGCTCGCTCCGTGAACTGTCGAGCTCGCTTAAGCTGAGCCAAGGTAATTCGCTGGAGCCGTGGTGAGCTGGAGGCAGAATGGCTCCGTTTCCTGCCGGTGACCGCGGATGAGCAACAGCTTTTGTCCCCACGTCCGTCCAATCGATCAACTGACGAAGATGGAGAAGTTCTGCGTTGGGAACATGGACTACATCGCCTCACCTGACTAGGGGGAGACGAAACAATTACCCGAGACGAAGGATCTTCAGTGACAGGCGGGATCAGATTCTGCGGTAACAGGTTCGGTTGGGCAGAAATTTCAGTCAGTACTGGAGTGTCTTTAACAGAAGCGTCTTTTGCCTCTGCAAGAGCACCGATCAATGGTAGAGTCACAACCTTTGGTGATATTTTGGAAATGCTCTCACATTTGGTGCAAGTTGACTGAATGGAAGTAAGGCCTTTGGGTAGTCTAGGAGATACCAATTTTGGACGATCCAGAGTAATCATTATGGGATTTGGCTTCTGAGAGTTTTCAAAGTTGAGCTGAGTAATAGTAAAATCTTCAGATATTTTTTTGACGTGCTTTCGTACAGCAGTGGAGGGACGGTTGGTTCCCTTGTCGCTAAATCTTCTCTCGAATATAGTTCGACATTTTGCACTGTAAATGTCTCCGTCACGGCGCTGTTCAACAGGGATGCTAAGAGTCGTTGTTGCAAAACGCTCGCCATTCACAGGATACTCTAAGCAGCTGCAGGCCTTGTCTGTTTTTAGGGAATTCGACCGCTTACTCTTTCGTTTTGGACCGGAAACCTGCAGGGGAAACTTGTTTCTACCAGTGAGGATTACTTCGTCACTGACATGCCGAACTTTTCCGGAGCTTTCCTGGAATGAAGGAATGGTGTAATTTCCTAGCTTTAATATTGCATTGGGCCAAACCGGCATATCCAGTGGTTATCTCTTTCCATTGATGAGCAAGCTTATCCTCTCCTCACCCTCTTCTCCTCTATACGTCACCATATTTAATTAATGTATACGAGCTTTTGTATTACATTGTTCAGTGGATCTGATGTGATAATCTGCGGGCAAAAAGTTTTTAGTTGTACAAAAAAATTGTGAAAACAAGATAAAAGACATCCCATCTTGAGTAGTAATCTAAGTTGGGAGACAAGAGTAGCAAGCCAAAGCAATTCATTTAGAGGAAAGTACTGAATGAGAATGCAGAATGGGGTGTTCGTTTTGTACCTTTACGCATGATATAATATCTACTAGTGGCCCGGACCGTCATTATAAATGACGGTAGAAAATTAGCACCTCAGGGAAACCCCCTCTGTCTCCTGTGCTTAGTACTGTTCAGAGGCTTCTTTAATGAAAATTCAGCATTCTGCCTGGAGCGCCCAAGTGCGACCCCCGTATCCAAGATACCGTCTTTGGCACCTGAACATGTCCAGACACGAACATGCTGGCGAGCTCAGGTGACTCAGCTGGAAAGCTCAAGTCCGACCCATGTATCCAATATACCGTCATCGGCACCTGAATTTTCTCCTATCTTATCCCCATAGAGCGTGACAGGGAAGATATAAATATATAAATAAAAACACGACGTGAACTATTATATAGTACTGATTCTAACGACAATACTAGTAACTGTAATGCTTTTAACGTGTTCCTAGCATGCTTTAAAATAATACAAGCTGATAGTCGTTTGTAGAATGCATGCTCTACACCACTCTTATTTTCGGTGGATATTTTGAAACTGGGTTCGGTAATCTCTCTCTATTTTTCAAACGAAGCCTCTTGTCCGTTGAGAGATAACTAAAATATCTTTTAGCTACACGTCGTCTTCCCTTTCTGCAGGGCGTATAAGGGTGACACCTACTAACGCGTTAAGGGCAATCTGGGGAGTTTGTTATCTCGTCCTTAAGAGAACACCTCGACGCACTGCCGGTGAGTCGTAAACAGGCTGAAAACTCTACAATATAAGGTATATACTGTATATAAGGAAATTCCTTAATACAGCAGCGTCTTTAAGGACTCTTGAAGACTTGCGCAACAATAGTTAAGGAACATATAGATTTCGAACAATGAGCGTCATCACATGTTAAGAATCATACAGTACCAACAGAATTTTTGTAAATTTTGGCTTCGAAACTTCGAGATTAGCCTGTGTAAATAATACTAAATATTAATGAGTATTAAGATGAAAAAAAAACTTGCGCAACAGTGTCCGCAAAGCTGTAGCTACGTCCTGTGCAATGCAATAGACATAAATGTGCAAAAATTCAGTGCTAAATTTATACCTATATACTTATCCAGTAGCTAGAAACGTGTTCAACTTGTTTGCTACAAATGTGTACAAGTTGCGTAATACAATAGCTATACACATACACATCTTGGGTGATGCAGTAGCTAGAAGTGAGTACAACCGGTGCGATGCGGCAGGTAGAAACGAGTACAGCTTTTGCAGTACCGTTTCCAGAAATGTGTACAGCTTGTGCAATAGAGTAGTGTTATATATTGTAGTTCTGGCGTGGTGGCGTTTTAATTGGAGTTCGTATTGAGTTCGTCACTGTACTTGGTTGTGAGAGTAAACCTCAAGGCCGAGTATAGTTATCAGGCTACGGGTTGGATGGTGAAGGAATGCCGTCAAGATCTTCTTGTTTATTTACATCTTATTATACAAGACTTAGAAAATATGATCCAATGATAAGTAGCAACATGCTACTTGATAGATGCAGACTATAGAATACAAGGTCTACATCNGTCTACATCGGAATAGCGTTACAAGCAGAATGCCGTAAGCAATGTTGGTACTGCAATGTCAAGTACCGAATTAAGCTGACGCTTGATCATGCAAGCGCCTTAAATATCTATGAATCCCGGCTTAGAAAACCGGTTGCTTCCGCCGGAACAGAGTCCGAAAGTCCGTGGGTAAATTACTTTAGGTTTACAAGCATAACAAATATCTTCGAGACTCTGGCTATAGGCTTTGACAGGCAGCTTTTACCGCTGAAGGTTCCGGCGGAACGTCATTTCAGAAATACCATGTCACTCAGAGGCAGTGCTGGGATGCCTGTACATTTTGCATGGCCATAAACGAGCTTTTACGTTCTTTATTTTAGAAGCTCTGACAAGAAAGAAGCCTGCCGTGGCTACATCCGCCAGGCCTGACTTCGCATACACAAAGACTGCGTCTATACATTTGAATGTTACTGGCTAACACATTGGAATGTTCTATGTGCGAATCGCGTATATAACACAGCATTGGAATGTTGTATGTGCGAATCGCGCATATAACAAGTAGTTAGCGATGGCAACATGTTATGAACAAGATGAGCAATTCTATCATTGGAAGTCTGTACCCAATCGGATATTCAAAGGCATTTATCCGATGTTGTTTGATGCCGCTCACAATTTACTCGTAGGCAGCCGAAAAATGCCTATAAATTTCACATTGGGAAGTGCAGACTACAGCATGAAATACTACAAGCTAAACCTTATAAGCCCACTGTGCATTGGCTACGCTGAGACCAGCAGCAAGTTAAGTAGTTCTGCACTAGGATGACGCCAACAAGCAACCTAGCATAAGAACAAAAGAGCAAGGTATGATGCTGCTGCTGCTGACGTCGAGGTTGCGTGCTGCAGCTACCGCATTGCTGCACGGTTTGCTTAAGCTGCTCCAGGCAACCAATTATGAGGATTAACAGCAAAACGATAGCTGAAGCTGCAGGGAAAATTACTAGTGGTATGTCCACATACTTTGCAGGCTGATGCCACGGTGGAAACAGCCAGTAGGTATTTGCATTGATTTGCAAGAACTCAGGCGATAAATAGAATTTCTAGCTATACGTCCACAGCATGGTTGAATAACGTAACAGGTTAACTCATCGCTTGACCATTTTGAGACGGTTCTGCGCATATCCTCGCATGACGTCAGGTGGAGCGAAGAACGTCGGTGTTGCCCAAGTGTCAAGAGTCTTCCTAATTTATTTATACCATAATTTCCGCTACCATGGGCTTGTGTTTGATGTTTACACTGAAAAACGTTTTGATGCACGCAGGTGTTTCACAGAGAAGCTGCAGGATGCACGTGTTTCATGGCGTAGTTTGCTGTGTCGTCGCCGCAGAGATGAAAACATATTTCAGTCGGAAAAATATATTTCCACAAAAAGAAAATGAACAAAAGCTTAGTAGTTCTGTTACACTTGCGAAGCGAGACGCGGTTACATACTAATACGCAGATCACTATTGTAATTCAAAGTTTCGTCTCTTCAAGTGCATTAATTTTACCTGCTTTTTGATGCATCTTGGTACATTTATCCTAATGTATTAAAACATGCTCGTGTCATTCCTATCTTCAAGTCAGGTAGTCCGAATGATGTGGCTAATTATAGACCCATATCTACGCTATCTATCTTCAATAAAATTTTAGAGA
>LQNS02277717.1:26388385-26416450 GCA_001587735.2 Parhyale hawaiensis | reverse complement strand
TGGTAATACTTTAAACTCGAAAAGTTTGTTTAACACTATTTGTATATGAAATAAATTCACAAACTGTCGTTTTAAGAAGATGGAGGAGTTTGACGGATGTGTAAGATCCAAGACCAATTTTCCTAGCAAAACTTTATCCACAAGTGCAAAAACAGAAAGAATTCTGAAGAATGCCTGTTGCATTCTTCATTTGATGTGTCAATATGTGTAAAATAATTTTTCCTGAGTACATTTTCCCTACCCAATATGACATGAAAACCTAAATATTTATCTAACTCTGTTAGGTGAACATCGAAGCTACTTCATATAGCAATGTTTTCTTTAACGTTGTTTCTGTAAAAAAATTACATTGTATATAGTCAGTTTAGAGATAAACTGTATACATTCTTAGAAAGATTTGTCAGAACATATGAAGCAGATCATGGCTACCTGAAAGATCTATTCATTTGTAGCTAACAGAAAAACAAAAATATTTTCTGGGAAACGATGTTTCACTACATAATATGATGCCTAATAACTATTAAGTTAAAGCATTACAATTTCTATAATCTCAGTCATTTCAATAAATATTCATCGCATTTCCAAATCAGTATGAGATACATGAGTCTGTAGAGGAAAGGGCTGTAAAATGTTTACCGCTAACTTATTTCCAAGCCTTTGCGTTTAGCGCGAGCGATTGATATTAAATTTTCTACAAACCAATGTTATTGAGCATTCAGTAAACTTGGAAACGAAGTAGTAATTACTTCCAACCAAACCCTCATTTTATGGTTAAGTGAAAGTAGGGAGAGACTCAAATTAACTGAAAGGCAACATAAATTAATATAGTATCTGATACGAACGTTGTACCGGAAGCAACAATAAACTAGAGCACTCCGGCAAGCGACGCAACCGTAGCAAAAAATTCAAATTGGCTCTGAAACCATAATTTTCTTTGTATAAATTCCAAAATGTAATCATTCGTGTCTTTTGATAGTAAAAACAGCTTGTGCAATTTTCTTGAAGATCCGTTGATAACTTTTTGAGTTATACTGCTGTCTGCTAACAAACGTAATGACAAACATGAATCAAACATCTAAACGAACAAACTGATCTGAACCAAAACTTAATCATTTTTTTGTTCTTTAACATTATTAACAAGCCCTATAAATTTCATAAAGATCTATTCATTATTTTTTGAGTTATTGTGTTAACAAGCATAAAATTACAAAAAGTGGCAAATGAACGAACAAACGGATCATTACCAACATTTGATCATCTACTCTTTGTTTTATTCCCAACAACTCTTGTTAATTTCATAAAAATCCATCAAGAACTTTTTGAGTTATGGTATTGATAATAATGAGGCAGTCAAACAAACAAACGGATGGACATATCTTCACTAAAAGTTAATCATCTGTTTCTCCTAACATACCTAGCAATCCCTGTAAATTTCGTCCAAATCGGTTCACCACTTTTTGAGTTATCTTGGTGACAGACATAGAGACAGACCCACTGACATACATACGGACAGACAGACAAACACGACGAAAACATAACCTCCTTGGCGGAGGTAAATATATTGATTTTGGAAACAAAAGAGTATTTTACATTTCGTTGCTGGATTTTCATTGCTCGCTATGAAAAATGCTTGACTCTTCTTTAACACACAATTCTATTTCAACACTTCTCAGAACTGCTTCCACCAGAGGGCCACATAATATTTCCTATTTGCCAAGGGAGTGAAGTCTTTTCTTAATAAGATGCGTTCTGGAGGAATTCAGAATTAGGGTTTTCAGGTGAACCAATTTAGAAGTAGCGTGTTTTTCTATGAAAATTTTGGTGCAGTCCACTACAAATCCTCGTGCCCTACTTATGGTTATTCGTTTTTTCTTCATATCTTATTATGCTAAAAGTCTGTGAAGCGGTCTTGTTTGTGTCTTGTTTATTTATTTGTGCCTTGTTTGTGTCTGTTTGACACATCTTCTTCACTTTTAGAGAGGAAGGGTAGGGCCTTTGGCATATCTGACATACTGTAGCTTCTTCGCATTCGGACGGGAAGAAATTCAAGGGACTAGGGCACAGCCCCCAATACTTCCATGGATTAAGCTCTTTAATTCGATTGTATCTGTGATACGCACGTGGAACCAGCCCCTTGGTTGCAAGAACGGGCACGATAATTTCAAAGTTGCTCCGGAAAATACAACTGGAATACGTAAAATATAAATCGAATTTGCTTACAGACTGCGTGTTGAATATTCGTTTGAGAAGCAAATAATCTGTTGATAGTCAGCCGTATGAGCAGCTCTTTGACGGAGAGGAGAGGACGGCCGAATATCGTGTTGTCTATGACCAGCTAAATAACACCTGCTTTAGTGCGAAAGCACAGACGATCGTGATTATTATCACTCCGCCAAGGAGGTGATGTTTTCATCGTGTTTGTCTGTCTGCCTGTCACCAAGGTAACTCAAAAAGTTATGAACTGATTTGGATGAAATTTACAGTGATTGTTAGGTATGTCAGGAGCAACAGATGATTAACTTTTGGTAAAGATATGTCCATGCGTTTGTTTGTTTGTCTGCCTCATTTTTCTCGATGCATGCCCTAACTCAAAAAGTTATGGATGAATTTTGATAAAATTAACATGAGTTGTTAGGTATATAACAAAAAGTATATGACCAAATTTTGGTAATGATCTGTTTGTTCGTTCGTCACTGTTTTTAATTTTATGCTTGTTAGCACAATAACGCAAAAAATAATGAATGGATCTTTATGAAATTTATAGGGTTTGTTAGTAATATTAAAAGAAAAAATGATCAAATTTTGGTGCAGATCGGTTTGTTCGTTTGTATGTTTGACTTATGTTTGTCATAACGTTTGTTAACAGTATAACTCAAAAAGTTATGAACGGATCTTCAAGAAAATTGAACAAGCTGTAATTAATATTAAAAGGCACAAATGAGTAGATTTTGGAATTTATACAAAGAAAGTTATGGTTTCAGAACCAATTTGAATTTTTTTGCTACCGTTGCCTCACTTGGCGGAGGTATGCGCTCTCAGAGTGCTCTAGTTGTTATTATTATATTCAGAAGTTTAAGTCACCGTTTCCGCAATAAAGGCGATGTCACAGAGGAAGAATGAATGGATACGTAGTGTGACAATAGACTCGTGGAACCCATGCACGAGGGTGTTCCCACATAGGATCAACGCGCATGGGAACAGCAAGTCGGGGAAAAAAGAGGAAGAACAGATGGAAGAAAGATCAGTATGAGTTACAGGTGAGAAGGAAGCAAAATGGGCACGACAGACAGACAAGACGATCGTGATGACGTCCCAACGGGTCACGGGTCGTCTAGTCCTACTAATACTAATAAAATTTTAATTTGGGCTTGTATAACTTACAAACAAAGCATGCAAAACCTTAAGGTAGCCGAATCGAACCAAAATGAAGTTCTTCAAAAAGAAACGCTTACTAGATGGAACTGAGAAATTAGTATAGCATAAAGCTCTTTCAGTGATAAGTGATATCTGTCTTTATGTTGCGAGGCTAATTTTTCGAGTTTGAAAATTTGTTTGACACTGCTGTTATTTGAAATTGATTGACGAACAGTCGCTCTATGAAGATGGACGAGTTTGATGGGAACGGATGAACTGAGATAAATTTTCTCAGTGGAAATTACTAAACAAGAGTAAGAACAGAAAAATATCTCAAGAATAACCCTGTTGCATCCCTAATTTTACGTTGTCAGTAAGGGTAAAATTATTTTTTGTGACTAAATGTTCCCTACTGAACATAATTTGAAAATTTAAAGATTAACATAACCTTGTTTAGCGAACACCGTACTACATATAGAACGTTTCCAGTAACGCTATTCCTGGAAACCTACATTGCATTTAGTCCGTTTAGAGATAAATCGTATACACTCTTACAAAGATTTGACAGAGTATATGATGCGTATGATGGCCACCTGAAAGATCTATTCGTTCAAAAGAGAAACAAAGATATTTTTTTGCGAGAACAATGTTTTGCTAATATGATGCCCTCATAATTATTAAGTCATGGTATTACAATTTATATGATCCTAGTCGTTTTGAATAAGACTTCATAGCATGTCAATATCAGAATGAGATACATAAGGTGGTAGAAAAAAAGGCCGTAAAATGTTTACCGCTAACTTATTTTTCAAGCCTCTGAAGGCGTGACTAATTGACATTAAATTTTCTTGCGACAAATCAATGTTGTTAAGTTTTCAGTTAACCTGAAGACGGGAGTTGTAATTTCGTGACATAACCCTCATTTCAGGATAAGTGGAAACAGGCAGACACTTTAAAACCAACGAAAGACAACATAAATACGTTACGTAGCGTCTTACACGAAAGTGGCACCGAAAGCATCAATAATATATCCGTATTTCATAATCAAATGCGTATTTTGCAACATTTCGTTGCTGTACTTTCATTATTCTACGTGAAAAATGTTTCGTTCTTCTTTAAAACTAGATTTTACTCCAACACGACTTAGAACTGCTTCCAATAGAGGGTCAGATAATATCTCTCATTTGCCAAGAGTGGAGCATCTTTACAATAAGATGCGTTCTGTAGGAATTCAACAGTTGGGTGGTTAAGAGAACGAATTTACATATAGGGTGTTTTTCTTAGAAATTTTGGTGCAGTCCACTGCAAATCCTCGCACCCAACTAATGGTCATTCGTTTTTTTTCTCCATACCCATAAAATAAAAAAATTAATTTAGGCGCTTAAAACCTACAAAAAAGTGTGCAAAATCTCAAGGTAGCCGACTCGCAGCAAAAAGATAATAAAATAAAATAAAGTTGGCTCAAAAAGTAACACTCACTAGATGGAGCTGTGAAATTAGTACAGCCTAAAGCTCTTTCAGAGATAAGCAATATCAGTCACTAAGCTGCGATGCTAATTTTTCAAGTTCGAAAAGTATGTTTGACACTGTTGTTTGAAATAAATAAATAAGAAGATAGAACGAGTTTGACGGATACATATGAACCGAGATCAATTTTCTCAACGAAATTTGCTCTGTAAACGCAAGAACAGAAAAAAATTCCGAAGAATAACCCTGTAGCATTCGTGATTTGACGTTGTCAATAGGGGTAAAAATATTTTTCGTGAGTAAATGTTCCCAACTGAATATGATTTGAAAATTTAAAAATTTACCTAACCTTTCTTGCGATAGCGAACACCGTACTTCATATACATAAGTATGTTTCTATTGACGCTATTCCTGCATGAAACCTATATTGTACTTAGTCCGTTTTAAGATAAGTTGATTACATTCTTAGACCATGTTTACACGACCCTCATAGTAAGGCCGTGTTTACACGTCCTTCATCGTAACGCGGTCAGTCAAACTGATGGACGCGCCTCGTTCATATGATAGAAGCTGCTGCAGCAAATGCGATAGACTGAATGATGAAGCACGTCTTTTTCTTGAACGCGTCGCGTAATTCAAGTTGAGTAAACAGAACCTACATGTACTGAATTAGTGCTCTAAATCATTTTCAAATCATGAACAAGTCGAAAAAATGGGTTTTGTACCGTCACTTCAACGACTAGTGTAGTATATTCAATTTCTGGGCGTGCGTGAGGTTTTGTTTAAGTTCGTCACCGTACTTGGTAGTGAGAGAGAACTTCAAGACCGAGTAATGTTATCAGGCTACAGTGCTGGTTGCTGAAGATATGTCGCAAAGATCTTCTTGTTTATTTACATATTATTATACAAGACATTTAAGATATGATCCAATCATAAGTAGCACCATGCTACTCGATAGATGCAGACAACAAGTACGAGGTGTACATTTGAATAAGTGCTACAAGCAGAAATGCAGTAAACTATGTGCATATCTCAAATACTAAGTACTGAATAACCCGACGATTGATAGCACAAGCGCTTTAAATAGCTATGATTGCCGGCTTCACGTAGAACACCGGTTACTTCCACCAGAATCGAGTCGGAAGTCCGCTGGTAAATTACTATACGTTTAGGAGACTAACAAATATATCCGAAACTGTTGTTACACGTTTGAAAGACATCTTTTACTAGCTGATAGAGGTTCCGGCCGGAAGGTCATTGAGAATTACGCATGTCGCTCAACGCAAAGTGCTGGTAAACCAGCACATTTTTTGTACGGTGTCATAAACAACCTTTTAGGTTCTTTATCTTAGAGACTCTGACTTGAAAACGGTGGTGGTAACATCCGCCAGCCTGAACTGCGTGATACAAAGAATGCGTCTATGCACTTGAATGTTAAGGCTAACACATTGGAATGTTGTATGTGCGAAACGCATACATAACAACTAGGAATATCTGTAATAACGTTTATCACAAGAAAACTAGTTAAGCTGAA
The DNA here is from genome assembly GCA_001587735.2 of Parhyale hawaiensis. Taxonomy (NCBI): domain Eukaryota; kingdom Metazoa; phylum Arthropoda; class Malacostraca; order Amphipoda; family Hyalidae; genus Parhyale; species Parhyale hawaiensis. The sequence continues at coordinate 26,410,095 of LQNS02277717.1, read as the reverse complement.
AATGTTCTGAGAACACTGACGCTGTCTTTGATTTGGCAACGAAGCGGATTGCGGGGTGCTAATTTCACTTTTATTGGTTTATCAGGCTATAAAGATTTTGAAAATAGGCCGTTCCTTTCAAATTCAGGCTATGAGATCATGGGATACGAATGTGACTTCAAACCAACGCGAAATATAAGTGAAAATGTAAAGAAATGAGATTATAGCTGAATGCGAGGCGTGAGGGTCGCTTCTACGTGTGGACAGCGATAGAAAAAGTTGACGCACAGCTCGTGTTTATTATTGTTATTGAACGCGTTAGGATGAGGGACGTGTGAACTCGCCTTAACGCGTTCATTCAAACTGATGGACTCGGTGCGTTGATTTGATTGAACCAGTTGCAGCAAACGCGGAGAGTGATGGATGAAGCATGTCCCCTTTTTCAACGCACCGCGTCTTTCAAGTTCAGTAAACAGAACCTATAGCAAGTCGACAAAAATGATTGTTTATCGTCACTTTAACGATCAAGAACGCAAGAAAACTAGGTGACCTGAAACTCTTGTAAGAACATAGACGCCCTCATTGATTTGGAAGCAGTGTTGATTGCTCTGTCGGCTTATTAGGCTATAAATATTTTGAAAATAGGCTGTTCCTATAAAAGTCAGGCTATAAGATTATGGGATACGAATGTGACTTCAAAACGACGCAAAATACAAACGAAAATGTAAAGAAGCGATATCATAACTGAACGCGAGGCATCATTTATTTGAATGTAGGACACTGCTACCTGTGGACAGAGACAGTAAAGTTGAAGAACAGCTAGTGTTCGTTTTCGGGATTGAACGCGTTACGATGAAGGACGTGTGAACACGGCCTTACAAAGATTCGACAGAGCATATCAGGGAGTAATAATAACAACGGGAGAACCAGACAGACATTCGAAGAAAACGAACGCACATTAAATGACTTTTGCTCGGACCAAGTAGCTGCAGCACATGCTTAACGTTATGTGTATAAAATAATTGTATAATCAATATTGAAGTGCTCTATCTATGCGTGTCTTATAGAACGTAGTAATAGTACTTCCTTACTGCATCTAAGAGGTAGCATACGCTGAAAAAATAATATGAAGGAAAACGAGCAGCGAGCGCTGTGGCTGCTTGGTCCAAAAAACGTCATTTCACCTTATTTCTCTCGTTATTTATTACTCTCTGGAGCATTAGCTGCGTGAAGAATCAATTCGTTTGTCAAAGAGAGAGAGAGAAAAAAAAGATGTTTTCGAAAAACGCTGTTTCACTACATAATATGAAGCCTAATAACTATTAAGTCAGAGCATTGCAATTTCCAGGATATCAGTCATTTCAATGAAAATTCATCGCTTGTCATAATCAGTATGAGATACATAAAGAGTGTCTAAAAAATGTTGTAAAATGTTTACCGCTAACTTATTTTTCAAGCATCTGCGTTAAGCTCAACTGAATGATATTAAACTTCCTAGCGACAAACCAAGGTGGTTATTAAGCTTTCAGTAAACTTGTAGACGAAGTTGTAACTACATGTACTTCCAACATAGGTAATCCTCATATCAGGGTAAGTGAAAGTAGGGAGACACTCTAAAACAAAACTGAAGGCAAAATAATTACATAGTGTTTTGTACGAACGTGGGGCCGAAAACAACGGTAAAATATATTGATTTAGGAAACAAATGAGTATTTTACAGCATTTCGTTGCTGGGTTATCAGTGCTTACCGTGGAAAGTGCTTGATTCTTCTTAAAAACACAGCTTTGTTGCAACATTCGTCAGAACTGCTTCCACCAGAGGGCCAGATGATATTTCCTATTTGCCAAGAGAGTGAAGCATCTTTCTAATAAGATGCGTTCTGTACGAATTCAGCACTTGGGCGGACAGGTGAACCAATTTACAAGTAGCGTGTTTTTCTTTATAAATTTTGGCGTAATCCACTACAAATCCTCCCGCCCAACTATTGATTATTGGTTTCTTCTCCATATCCTACTAACAAAATTCTAATACGAGCGTAAATAACTTAAAAACAAAGCATGCAAAATCTTGAGGAAGCCGACTCGAAGCAAAATGAAGTTTATTAAAAAGTAACTCTCACTAGGTAGAGCTGTAAAATTAGTACAGCATAAAGCTCTTTCAACGTAACGTGATGTCTGTCATTATATTGCAAAGCTGATTTTTCAAGTTCGAAAAGTTTGTCTGACACTGTTGTTATTTGAAATTAATTCAGGAATAGCCGTTTTACAAAGATGGACGAGTTCGACGAATACGTATGAACCGATGTTCTCAGTGGAAATTGCATTACTAACGCAAGAACGGAAAAAAATTCTGAAGAGTAACCCTGTTGCATTCCTGATTTTTGACGCTGTCAATAAGGGTAAAATTATTTTTCGTGAGTAACTGTTCCCTACCGAATATGATTTGAAACTTTAAAGATTTATCTAACCCTGTTTGGAAAACACTGCGCACTTCATATAGATATGTCTCCATTCATGTAATACCTGCAAGAAACCTACATTGTATTTGGTTCATTAAGAGATATATTGTATACATTCTTTTAAAGATTTGACAGAGCGTATGACGCAGATTATGGCGGCGTGAAAGATATATTCGTTTGTAGAAGAGAAACAAAGATTTTTTGAGAGACGATGTCTCACTACATGATATCACGCCCAATAACTATCAAGTTAAAGTACTACAATTCCTATGATCTCAGTCATTTTCAATAAAAATGCATAGCATGTCAAAATCATCATGAGATACATAAGACTATAGAGGAAAAAAGGCTGTAAAATGTTTACCGCTAACTTATTTTCCGAGCCTCTGTGTTAAGCACGACCGGTTGACATTAATTTTTCTAGCAACAAGCAAATGTTATAAAGCTTTCAGTAAGCTTGGATACGGAGTTGTAACAACAACAACAGAGGGCCAGCTAACACATCGCATTTGCCAAGAGAGTAAAGCATCTTCCTGATAAGATGCGATCTGTAGGAAATCAGCAGTTCGGTGGTCAGGTGAACCAATTAGCAAGTAGCGTGTTTTTGCTTAGAAAATTTGATGCAGTCGACTACAAGTCTTCCCGCCCATCTAATGGTTATACATTTTTCTCCATATGCAACAAATAAAATTTTAATTTGGCGGGGTAAAACGTACAAAACAAAGCGTGCAAAAACTTAAGGTAGCCGACTTTAAGCAAAATGAAGATCCTCAACTAGTAACACTTACTAGATGGAGCTGTGAAATTAAAAAAAACATAAAGCTCTTTCACAGATAAATAATATCAATCATTAAGTTGCGCACGTAATATTTCAAACTCGAAAAGTTTGTTTGACATTATTTTTATAATCAATGTACGAACTGTCGTTTTAAGAAGATGGAAGAGTTTGATGGATGCGTATATTCCAAGACCAATTTTCTTAGCAGAAATTTCTCTACAAACGCAAAAACAGAAAGAATTCTGAAGAACAACCCTCTTGCATTCTTGATTTAACGTCATCAATAAAGGTAAAGTTATTTTTCGTGAGTAAATGTTCCGTACCGAATCAGAATATGATATAAAAACTTTAAGGTTTATCTAACCCTGTTTGGTGAACATTGTACTTCATATAGATATGTTTCCATTAATGCTATTCCTCCAAGAAACATACATTGTATCTAGTCCGTTTAGAGATGAATTTTATACGGTCTTACAAAGATTCGACAGACCATATGACGCAGATGATGGCCACCTGAAAGATATATTCGTTTGTAAAAGAGAAACATTGAAATATGTTTCCTGGAGACGATATTTTACTGCATCATATGATGCCCTAATTACAAGTGAGTTAAATACCACCTTAGGGACAATTTCAGTCATAAGAAGATTCGAGGTGACGAACTTAAGACGCCTAAGTTAATATCTGCGATTAAACAAAATCATTACGTAACAATATTACATAATTCGAGGTTGAAGGTCAGCATCACGGAAAGCTTAATGTATAAGCAGCAGTGCTAGCTGTAGTGCAGTTGCTATACTTCAAATTTAAGTGACCTGATGTTACGAAGCTTTTGAAACTGTCGGCGGCAGAATGTACGTGTATGACGTGCCCGACTCGCAGACGGTCATTCTGATTGCTCCTGTCCTTTACGACGGTTCCGTCATATTATATAACCCGCGGACCTATGAGAACGCTGTGATCATAGGCTAGGTCTGGTGTAGGGTATGACTAGTATGCTCAACAAAATTTCCGTCACATACTACAACTTGCGTAAAGAGCACTGCAGTAAATTGCATAGAAGAAAAAATTAAACAGTGAAATAAAATAAGGTAAATACCGTATTACCGCTGCTGTAACATGGCTCCTCTGTTCCTCTGAGCTTGTTTTTACATCAGGTACATACCTAACAACTACATCAGGTGCTTACCTAACGACTACATCAGGTGCATACCGAACAACTACATCAGGTGCATACCGAACAACTACAAATGCTGCAAATTTCAGGATGCTACCCGGTTTAGACTCCAATTAAAAACAAACATGTCATTACTCGTAGACTACTTTACCGGCCATACGTAACGCAGGATCCGTTTTCAGATAATTTTATTTCTACGAAAATTAATGCTAATTGTAAACAGTAGAGGGTTAAGCACCTGGCTGGCCGGGAGGTCAAATTTACGCCGCCAGGCGTGAGTGCTGCAGCCGCAGGTTCGCATTGCACATATACCACTAGGAATTTATATTGGAGCATTCAGGGCATCGAGAGGTCGGGGGAAGTACGAAGAATTCTACAATTAGGTCGAGGTCCCAGCTACTTCTCCAGTTATTTACTCGGCTAGATTGTTATAACATTTACATGGGTAGGCCTACACGAGATAAAAACATTCATATTAATATGCTAATACCTATAGAGACTACAGTACGCGCTCAAATACCTGCTCTGCACGTCACATACTTTATGTGAGGTAAGAACCGTGTTCGCGATACAGGCCCGTGCTCAGCAGAGGACGGGTTTAAGCTACTCAGATGACGAGAGGGAGCTCATAACGAGATAGAAATAACTTAGGTTACCAATATAGCTTCCATCGAACCCCATACAAGGACAGTTAAGAGCTGTAATTTCATGCTAAGGCTTGAAAATTTCATACATCTAGTTTGATAAGTAGAGTCACGCCTCTCCCCATACAGTGAAGGCTGCCAGCTTTGAACAGTACTTCATAACCTATAAAGTCATAACCTACAATGTGTTTAATAAGTTCCCCGTGGAGGTGCCAAATTACAAAAGGTTACCTAAGTCGATGGTGTTTGGAGAATTTAATAAACCATTAACGTATCACACACAGTGAATGGTTAGTTTCGAGAGAAATGGACACTTGTTACCTAGCCGTAATATTACAGAATGGTTGCACACCTCCGTTTTTTTATGAGGGTAACTGCAAGTGACTGCATGCGCTCACCTCTCATTAGTTTGCTAAATATAAGTATATAACTACGACTGACAATAGTCCATCTGATTTAGTGATTCGGCTAACCACACCGCAAATAAGATTTTTGCTTCATATTTTTTTAAAGTCACTTTTCGAAAGTACCAAACTGTTTTCGGTTTTAGCTTCTATAATTAAGGCGGCTGGTAATTCTAGGCCACTCTCTTTCTCCACGCGGCTGAGCCAGCAGGCGAATATGAAACCAAACTCAAAGTGAATAGAGATTGGGTACGTCCTAAGCTTCAGACAAGTGCCTTGGCTTAGAACCATTGATTCCAGTCTCAAGCGTTAACCCTTAATCGATCATCTTTGAGACTTCCAAAAACTCAATGTTCTTCGTAACATTTAGATTTTAGACGGCTCAACATAATCGGGTTGCTTATAACACTTGCAACACGATTCCAAGTGACGATGCCAAAGTTCCTGTCTACAGTTCCGGATAAATTAAGGCGAGTGGACTTGGCTTAGATGGACGCTGCCAGCACAATCGAATGAGCCTTATGGGAAAATGTGGGACAAGAGTCCAACAGCCTAGAAATTATTGTGCAGTAGGTGCAACAACAGCCTGGTCGATGGAGGTATGGCCTATAGTTAGTAACTTCTGCGTCGGTAGGTGCCAGCAAATGTAGGCAACAGTATAAAAATCATATTTGTGCTGGTGAATACAGACCAAAGAGTGGGACACAGCCCAGAAGATAACATCTTTCGGTACTTCTAGTCTTCAAGTAATGTGGGATAACAGCCTATTTAATAATAGCTGGGCTGTTATATAGATGTTGCAAACTAATGCACAATTGGTGTACAGATAAATCGTATAGATTCTTAGGAAGATTTTGGAGAGCATATGACGCAGATGATGGCCAACTAAAAGATCTATTCATTCGTAAAAGAAAAACAAAGATATTTTCGCGAGAACAAGGTCTTACTAATACGATGCCCTAATAACCATGCAGTCAAGGTATTACAATTTACATGATCCCAGTCATTTTCAATTAGAATTTATAGCATGTCAAAATCTGTATGGGATAGCTACATCAGGTGGTAGAAGTAAAAGGCTGTAAAATGTTTACCGCTAACTTATTATCAAAGCCTCTGCATTAAGTGTGGCTGATTTTTGTTTCAAATTTTCTAGCGAGAAACCAATGTTATTAAGTTTTCAACATACTTGGAGATGAAGCTGTTATTATTTTAAACAAAACCCTCATTTCATGAGTGAAAGTAGGCAGACGCTCTAAAATCAACTAAAAGACAACATAAATACATAGCGTCTAATACAACAATGCACTGAGAACTATAATGAAATATCTGTATTTTGGAAACAAATGTATATTTTACAATATTCAGATGCTGTATTTTCATTGTTCTACGTGAAAAATGCTTTATTCCATTGTGAAACCCATTTTTATTGAAACACTTCTCAGAACTGCTACTACCAGAGGGCCAAATAACGTCTCCAATTTGTCAATAGAGTAGAGCATCTTCCTAATAAGATGCGTTCTGTAGGACTTCAGCAGTTCGGTGGTCATGTGAGCCAATTTGCAAGTAACGTGTTTTTCTTTGAAAAATTTGTTGCAGTCTACTACAAATTCTTCCGCCCAACAAATGGTTATTCGTTTTTTCACCATAGCCAACTAATGAAATGCTCATTTTGAGGTGTGAAATGTACAAAACAAAGCGTGCAAAAACTTGAAGTAGCCGACTTGGAGGAAAATGAAGTTCCTCACCTAGTAACACTTACTAGATGAAGCTGTGAAAATAGTAAGTCTTAAAGCTCTTTCAGAAATAAGTAATATCAGTCACTACGTTGCGATGGTAATACTTTAAACTCGAAAAGTTTGTTTGACACTATTTGTATATGAAATAAATTCACAAACTGTCGTTTCAAGAAAATGGACGAGTTTGATGGATGTGTAAGATCCAAGACCAATTTTCCTAGCAAAAATTTCTCCACAAGTGCAAAAACAGAAAGAATTCTGAAGAATGAACCTGTTGCATTCTTGATTTGATGTGTCAATATGGGTGAAATAATTTTTCATGAGTACATTTTCCCTACGTCAATTGCACAATGCGTTCAGCCTCATCTGAGGCATTTCCAGTATGATGGGAGCGACCAGCAGCCGAGGCAACATGGAAGACATGAGGCCGTGGATGGCTCTGGACTCAAGGGACACGCGAGGCCGCGTGCGTGCGTATGTCGGGCCTTATTTTGGGTGGGAAATTAGCATCACTTATCAGGGCTCAGGCGACGACGATGCGGCTCTGCTGCCCAAATGTCAGTCTGTTGGTGGTGTAATGCCGGGGGCACACTATGCAGTCGTACGCTCGACTTATACGCGGACGTTCAGCGTCATCCTGATTTCCAAAGGGAAAATCCGTATTTAAGATACATCTGGAAAGTAGTCAAGTTGAACGACGTGCGAGTCAAACGCCCGTTCATAAATGCAGTGCAATATTGTATAATTTTGTTTCGGCATTATTAAATATTGCTTTGGAATGGCAGGTAGAAAGCCTATAAATTACATTTGAAAGAACGCGTTAACTCTTTAATGCGCTGCTGAGAAACATTCGTAAGTACGTATAGCATACGAGCAGTGACCGTATATGCTCACTTGCCCGATAAAAAATTAAAAGCACCTGCAACTGGCGCGTTACAAGTCTTCTGAGCTTCCTGGTTAGGAAGTTCATTGGTGACTCTTTGGCAGTCTCAATGGTAATTGTGTTGTGATTATCGCCTGAAGCTCGACACAAAGTGACGAAGTGTTAGTCCACAGTTGTAGTTTCGGACTAGTTCCAGCCAAATGGATTTATTTATCTCTATTGCGCTGTTTGAATCTATGATACCCTAAAACGGATAAATTTACAAATCTATAATGTATGTAGTCTGTTTGTAGTCTGTTTGAGATCATAAGCACTAATTCACGACAATGGATGTAGTATTCGGGTGTATTAAAAACAGTCAAGTGTCGATTACTCGAAACACTTTTTCCTAGCATAAGCAAACGTTAAAGAAAGAAAGATTCTATTTTTATTTAATCCAGTATATATTAAACGTCAAACCAGCCAGAATGAAAATATAACAGTAACCTCGCATATAGATATATAGTTTCAACAACAGTACATAGAAACATTGAACACTTTATAATAAATAGAAAATTGCCATGACATATATTGATGAACATCAATATCTCCAATTGCACGTGAAAATTTCCATCGCTGCAAACACAAGCATGAAGTTCACAAACTATATTTCACGAAAATATTTGTATAGAAACCTATTCCTCGTGCACTATAGGACATTCTTGTATATCTTTTTTTCCAGAATGATTAGTCTCACCCTATTTTCACTCAGTACACCACGGTAAAGAAGAAGTCACTTCAATCGTTCACCCGCACTAGGAAACCTGCATGCATTGGTTCGTGCTGCAGTGCAGGTACATGTCTACCACAGACCCACTGCAGTGTGCAGCAGACGCAGTCAGCTCAAATTGTTAAGGCCATAGCGGCGGAGACGCAAAACTCCCCATCCGACTGTCCCGTTGGTGGTTAGGTCAGTGACCTTACGATGGGCAATAAATGTCAGAAACGCTGATGCTACAAGCCCGAGCAATGCAAGACTGTGCCTCCCTGGCTAGGAAATGAACATTTGACTTGGTGACAAGTGCTGCGCTCTAGGCACTTTGCTACACCAACTGATCTGCAAAACTACTCAGAGGGAGAATTTCAAACATTGCTCGCCCTCAACTTAATTAACAGTAAAATGGTCCTACATGAATTTCCCCTGTCTCAAATGCTGCGGTAAAAATCGTAATGATATCGAACGGTATTGTAATGAATTCGGATTCTCGTTATAAAGCCATTAAAGTGACAGTCGATATAGCTACACTGTCGTGAGAGGTCTTGGGAAAGCGCGATACGATTTTATATGAAAATTCAGCTACGAAAAGAGTTCTCTTCACAAATTAATTTAGCAAGTCTTTTCTTGATTATATCAAGCAGACGTTTAGAAAACGTCAAAACTGCTGGTGCACCCAGTATCAGCTCTACATTTGCCTGCAGCTGAAGGGCTACATTCCTACATAACTAAATATTAAAAAAACAGAAACACCCGGCCAGGCTCCAGGGGAACGGAAGCTAATCTAAATTTGCAACACTCTGCATTTCGCCAAACTTTGCGTAAATTAAAAGAGAATCTTACACTGAAAGTTTAGCAAAACAATGACGGGCATTTTCATGTGCACTCTCTCAAACACTTGGCCAAATATACGATGCCAGACCAAAATTATTTAATAAACAGAGAACAAATCTCGCTGTATTCACACTGACACATCAATAGAGGCTTTAATAATGCACCGCAGCGAAGTTCCACATGACTGGGTGTGGACATCGCAAGTATCGATCTCGCTGCAATGGTACAGCTCGCGGTGCTGCCGAGTACGCCCTGAAATGCTCGTGCGGCATCTGGCGAGGCCTTGTTAGCTCTTCAAAGCAGGTGCTGTTTTTCAAAATTTTTCTGGGTCAGTTCAAACCTACGTACACCTGGTGGTGTTGCTAATGTGATGTTCAATTGTTATTTCAGAATTGGTGCCATATATATTTTTAAAAAAAATTTTAAGGGTTCGTGGCCAGCCTTAGCCTTTTGGTACACTGCTACACTGGTATCATATAATCAAATCAATATACCAAGACTGAGTGATAGTAAGAGCTCCGCAGCTGGAGCAACATTATGAATGATCGTGTGAGCATATCGTGTGAACCAACTTCGATTGCGAGCGAATGATAGTGACTGTAAAAAACTCTTAATTTGAATTTTGCTTTGTGTCCCTTTAGTTAATGTAACTGCCAGGCGTGGTTTTCTGCTTGTAGGATTTTTAGAAGTAGATTGTATTTTTTTTTCCTCTCTGAATACTCTGACAACCTCTCTTGTAGCCTGACCCCAAATTATATTTTGTTCGTTTTATTCATCCATGAAATTTTCAAATTCACACCCCTATATTGATTTGAAACACGAATAATGCTAGAGATGAGCAACTTCTCTGAATTGAGTAAATAATACAATAGAGATCAAATGTTACTAGAACTACAACTTGAAATCTAGTATCACATCTAACATATTCTTTCTTGGAAAAGATAAGACGGGTTCATTAGGCGCAGCCTCTTTGTTACCGTAGGTACTGCTGAGCGTCCGAACGTTTTGTTTTGTACTGGTAAACACAACGCTGCGTCTGTAATTTATATATTAGTCGCTACGTCAACTGGCTCGGCAAGGGTCACTAGTATACTTACTGTTCAGGACATATCTGCACACCTGGAGAAAAAAACGCAAGAAAGCATTCGGACCTCTGATCGAATAATGTAGGTACGTGTGAGGTCTGCCTGCAACAGGAAGCAAGGAGCGTAACGCAAGGATTCACGAGAAATTAGCATTAAAAAGTGACGTCATCAATGACGTCTGACGTCACATCGACGAAGTTGTGGCTGAGCAGCCTAAGAGTAGGTTAACTGATTTCGCCCGAAAAATAGTCGTAAATTACGAATTATATCCATTAAGGGCATCAGTAAATGACGAGAATATATACCAATGCAACAATAAACACTAATCTAGAGAAAACTACAGCTGTGGAGGCTGGCGGAAATTTTCACAGCACCAGCGGTGAAATTTGGGCCGGTATGGCGACCTTGATTTAACTTCTTCTTTGAACTGAGGTCCTGTTTACACTTCTTAGTCAGATCACAGTGCTCTTCACAAAACATATTTAAACATATCAGTGATATCACAGTATTGTTTCGATTAAATCCATTCATTCTTCCGCTCCTGACTGACCAGCTACTTGAGCTGCACCAACCAAGGCCCCCTAGAATACTGTATTCTAGGGGGCCTTGCGCCAACGCACAAACACGGTAAAATGCTGTCGTCAAGTATAGAAAATTCGAGCAATAACTGCTGCTGTGGTTTCTCTCGCGTACCGAATATAACGCTGCTTATATTTGTTGGTAGAGGTGGGTTACCGGACTAATAAAGCGGGGAGCGGTAATACCGCTTAACCCGAAATCTTTACCGCTTTGCCGTTACTGTAATCGGCTGAAAATTACCGATTCACCGATACCGGAACTTCGACAATTGCTAGAGAGGTAACGGTAGCGGTGTTTGCAAGAAATGACTAAAACATAGAAACTTCTGGCACGCTTTCATGGAGCATTTGGTACGATCAACGTAAAAAAAAAATGCAACGAGATTACTAGTCACAGCGGCCACAATAAATATTATCCTTCATCGTAATATAATCAACCGCTTTTTGTATTGATTTATTCGTATATTTCGTGACCGCATATGAATGAAATAGGCGAAAATAGGCCTGGTAGCAAATTTCGTAATCCAGTTGTGTTACGAAGGAGATAGAAGATGTTTGCAGCTTCTTTTATCGCGGCCATGAGTCTGATTTTATATTATCACTTTCTCTATGCGTCGCGACATATGTTTGCTCTCAATTTTCCCGATGTACGTATTACGTATAATTCCAGTTGCCGGGGTACAAAGCACAGACGAAGCGATGATTTTTCACCGTGCAGCAGACACAACTAATTCTCTCAGTTTGCTTTCTTGCTTTGGGCCAGTTCACACGTCCCTCAAATCGACGCGTTCAGTCAAACTGATGGACGCGGCGCGTTAATTTGAAGGAGGCGGCAGCAGCAAATGCGGGAGACGGAAGGATGAAGCATGTCGCACTTTTGACCGCATGGCGTAATTCAAGTTCAGTAAAAAAACATAAATGCAGAATTAATCCTCTGTAGCATTGTTAAATGATGAAAAATTCGACAAAAATGGTATCTTACCGTTACCTTAAACGATCAGAATCACTGTATTCCGGTTCAACACTCTAGTCCTAACATAATAAAACACTTAAGTGTATTTATTTATTTATTCTGTATCCGCTTCACAATGTAATAGATAGACGAAAAATAGGCCAGGTTGCTGATTTTGTATTAAGTTACGTTATCATAGAGATCGATGACCAGGTTGCAGAAGATGGCGCAAGTGGGATTTTTATCCCTTTATCTGCATGCACTCCTCCTCAGGGGGCATAGGATGGGCCATAGGCTATAGAGTTAGTTAAGCCCATCCTATGTTATGGGGCCCGGCAACCCCAGCGGCTCGTGTAGGTTACCTCAGCCATTAGCTAGGCCTCCGGGACGTCTGTCTTTCGTGCCCACTTTGCTTCCTTTCAGATTTCATACTCCATCTTGCTCATGCTTTATTCTGTTCTTCCTCTTCTTTCCCGACTTGCTGTTCCCATGCAAGTTGATCCTGTGTGGAAACACCTTCGTGCATGGGTTCCCCGTTTCTATCGACATGCTACATGTCCCTTGCTCTTTCCTCTGTGATATCGTTCCGCTCGGGAACGGAAGCTTAAATCTACTGACTATAACTATCACTAACTGAATGTACTTCTTGCTTGAAGCACTTCTTGATAATGAAACATTCAAAATATCTGTATCTTCTTTCAACTTTTTGCTCTCAGTTCATGACGTATAAATTCAGTCGGTGATGAACGAAGCGTACACGAAGCGATGATTTTTCACGGGGGGCAGTAGACGCAATTATTTCTTCTAGCTTGCTGTCTTTGACGGAACAGTTTTCGCTTGAAGAGAAAAAGTCATGTGTACGGAAGGCTAATCCTTGGTTATCTAGGATACGCCGCGGGGAATTTAATAAAATTCGATGATGTTTTGCTGCTTGATAATGGATTATTTTTCCGCATGTCACGTAAGATGAGGAATAGTTGTGCTGCTTAATGAATTGAAAAAGAGAACGCTTATCTTTTATGGCAATTTGAGTCGGCTATTGCTGCGTATTCTTCAATAACATTAGTGATGAAAGTATGGTAAATGAAAAAGTAACCCCTCACTGTCATTTTTGACAGCGCGAGTAGTCGAGTCTATATTATTATTCTGCTTGAGGCTCCGCCTGTACGTCCGTCCATGTGTTTGCACGTTACGCTTTTCGGACTTAGAGATGGAGAAATCTAACTTACAAGAAGCTCTGATTTTTACTCTAAAGAAGTTCAAAGATAATCATCTTCTTTTTGCTTCTTAAAAATTTTCAGCCAGTTTGGAATTAAAGACATGAAGTTCATCTCATCTGTATCATATCCACCTTCTCTCTTTTTTTTCGCGTGAAAATAATATTCGCTCCATGGTGGTGACGGATGACATTCATAGGACCAGATACGATTTGAGAGCTCAGACCGGGTAGTTTTGGGCATCAACAAAATGAACTTATTTTTTAACATGAATATGCGACCTACTGAGAAAAGGAATCAACACCATTTATTTCTCATATGGATGCTGTGTCTAACAAGGTTAGGGCACAGCACCCTGAGGTTTTCAGCATTAATGCTAACATAAGAATACCACTAAGCAAGAGAGGGTCACGATACTGTGACTGAAGACACTGACCGAGTCCGTTGGACAGTGTTGTAAAGCTATCGCATCAATAAAGCAGAGAAATTATGGGCCACTGATTAAAGCCCACGTGTCCCGTAATAGTGCAAGAAAAAAGAAAAAAATCGGATTTGCCGACAAATACACACGAGAATAAGGCAAGAAGTATTTACATGTCTTTATCAAGACACAAGTGCGAACTCTTTGGGGGCAAAACAAATGCGAGATTCAGAGCTAGACGAACTGCATAACGATAGACCGGGTTAAGCGCCGGACATTACGGTAGTTTACACGGGGTGAGTTAAGTTAGCAGCGCTGCCTCAGGTCAAACTAAGGTAAGTGAAAACAACCGTGCAATATTCACGGGTCCCGCTAGTTATTCATAATCCACATAAGCCTACCATAAGTTTCGTTTGTGTATCAATGACAAGCATTTCAACTAATCTTGTAGACTACAACTACATCTGATCGTGAATTCGCTGAATAGTCTGAAGTTTGCACTGAGCAATTTATTTTAAGAATTTACTATGTCTATTACATGGTGGACTGTTTGTGAAAAATAAATAAAACATTGCTTTTGTTTTAGTTGAAAATACAAGATTTTGCACTGACATGATTTTTTTTACTTATTTAGGCTCATCAGAAAACTTTTAGAACTTATACAGGGTAATTAGGAAATTTTTAAGGCAAGTCAGGCTAATTTGGCGACTATGAAGCTAATTTTGAGCTTTGCCGTTTCAAAATAGCTGTTCCTTTTCTAAACACTTTATTATTGGATTACCGATACCGCTTTTCCGATACTGCAGGCAATTTTGTTGTAAAATTACCGCTTTACCGATACCGTAACTTTGGATATCCGTTACCGCTTTACCGATACCGCTTCAACAGAAAGAATTAGCGCTATCCACCACTGATAATTAGGTTCACATCTGTTATTCTTTTGCGCAACGTTCGAGCTTCAAGGCATCCGAATGGTTCTTCGTGTTCGTAAGACATTTACGTATATGTTAGTGCACGGAATAAAAGATTTTTCAACAGCTAGTTTTCTTAGCAAGCGTTTCTAGTAAAGTTTCGTATACAGTGCTCTTCACACATCTTTATATTTGTAATTAATTAAACTTCTGAAAACAATGCACTTTTCTGTTGTTTAAACAGACACAGCAACGAATTCGTACAATGTGATCAACTGTATGAACTCAGCTAACTAGACTTCTGTGTCCGTCTCGACTGAATGCAGGCCAGGAAGCAAAGAGTATAACGGGAGGACTCGATGGGACAAATATAGAACTTAGCTGTGACCGCACGTAGCCGAATTGCGTCACATTGACGAGTTAAAGCTCAATGATGAGGGTCGGACCTCAGGTCTTCGTATAGGTTGAGTTCTTAATCCTTACCAACAATTTTAAATAAGTTGCGTTGGCCGTGCTTCAGTTATACGCAAACTTGGCATAATATTACCAATAGTTAATTGTTTTCGCTGACTTATAAATAGCTATAAAATATATAATTATAATTACAGGAAGTGCATTTTCGGCTAGAGCACAGTTTCAATAGGCGATGGGTTAACATACTTTGATGCCAATTCTCAAACGATATATGCACGTTAGCTAATTCCACCAAGCTGGCGGGGGGGGGGAAGAGGGGGTATCGATTAATTGCTGACATTGCAATGTATGAACATACGGCTTACTTAACTGCTTACTGAACTGCGGTATGGCCACGGAAGTGACGGCGTTAAATCCTATAATAAAGGTGTTTTCCATCTCCACCTGGGCCGATAGAACGGTATGACCGTCTTTATAGGAATAGCTTTATGAAACTGACCATTTATGGACAGTTTTTCGGTAAAGATTTAATATCGCCTGCGCAGCCGGGGCCGCTCCCTTGGCAGTAATTTAGTTCTAACTTTCTGCCACCAGAATCCCTTCATTTTGAAGATATAGGCGCAAAAGCCCTTCAGCGTCTTCAAAACATTTGAGCCATGACGCGCAGCTCTATTAGCTAAACAGGTGCAACAATTAATAAAAACACTAACAGTAACTTGAAGCTCTGCTTAAAAATAAAACTATACGATTATTGTAAGAAATAAAGTGGCGTCAGGGCCGCTGATCATAAAGCCTACAACAACTGAATAAGGACCTCCGGCAGTAGGCCTGTATAAAACAGGCTACTGGACAAGACGCGTTGCAGAAATAAGCACTTGCTACAACAGAGCCACTCCCAAATCTGGCCATCTCAAACATCTCGAAAACCACAAAATAAAGAATGTTTACTTTGAATCATAGATTGTAGCTACGCACGTTAGGTTACAGTCTGAGCTGGTTAAATGTGTGACAAACCGTCTCCACTACTCCTCTATGCTTTTATTATGACCGGTGTGGCAGAAACACTTTTTGTTTCAATAAAGGCGCCATCAATTAGCGCAGTGAATTCTGGTTAGTACTCTGACCGAGATGCGCGTCAGGTATGGTAAGTATTGTCATGGGAGTAATATCACCTATTCTTGGAATCGCAGTTAGTATGTTAAGCTACGCCGAATAGGCTTCAGACAGATGCGTTGGTTTCATTCCCTTGGATCAAGTTGCAGGCGTTAACCCTATATCGATTGCTCTCGATATTCCTAAAAACCTCCAGCCTGCCCCATAATATAAAGTTTTAGCGTCTCAATCGGATAGCTTCTAATGGTTGTAACGTGAACTAAAGTGACAAAGCCAACGCTTCTTTCCAAAGCTTGGGACAAATCAAGTCTACTGGGCTAAGCTCAATTCAGTATCGCCGTACCAATGGACGACACCATGATTTTCAGAATTATAGTTAGTGGAGAAGAACTGCATTTTGCTAAAATGCAAGTCTTTGTTTCATTGTCCAGGCATCAATGTGACCCATTTAGTGTCGCTATCGTTCAAGCCACTTTAAACAAAGTCTTTCATGAAATAAAGTTTGTTGGCATACGAGTATATCGTCAGCATATTAAGTTACTTTTCTGGTTAAGTATCTGCCAACAATATCAAAATTTTCGGACGAAGCACGGCGCCACTGGTGTTGCAGCCAAGGAGCACTCTTCATCCCAGCCGGAAAGATTTTGGGCGATTATCCGACTCCTCTCTTGACAGACATCGAATAAATGCCTTTGATTTCCCGATAAGAGATCGTGATATCATCTCACTGCAGGCTTCCACCGTACTCTCGGGCAGGTGTAACCCTGAGGGCGACCCGTGTTGTCTCTAGTGCTGGTACGTTCGCCTGAGGTCACACTCAACAAGTTTTCCAAGCAAAAACTATGCAACCGTATGAGACGTACGAGCTTACTACGAGCATCAAATTTTTATTTGAAATTTTAACAATGCATTCAGGAACTCTCGTTGAAAATTTCAACGTACGAAGGGTCGGAAGATGATAAAATCACAAAATATCAAGCAAACAAGCGTAAGATGACGAGGGTCTCACTAATACCGCGTCGAAAATCTGGGCCAGAGGAGGCACATCTGCACCGCGCCGATGTGACGCACACAAACAAATTTATCCCATCATTTTCTACCAGCACTGAGGCCCAACTACAGCCTGTTCTTTCGCACGGCCAACATATAGATCCACAACCATCCCACACGACTCCAGGAGGGGCACTGAGCAGTAAGCATCTGAGTTAAAGAGAGCTCGTTTCGATCCATGGACTTGGTGGAGAGGTCTCCGGGCAACGGGAACACAGCGACAGCAGCACAGTAAATCTTCTGCCAGTAGGTACGATGGGATGTTGCTTGCAGCGATATTGCAATGCCGCCCAGTGATTTAAGCGAGACTGAATACCGTCCCAAAAATAACTGGAGGAGAGTTCTTGAAACATTAGCTTGTGTGTCTCTCACTCTCTCTTTTTACAGCCGTTATCTAAGGCAAACTCAGGCTGGGACTACAACACGATGAGGGTAATAATGGTAGGCCTAATCATAACAGTGATGAACTCATGATAATTTATTATCTTTCATATACAGTGGATGCATTTAACCAGGTTCTCATCTACCCTTAATTCAATGCCGAGAGCCAATTTGGGGATCCCTTTCCTCTCGGTGCCGCAGGGCTCCATGCAGTCAGTGAACTACTGTATATAAGGACAGCTTCCGTCGCAAGTGACGGGTAATTGCTTCCTGACAGTACAGATCGTGTCGAGTTTCCGCATCAAAGGTAATAATCTTTTCGGTGTCACTCGATGTCACCGCTTCGTCACAAACGTAAACTTGCGGCCCAAGTAGAATTTTTGACCGCCCTGGATCGCAAAACATTCTGAGGCAGCCAAAATTGTGTTAGAGGAAATTCAGTTACCTGGGACTTGCGCTGTCTGCGACGCGCCAACTCCGCACGAGAAAGTCCATTTCGGTCAGCTTCAAAATATCCACAGCTTCAATTCTGAGTCTCGATTCTCAACACTGGATAGAGTTTCAAGCAGTAGGTAGTCGCAAACAGAATGCTCGGTTCAGTTATTGGCTGTCTCAACCAAAAATCAATTTATGATTAACATCCGCAACCAGGGATGCGAGTCGGATAGATCAAATCCGATATCGACTCCGACCAATAGCCTCCTATATGTCCAACTCAGACTGACTCCGACTCCACAACTCAATTTAAAGAAGTAATCGAAATGCTCAAGATTGAAATTCCTCACAGGCTAAAGCTAGTCTCTCAAAGTGGAACAAATCTGAGATACCTGAACTACCTTGCCTGCAGATGAGCGAGGGTAGCAAGACCTGGCTAGCAGGTCGGATGCTCGGAGCAACATGCCACTCTGCCTGCCGGTGGCAACATGCGGCCCATTGCTAGGGTTTTTAGTCTCGGTGTTGAATGGAGATTCCGTAATTCCAGGATGTTGAAAGAAAAATCCCGGGAATTTCCGGGATCCCAGGAAATTTTGAAAGTTTGTAATCTTTAACTTTTCAAAGAAAACTATGGTCTGCTGACACATGAGCAGGCATGCACATCACGCTCCCTTTGCTGCTCATGCATTATCGACGTAAGGCCGCTGGCACACGAAAAGCAGTTCACCGAGAAGCTGGCAGTTTTTGAGAAGCAAGGAATGCATCGGAGCGCACATATACCGAACAGTGGCAGTTGAGCAGGGCGCTGCCGCTGTCCGGTGTGCGCGCTCCACTGCATTCCGTGCTTTTCAGAAACTGCCAGCTTCTCGGTGAACTGCTTTTGATGTTCCAGCGCCCAACAGCTTATATTTAGTCTCTTGTAATGAACTTGGAGCACTAACGGCGACTCGCGGCAGCAATATCTACGACCGGCATGCACTGTTCGGTTCTATATAGCTTTGATACTACCGCTCCCTAAAAACGGTGAGATATCTACCAATCTTTTATATTAAACGCGTACATAGTCAAACTCAAATTCAAGTATAACTAATGATCTATCTTTCAGCGCTTTACTTGTGTGGTTGAATTATAAACATAAAACAGATAAATTATGTGATATTCGGCTGCAACGCTAAGGTTGGAAGTGCCGTGTGCAAAAAGAAGCATATTTTGCTGCTTTTGTACTCGATCAGTAGTTGATGCACACTTAAATTTGCACAAACGTATATTCTATTGCATACATACCCACGGCAGCAGCAGTCCATGCGTGCTTGACTGGTGTACTAAAGAAGCCAAGACCAAGCGACGAGCCAGCCGAGCGGTCTTTGTGGCACCCGGCGCGCTGTCAGCAAACTTGCTTGGTTTGCACAGCTACGTGGGGGCACTTACCTTCCCAGGAATTGAAGGGAAGGGGCGGGAGATCGTTGAACTTCCCGCTTCGGTGCTATACTTCTCAGCGACCCTTGATCGGCTGCAGCTGTACTTACTCTTATGGGGCCAGTTGACCTATATCTGCAGCACGAACCAGTGTAGTAGTAGTAGTAGAAGTTTAACTAGCGCTTCAGTGGCACACTGCCTATATCGCACCGAGCTATTCCTGTGTTTAACCACAGGCTCGTGCGCCAATTAGGTCGCGTTTTAAATTGTCAATGATTTTTGGTCAGTGCGCTACTGACAGGAAAAAGGCGCAAGTTGAACATCGCCAACCCCCGGGCACGGCTGAACGCTTTCGCTCAGCTACGCCGCACAGGGGAAGGAAAAGAAATACAAGAAGGTAGAAGTCTAGCGGGAATAGGTCAGCCACCTCGATCAGCCGCCAGACCTCCTGAAACAGAAGGGGAAGTATTGAGAGCCTACCTAACTATACAAAACTAACCTCGTCAGCAGGAACTGAGGCAAGCTGCAACATCCCCTGCGGAGAAGGCACTCGGGACCCTTGGGTGCGTGATGCCCAAACATATTGTGGCAGACGAACCAGTGTGGGTGGGTTTCCCAGTTAAGGGTACAGTAAAAGTTGGCTTTGCCTGTACTTTCTAAAAGATAGACTCATATCTCGGAGTATTAAAACATTCTACTTCAATTTGAAGGAACAAACGATTTCTCGTACTCAATTAACTCATTTATGCTTGCGTTTAATGATGTCCAAAACACCACCTGTACTTCATTTGATCATCAGAGTGTCATAGGAAGTACGAAGTGATTATCGATCACAGGAGTTTTCCTGTAAGCGAGCTACTGCAAAATTCACAGTGTGTGTAATTATATGTACCGTCACCGTGTTCTCCACTGTATCACTCGCTACGACATTGAGGCATTCTATGATTTTTTTTTAACATTTGATGTTGTTTACTAACTGTAACAGTAACGTTACAGTTAAAAAAAAATAATAATAATCGCGGTAGCTGTTGTGTGATCACTGATCAACTTACCAGCGACAATAATAATAATAATTATAAGATGCAGTGCAAACATGATAAAGCTTGAGCTAACATGCACTAACCTACACACTCACGAATCTAGTCACTATAGGTCACTGA
This sequence comes from Parhyale hawaiensis, assembly GCA_001587735.2. Classification (NCBI taxonomy): domain Eukaryota; kingdom Metazoa; phylum Arthropoda; class Malacostraca; order Amphipoda; family Hyalidae; genus Parhyale; species Parhyale hawaiensis. Next base: position 26,389,314 of record LQNS02277717.1, on the reverse strand, counting down.
ATAGGGGAAATTTTCGGATTATACCGCGCTCGAAAAAGCGAAAGATAAAGACTCATTCGCTAAAAAGTAACCTTGTAACCTGAACACCTCTCTCTACGACTAGTTGATTGTGCTAGAACAGTCAGATTACCAACAAAAAAAGTGTCAATACGAATTTCTACGTATTATGGAAATGATCAAATTTCCCAGAATCGCAGAATTGAAAATTGGCATAAAATCGACAGGGATCCCGGGACGAACACCCAACTGACTACACAGAAGGCGTGTGTTCTTCTCGATCTAGGGGACAGGCGAGAATCCTGATTTTGTACCAGCAGCGGAAGGATGGGCTCATCAATTTTGACGTCAATAATCGTTTTTTCACTGCAGTCAGTGCAACAGCATTTTTTCTTACTGGAGAGCGCATCTTGTTAAGCGACAGTGTATATCTACAGAATTAATAAGACCGTGAAAAAATTCACGGTTTACTAACTTTATTTTAGGTGTTTTGAAAATTCCTGGTACCGGTATGCTTGTAACTGGATTTTAATGTAACAAGTTGCACACCTAATTTTATCGTGTTTATTAATGCAATTCGGTAGTTGCCCTTCCTGTATTTAGTTGTCCTTCTGGGGGCAGTTAACTTCCCAGGAGTCGTGGTCCTCCTGGGGGTAGTTCTTCTCCCAGTGGGTAGTTGTCCTTCCAAGGGGTAGTTAACCTCCCATGGGGATAGTTGTCCTATGGAGGTATCTGTCCTCTACGGGACCCGTGGATATTCTACGACTGGTAAATGTTTTCACCAACCATGTCTAACCTGAGGTAGTTCCGCCCTGGGAACTTGATGGGCTTGTAATTTATATTACAAGCCTCACCTCCCAAGGGCTAGAGCAAACGTTACTTGTTGCTTAATGGCCAATTTCCTTGAGAATTTGACCTGCAACGGTACCTAA
>LQNS02277717.1:26362475-26384237 GCA_001587735.2 Parhyale hawaiensis | reverse complement strand
TACGGCATCGTAACGGTTCCAAAGCAAACTCATGTAGAGCACCAGTCCGCCGAGTATACCTCACCCGAACAAATGAATCCGGAAGAAACTCAGACAGTGGATGACTGGGACAGTTATAGATTATTAGTAGCTGAAAACTCAGTCCTGCAGGGCAGGGTGCGACTCCCCATGCAGTAGGATGAGCGACCCATCTTAAGCTGTGCTCCCTAAGAGGAGGACGTGCTTTTTATGCAAGGCAAACAGTAGGAATCTGAAGAAGGAAAGCAACAGTAAAGGTTAAGAAAAAAACGTAAAAGTTTCGTAATATATTTTTGATGGCTCACTTTTCCATGAATAAATAGGCCGAATATATTTCGAGATTTTGAGTATTTTTATACTGAGACGGTTTTATAATAAACACGATAAGCTTTCGACGCTAGTGAATAAATCAGTGGTAAATAGCAGCTGCATCGCAAACAATGCTGCCTAGTACAAGTGATATTACGACAAAAATACCATATATACTTCGCAGCAGAAAGCACATACGCAATACTCTAAACGCATCAGTCACACACTATGATTATTCAAGATAATTCTTGGGATGGATCATCGCCGTAGACTGTGTCACGGGGGCTTTGAGGATCTTGAGCCCCCAATAATTAGCTAAGTCCCCCTCCTATGCGTTGCCACCATGTAACCAACATACATGAATGTATGTATTGTGAAGCCCCTGCACATTTTCCTCCAGTCCCCAAATGCGAATTCCTTGCACCGCCACTGGTCATAGAATATATACTAATATAATTTCCTGATAGTCTATTACGCAGAACAGGCTAACCTGTCCCACTATATGTCAAGTCAATATCATTATAATTTCAACATCACTGTATGCCAAGTCATATGCAGACCCTCTAAAAATAGAGAATACATCAAAAACAACAACATTATATTTCGATACATGCAAGGCGATACAATTGACATATGCCTCGTCTACCGCAAATCCAGAGAAATTGAGGCGCAAAGTAAGAACAATGGTATTGTATTCCTATTATTATTATTATTATATTGAATAGTTTAAGCCTCCGTTTCCACGACAATGGCGATCTAACAGAGGGAGAAGCAAGGGACATATAGTACGACGATAGAAATGGGGAACCCATGCACGAAGGTGTTCCCATACATGATCAATGCGCATGGGAACAGCAAGCCGGGAAAGAAGAGGAAGAACAGAATGAAGCATGAGCAAGTAGGAGTATGGAAATGATTGTACTCCTATATCGACCTGTCACTATTATCATGCTGGACAAGTTGTCTGCAGCAGATCCCGAAAAATTAGGATACAAAATCCCAAGGAGGTTTTAATGCACCTAGTATCACTCCATTTTTTGTTCTATAACGAACGGCGCATCGAGACTGTCCGATGTTGCCGGCAGTCAAATTTACTAAGTAGCTACAGAGAACAAGAGACACACGGCTCGTACGAGGCTGCGTTACTTTGCTGTAAAGAAGCATTCGTTGTTCTCTTGTGTTCCTAAAAGAGAAGAATAAAGCAGTTGTAGCGAGGTACAACAGTTAAAGAAGGAACAACCATAGCAGCCATGGAGTCACCACAACACAACGGGACGGTGGAATTTAAGCGGCGTGCACACGAGATGAAAAGTATGCGCAGGCGTAAACTCTGATCTCACGCAACACAACTGTATTACAAGCTCACAACGGCGTCTCAATTGGAAATTACAAATTTGCTAATTGAATTCCCTTTCACAACAGTTTTACGTACACAATTGCAGCGAACATCGTCGAATACGTGGCTGAAATTCCGCTTTAGCGAGGTTCGCAATGTTTCTTTGCTTATTTGGATACCGACAGCCACTCAACTTTGAGTTAAATACTTGAGCTTACAACGTGCAAGGAGCATACTGACGTACTAATAGCTTTGCTGCACACGGCACGGTTGCAACTGAAGCCTGTCGCATGTACATGTTTTATGCCACCGCCACACTGCACGGTCGCGCGCACAACTTGGGATCGGACGCTCAGCTCAAAGAGAAGTCATCCCAATTGCCCAGTGAAATTCGGTATCCGAATTGCCCCTGGCGAGAACTTCAGTTGTAAGTTCAGCGACGTGCGAGCTGAACATCCGCTCGTTGTAAGCCGAGCCTGCGGTTGCATATTGTATCCCCGGCATAGCAGCCCCACTCTCGTCTAATGAGGAGGCAAGAGAGAGAGAGAGCGGAGAACACGACGCACCTGCGGACACCGAGCAGCAGTTCAGGGTCGACAAGGAGAGCAATAATTATACAGAGCCGAAAGAAGAGGAGGGAAGTTAAACAATGAGAGGAGGAGGAGGTAGCTAAGTGAAGATGACAAAATAATAAGTGACGGGTACTCAAACTGCACAGAACTGAAATGCATTACTCGAACACAGGTCCACTGTTACAGAAAGAAAACACAGACAAACGCTTGGACACGGCAGTAAAAGCATTACCGGGGAAGGAAATGCACTCGAGGGGTGGAAGTGCATTATCGAAAATTAAATGCATTACTGAAGAAGTAAATAACAGCAGCATGGTGGCTAGCGAGATTCCTTCACACTCAAAACATTGTCTTCACCACCATCAAATGTCACAATTTAAAGATACGCTACAACATACAACGGAGCTACAACAGTGCGAGTCTAAGCATTACACCTAAAATGGAGCAATATCTCAGTTTACTAAGAGCTCTCAAGATGTTGCCAAAAAGAAAGAGGAGGAGGAGGAGGAACTTAAAATCATGAAAAATCATAGCTGCGCTTGTAGAATTTCATCGACTCAACGTCTCTCTTTTGTTCAACAGATCACATTCTCAATATGAAGTACGTCATGTAGTACTTAGCTCTTGGTATTATGGTGCATAGGGAATGCATTCATGCTGAAATCAAATGCAGCCAACATCAAATTCAGCCGTAAATAATTTTTTCAACATAACAGCACACCGAACCTTTGTAAAGTCACGATTTACCATTACTCGTGGCTCATGAAAACTCGCGATCACTTTGCTACCATAGCAAGAGGCCAAGTACTATAATCAAACAAGCTAAAAAAAGCCATCAGAGGTGGTACTAATATACACAATGCCCCAAAATATACAGCTAATATTGTACTTAACTCACTGAGATTGCCGTTAAAGCTAAGGAAAATACGTCAAACATGTAGCAACTTAGTTATTTCGGTCGCGAAAGTAATTTATTTAGGCAATGGCTAATTAGGTTTCAGACAGACGGTCTCACCGATTGGGACAGTTGCAACGAGATAAGCTAAGCTCACCAGCTTCATCTTGTCTGGCCTTCAATCATGATCGTTGGTTTTACAATTATAGATCGAATTTCTGGCGTCAATCCCAAACCAATCACGCATGAAACGGCATTAAACCTAATAGTGCAAAGGGGCAAGATTGAGATAAAGGTCGTCTCAAAAATGAAACTTGACAGAAGAGTTCCAAACGATGACGCCGAGGAACCACTTCTGGTTCCGGCAACCAGCGTAGCGCCTCAAAACTGAAGCGAGGAGCCAAAATTTTGTTTCTCGTACGAATAGCATTGGTTGAACTATCCAAATACTACGCAAGGTAATACCTACCATTCCGTAAATACGCCGTACTGCTGGACGGTTCTTCACAGCTAGCTACTAAGACCCGCTGTTCCCATACTACCGACTGTTTGAATACTTTTGTATTTGCTTAGAAGAAAGTTATTAATATAAATATGTCTTTTGACTGGTACACGGAATTACAGTGAGGATGCAGTGGTTACCTCGTTACATCAACCGAATGTTTATTAAAGAAATAGGGACTCGTGCGGCAACTCTCAGCTACTCCAACGAGCGCCGGATAAAGCGATGCTCTTATATTATTTATATACAATTTCAACTATCAGGAACGTGCGAAAACTCGAGCGCGGGAAGGCATACGTCGAGAATACACGACGTCCTCGCACCGTTCAACACGCTAAAATGAAAGAAACTGATGGGAAAATATTATTTTCAGAAAATGTTCGCCCAAGAGAAGAAAGAGGAGCAAGGAAGGCAACAAATAAGATACGGGTAAATTCTCGTGCTGCTCCCATATATTTTGAACATTTGCCCTTCAAAACAGCTTCCAAATAGTTTGGTTCCTTTCTGGAATTTGTCACTAATCAAAAATAAAATGAATTTTTATACATAAGTAACGAGGTACCACTGAATTATCACGTAACCAGGAAAATTCGTGCAGTTTCTATAGCAAAATATTCAACATTAGAATGCAAGAACTCTCTGGGTCACTACACAGATTACGTACACTGTGCTATAGGATAAACAATTGATAAGATATATGGGAGGCTAAAGACGCAATCACCGCCCCTTGTGGTCACTGTCCTGTTCTGCGGGCAGCTCGGGCAGGGCGAAGTCGCACACTAGGGAGAAATGATCGGAGGGGTAGGCGAGGGACGGCGCCCGACCGGGACCTAGTGCCTCTTCGCTGGGGTGGTCCAGGGAACCCACCACCTGCACGGAATCAATGAATCTTAAGTACAGCAACTTGAAGGCGCAGAGGCAAAAAAAAAAAAAAGAAAACAAAGAGATGCAGCCGGAAGGAACAGACCTGAGTCAGGTAACGCAATGTTATTAAGGGACAGAATGGTAGTCAGATAACAAGATAGACGAATCAACACCAATATTTTTCATCTATTCTTAGCGACACTAGTAACAGTTCTTTTTAAAATACGTGAAGATCCATCCATACCTTTCTGAGTTCTGTTGCTTCCAGGCAAAGAAACAACTGAACTTCCGTAAAAATAGAGAAAGTCCTATGAGAAGGCAATGTAGGCCTAATGAGGCTAAAAGTCCTAGACATATCGGGAAATATCATTAGTTACCACTTCATCGTTAAATCATTTTCGAGGCGCATGTGATGAAGTACAAAGTACAGGGTGCTTCATCTGGGAATATTATTATTAGTTATAATATGACAGGGCATAGTAGTAGACGTTTTTACTACCGCTGTAGTGGCACACTGCCTATATCGCGCCGAACTATTCCTGTATTTAACCACAGGCTCGTGCGCCGACTAGGTCGCGTTTTAACTTATCAATGATTTTTGTCTCGGCTTTTCTGCCGTTAGGTCTCAGAGTGGTCAGTGCGCTACTGACAGGAAAAAAGCGAAAGTTGAGCATCTCCAGCCCCCCGGGCGCGCTGAATGCTGTCGCTCAGTCACGTCGCACAGGGGAAGGAAACGAAATACAAGAAAGTAGAAGTCTAGCGGGAATAGGTCAGCCACCTCGATCGGCAGCCCACCTCCCGAAATAGAAGGGGAAATATGGAGAGCCTACCTAACTTTACAAAACTAACATCGTCAGCAGGAACTGCGGCCAGATGCTACATCCCCTATGGAGAAGGCACTCGGGACCCTTGGGTATGACGGGGCATAGCCTAGGTTACTTCATCAAGAAGCGGAAATATTCACTGGAGCAGAGTCATAAAGGCAACGAATAAGAACTGAATAGAATATCACAACACGAGCAATATCATGGTACCTATTACATACGTAAGCTAGTTTGAAATTCAAGTTCAAAATAATATAGAAGCGTCACCTAAATGTAAGACTGGTTGCTAAAACTCAAAGGTTCCACAGTCGGTTCCGTACAATGGTGTTTTAGTCGGTATAATGGTAATGGTATTTTAGGGACCAGAAACGACACACATGGTAAGCAACATACGGAGCCCACGTAAGGAACAACTCTGCGCACACGCAAAGAACTTCAAGGTAGCTGTAGTACAGTGGATGTACCAGGAGACGTCGCGAAACAGTCATACTAGTCGACAAAATGCACGGATGCAACTTGGTACAGTGGGTGAGAGGATTCGGCCATGTTGTACAGCCTAATAGTGCTGTATTAAGCCAGTATCAGTGAGAATTTCCCTGCCTGAAGTGACCCAGAAGAGCACTGTCGCCTTCGTCAAAGCAGAGACTATACCAGATTTCAAGTCCAACTTTTATGTGTGAATATTAGTATTAGTAGTAAATTAGGCTTGCAAGCGCAGCAAGGATAAGCCGAGTGAAAGTCAAATAATTTTACTCAGCATTCCCGATGGAAGGCCTGCATTTAGAGAACCTAAATGAATTCTGTGACTCAAATTTTTCATGCGCTACTACTGGCCGTAAAACAAGACGCACAGCATTTCAAAGAAACGAAATAGTAAAGTGAAGGACAGAACAGAGACGCGTGTCGATGACCCTTTTCCCGGCCCCCACGTGGGAGGTGGTACCTAGCAGTACATTGAGCAAGGTCGCTTATAGGCACCCCACCTCACGGGGCAGAATGGGAAGACGAGGTATAGAGGACCTACCTAACTTTAAAAACTAGAATTGTCAGGAGAAACTTCAGCCAGATGCAATATCCAATGCGATACGTCAATGAGGTCACCCTCGGGGAGCATGAAGCTCAAATATATTCTGAAAGGGATTGGGTCCGCCAGCATGTGCTCTTGTGCAAGTTTACGCATGAAAGGTTACCAGAAGAGCGTTGTAGTCTTTGTCAACGTAAATATAAGAGATATCCAGTCTAAATTTTACATCTTAAATCTTACCTGTAAAGCATTGTTGCCCTCGTCAGTGTAGAGAATATAATCGATATTGTGTTTGGACTCTCCGTCTCCTCGAATCTTCCAGGTAGAATAGGGAGGCTCTTCACCATCATTGACAGTAGCATAGGCGGAGGCTAGGGACGGCGCGGCCTGAGTTAGGGTGGTGTACACGGGCTCTGTGGGCTCGGCGTTCAGATCCCCACAAATTAGTGCGGGTCTGTCTCGTCGGTGTGTTTCTAAAAACTCCAGTAAATCTTTACCTGTCGACCGAAAACAATAAAAATAAAATATACCGCGGTATGATTTACAGAAAAAAGTGTCAGCAATGTAGCTCATACAAATTTGCGCGGTGATCGCGGTTTTGTAGATTTATTTAAACAGATCAGTGGGAATAATTTTAATTGAAATAGAAAAAAAAAGATTAACGCAAGCAATTGGGGTTATGCGCGCTAAATAGGGTTGGTGGTACTTTCCGGCATTTGGGGAAACAATAAGTGCTTTAATTACCAACGTCACTCAAGGAATTATTATGGGGAGCGGTGCCTAAGTGAACGGTCGTACGACATCGCTGTTTTTTACAGTGCGACTGCATACGCTGCTTAAGCCTCCCTAAATAATTACGGTGTGTCAGGTGAAGATGATAGAAGGGATCTGTAGCATGTCGACAGTTACGGGGATCCAATGAACGAGGGTGTTCTTCCACAAAATCAACGCTCATGGGACCAGCAAACCGGGAGAGTAGAAAAAACATCATTAGGGTGAGTACAAAAATGAAAGTAAGCAAAGTGGGCGAAATATACAGACGTTCCGAAGGCCTCGCTGGGGCTGAGGAAACCTCTGAGGATTCCCGACGGAGGCGCAACACAACGTAACATGGAATGGGTGAAATATTACTATTATTTTATTGAGTACTTTAAGCCTCCGTCTCCACAACAATAGCGATCTAACAGAGGAAGAAGCAAGGGACATATAGTATGACGATAGAAATATGGGGAGCCCATACATGAAGGTGTTCCCACACAGGGTCAACGTGCATAGGAACAGCAAGTCATGAAAGAAGAGGAAGATCAGAATAAAGCATGAGTAAGTAGGAGTATGAAAATGGAAGGGAGCAAAGTGGGCACGAAAGATAGACGTCCCGAAGATGGGTGAATCTAACGAACCTAACCCTACAGCCTGTAGCCCATCCTATGTCCCCTGGAGGGGATTGAGTAAGCCTGAATGGACTCCAGCTTTTTATAATACAAGCACTCGATGGCTTATGGAACTTGTGTTTCACGACCCATAGTCGGCGCTCATCAAACAGAGAGCGCAAATCAATTCATTACAAACAGTTCATCCAGTTTAGCCCGAGCTCATTGAACACAAGCACGTACTAGCGTAAAGCCAAATAGAGCTTCAAATGAATGGGAGAGCTTCTTCATACTGTCACGCGTACCTTGTTCGTTACGTAGACTGGCGAGGAGAGCTCCCTGTTTAGCCTTGAGGTGCGTGGTGAGAATCGTGACCTCGCGCTGACTCTGGGATTCTCTTAAGGTTACTAACAGGGCTACCTGCTCGAAGATATAGTCATCATCACACAAAAAATGTAATACCTCTGTTGAACCATCATGTAAATACATACTAGCAGAGCTACAGTACCTACCTGCTCAAACACGGTTTTACATTGCTAACTGTGGATCTATCATACAACTAGGTACTAGCAAAGTTTCCTGCGTGAAGTCATTCTTCCTTAACACATACAAAATGCAAGCTCACTCTTGGATGCTCCTAATCTTTACCGCCCAAGAAGACCTTTCGGTCTAGTTTCCAATCTGGGCCATTCATACGATAATCTATCAACTGTAACAAGTTCAGGTCATCGAACGAGCTAAACACCTGCCAACAAAATGCCAGCGGCAAAACAACTGTGCGTCATTGAATAAAACCCAACCTAACCCAGTATATAATACGTAATTGGCCTATGTGTCAAAAAAAAAAAAAAATCGGCTACAGACAAGTGAGAGAAGAGACGACTACACAGTACACACACACACACACACACACACTGACCTGGTTGCTTTGCACTCGCCACACTTCCAATATCCGCGAGTGCTGCTCCACCATCTCGAACTTATCAGTCCGATAAAAGAGCGCGCAACCGTCCGGTCCGCTGTTGTCAGGAACATAAATGCACGGCGAGTCGGGCTTGGGTATAAAGAAGCCTTCGTACCGCTGCGTGCGCAGCACACGCTCCAGCATGGGGTAGTGGTCGACTTCCTGCCAACGATAGAAATTAGAATGAATTGTCTTGTCGCAACGAGTGAAGTACGACTTCGCTGTTACTATTCTCCACACTACGTTCAACTTTTGAAACTTCATCGATCATAGAGAGACACAATGCTTAGGTCGCGCCCTTGTACTGTGCATAGAAGAGGATCCCTGCTGTGTATGGACTACGTCCCCTTTGATGGAGACACAACGTCAGAATCATACTTATAAATGTAAGAGGGGCTAGATACGTGCTCTCCAGCCTGGTCTACGCCTTCATGATACAAGGATCAGAACCAATGCACACTCATCTATAAAAGGTAAGCAGTTATATATATGGCCTATGTTACCTCCCTATACATAATTATTATTAGAGTTCTAATTCAACCACCGCGGCATCTGGCACGAAGCCCTACCTATACGATATCATTATCATCATACAAGTTCATTTTTAGCCCCTCTAGCCACAACGAAGGCGTTCCAAGACAGGAAGAGGAAGGGTCATATAGCAAGTCGATAACTTATGAAAGCTAAGTAAGAAGGTGTTACAGCATAGGGCCAACGCGCATGTTAGCCGCAAGTTGGGACAGAAGAGCAAAGTATTAGTATGAGTATGAAGATTGGAAGGAAGCTACGAGGGAACGTAAGACAGACGTCTCGAAGACCGAGCTAAGGCTTTGGTTACCTCGCCAAGACGATCCTCCCCATAACATAAGATCGTATAATTTACGTAGCTACTCTAACCCCAAGGCATATCGCCGCCTATGGCTCATCATATGTTTCCTGATGGGATGAGGCCCAAGTTTCCCTATTGAACGCTCAATAGGCGCAACAGAAAAGTTGAACCACACCGGTCATTATAAAGGGGGGGACTTCAACGTACAGACAAGGCAACCGTTGGAATACAATTCAGTGAAAACTCGTGTGAAGATAACGGATCACTCTAACGTAAGGAAGGCGCTTTCTTGGTGCACACAAAATATTGACTAAGCACCCTTGTACAACTAACCAGATAAGAGCACATACGGCCCTACCGACGAAACAAAATGATGACCGCAGTAAGCGAAGACATACGACGCTTTTTCCCTAATACGTCAGGGAAAGAGAGCCCCTAACTCTGTGAACACGATTTAGAACAGAACAGACGTCCACACACACCTGCAGACACACAACATCGGGCTGGTGCACCAGGATCTCCTCCAGTATCTTGAAGCGTCTGGTGTCCCAACAAAGGGCCTCCGGCGGACACATGACGAAGTTATCCGTGTGAGAACCCAGGGCTGTGGGTGAAGAAAAAAACATGAGGTGAGCGGTAAGTGCACATTACTCAGGTTTGCATAGAGTACGGATGAGTGGAGCACATCGATCACGTGATTGCGTCGCAAGTAAACAAAGCATAACATGGCACCACAACCAAAGGCGCTTCTGAAGTGTAGGTGCCGATCACGGGACAGGGTCGAAGATAAACGTAACATGATGCGACACCACAGTGACAGTGTGACTTTTTATTTACGGTACACTTGACCATAAGTAATAGGCGTGGTGCTTCTACTACAGAATCATTGAAATTGAAATGTGTAAGCCAGGTAATCATAGTCGTGGTGTTTCAAGAGCAGAGGAAGGGACTGATACTATAATAGGTAGGTAGTAAGTAGCTACGATATGCAAAACATAAAGGAACCGACGCACTTAGCATTGCTGCAAAGCAGGAGTTCGAAAAACGAAAAGAAAGCTGTGTACAAGATGGGAGAAGCGGACGGAAAGCCGTCCTTAAAAGCTAAAGAAACTTATTTGATTGTTAAACCGCACCCCCAAACATAGTAAAAATAGTCCACAGTACACAGTTGGAGAATGTTTAGAGTTTTTTTTCCCTAATCTGTGACTGACACAAATTTCCACAACTTTACGGCACTTTTTCTTACTACATAACCGATTTCAATGCACAAGATGGACGAACTTACCGTATAACCCGTGTCATAAGGCGAATTTTTTTCTCATGAAAAATGCCCCCTAAAAATCACCGTGCGTCTTCAACACGTGTGTTATTCCAGGTACATTTAAGGATTGTTTAGAAATATTCCGGTGTTAATACGCAAGCCGATTTTTGTGGCATTTTTCAGGAAAAAGTGCGTCTTATGACAGGGGAAATACGGTAACTGATGGAATCCTATGGCCTACAGCCAATTCCAAGTCTCATAAGGTAGAGTCGGGGCACATAAATCGCTTCACGACTACTTACTTTTACATGAAAAATTCATTATGGTACTAGCATGATTGCATATATTGAATCAAGCTCTTATAGTGCAGGTATGAAGATTGGACTAGTTTTTACTCCCGTGGAGAAAGTTTCCTGATCGCATGAGGACTACTCACGTGAGTAAACAAGAAATACACGGGAACTCTATCCTGTACAGTGACTTAGGACAGGTAGGTATCATACAAGGATGAGGAGACTTTACAAGGTTAACGCACGGGGAAGAACCAAGCTGTAGTGCACCATGGGTAATGAGGCTTGTGACGTCACAAAATTCATGTAAGCTAATAGGTACCTAAGCAACTATTTTACATTGTTTTTCCATCAGTCCATTTGGGCCTCCAGAGTGTCCTACAATCTTTATAGCTGCACATAAATATGTATCAGAGCATCTACGAACTTTTTTTAGCTTTCTGAAGGATAAAATTTTATCATTATTTCGAACAGCGTCTGTAAAATGTGGCCCTAAGCTGTGCCGTCGCGTACGCGTCTTTTGACAGATCCTCCACTCCTAATCGTGAAAACTCCCGCATCTTTGGAAATATTATGGATTTAACATTCGCTAGTTTCAACGACATCGTTCCGTAAGACAGTTTAGATGTGGGAAATACGGTTAGGTAATTTTTCTGTAAGTTTTTTAACGCGAGTCGGACGCTACACTACTGATATACTGCTGTAACGCGCGCAGTGTACAGTAAGCTAGCTGATGTTATTTTTTTCCTAATTTTACCGAGCAATTGTGTGGCTTGTGCGTATTATGTATAGATTTTTGCTCTAATATTACTTTTCCGGAAGGAAAGTAATTTATTTCTCTGATCCTTTAATGGTTTTCTTACAAGTCTTGTTAAAAAGTTCTATCTCGGTGTTTAATTATTCCCATCTAAACCAATTTTTGTTGCAGTGGTTTGAAATTATAGAGGCTGGAAGATCAATGGTAGAAGGCGAAAATAAACCGAAAACTTTGAGGTATTCAATCATATGATTCCATCTTCAGAATGCCATATTACTCTCGATGAAACTCACATGATTTATTGCATTTTAAAAACGATAAACTTACTCTAAAAGTGCTTCTTACATATGCGAGCATTTCCCAGTTGAATTCATCTGCTCTTTTACGAGCCTTTTAAACAACGTTCTTTCAAAATTTTATCCTTCAGAAAGCTAAAAAAGTTTGTAGATGCTTTGATAAATATTTTTGTGCAACTATATAGATTGTAGAACATGTAGGACACTCGGGAGGCCCAAATGAAATGGAGGAACAATATAACATAAAACATATGCTTATTAGTGTACCGGTACTTGAATCTTGTGACGTCACAAGCCTCATTACCCATGGTGCACAGCAGCTTGGCCCCTGCCCGTGCGTTAACCTTGTAAAGTCACATCATCCTTGGGTAGGCCTATCATAGTTACACAGGGTGCATAAATGGTTTTGAGCATCATAACGAGAGTAGAAATTATTTTGAGTTACTCAAGTATCAAGAGATACATCCAGTCGGGGGACCTTACATATTAGATGAGTCTTTTTGTGGCCACGCTCGTGATCAGAATCACTGTGATCATGATCATCGAGATCAGTGAAAAGTGCAAGAACGGTCAATGATTTTGTAAGCAAACCTGAGAAGCCATGTCTATTTTCGAAAAATAGATTTCTATTTTATATTTACGGAAAATGGTGGGGAATGGATTTCTTAGGAACTATTATTTATTTTGAAGTCAATACATAAGAGAACTAGCAGTATTTAATGCATCTTGAAGATAAATGAGCATAAAACTAAAGAAACAACCATTCTGGAAGTCAATGTTACAAACAATCATAAGAACATTTTTCAATTTATCCCTAAATATAAGAAAACATCGCGAACTTGCGTTTCAAATTTTGAATTTTTACTTGTCCAACGGCTGGAATCACTCTTTGATCACGCATGATTAGCCCGCCGAGAAAATCATGCTGCGATCAATTCTCACCACTGATCACCGTTAATTGTTATCAGAATCACGTCAAAAAGGGGTCACAAAAATGCGCGGATAATGCACAATCAGGTGGTGGTGGTGGTGAAATGACAATGGATCGGCATCGCACCAACTGAGGCCCGGGTTCGATTCCTTGGACGGCACGCTACGGATTTACACTGCGTGGAGCACTCCAGCATCGAGAAGGCCAGGCGAAGCACGGGGAGGGATCCCAAATTGACTCTCAACACGGACTGCTTCTCCTGCTCTTCACACTACCAGTTCTTCAAAATTCTAGAATTAAGGCTAAAGGAAAACCTCGATAGGTGTATCCACTGTACCCTGTATACCAGATAATAAATGATGTTTGTTTTGTTTGAATCATCCGCAAGGTGGTTACAAAAAGATGCCTTCAGAGAGAACAATTTGTTTTGAGTGACATAGGTCAGGTATATTACATACCTACGTTTAACAAGATTAACAAGAGTGGTTAATGTTTTTTTTTTTTCGTTATACTGAGAGAAAAATTTGCATGGTAAATTTCATGCGGTTTCATTGTTTGTTCGCCTGCTGCAAAGCGCTTAATGTCCCAAGAACTCAAGGGCGGTCAACTGAAGATTATTGAAGACCAAACTTGTTGGTAGGTAGGCTGTATCAGCCAGGGGACATATGAAGACATACCAATAAAGCAGCCCTATATAGCTCACCTTGTCTACAGCACATATTTCTACACACCAAAAATTGATGCTTGACACAAGTAGCCTAGACAGTTCACTCAGCATCGAGCGCATCGTAAAATGAGTCTTGAAGCAGCTGATTTATTTAGACAAGACTAAAATTATTTTTGATTAACGCAGGGACTAGAAGAAAGAGAAAATTTTCCTAGCGATGGAAGAAACGCATGCATTAGCAAGAGGCTATAACTTAGCAATAAAGGTAGTAGGTAATGGAGGGCAAGTTAGTGAAAGTTATAATATCTTTCAATACAAATAACGATAAAAAAATTATCACAGTTAATTAGATGTCCACCAATGATAGGTACGGTATATGCTGACACATTTGTGCATCTACTTCGAATTTTTTTTTCTAAATTCCCACATTAAAACAAAACGTTTTAGTGAAATTATACATATCAAGCTTCGGATTCATTTAGGCAGAATGATCAGTGTAGTATACGCTCAAGTAACAGACATTATATGGGTATACTTTTTATACAGTGATTGCTGTATTCATCTTGTGTTTTCTCAAAAGATGTTCTTTTTCACAAATTTCTGTTACAGCTTAATTAACCTGTTTTTTAAAACTTTTTTTCATAGCCAACCCCGTAGAAAAGGTCTCCGAATCCGTTTGAGTTCATTATTA
Source organism: Parhyale hawaiensis (assembly GCA_001587735.2). Classification (NCBI taxonomy): domain Eukaryota; kingdom Metazoa; phylum Arthropoda; class Malacostraca; order Amphipoda; family Hyalidae; genus Parhyale; species Parhyale hawaiensis. The sequence continues at coordinate 26,369,837 of LQNS02277717.1, read as the reverse complement.
TGTAAAATATCATAGGTAAACAAAATGCTAAAATTGTTTTGAGTAACTTAGGTCCCGTGTCATAGACACTCGAGTGCAAAAACTTTCTACATAGTGCGTACTCCACATGCAAATGAACGCAGACGGAAATTTCTTTCGTATTTTCGAAAGAAATTTCGCTGCAACGATGACGTAGCTAATAGTCGATTGTCAGACACATGTTGCTAGCCATGATACTAGATTAAATTAGATAGGTGACAGTAGACGAACCAACAGGCCCATTCTCAAAAAGACACTGACACATACGCCCCGGCGCTCAATCAGCTATTGCCATTAGGTCAGAAGGAAATAAGGACTCAGAAAGAAAGAGAAAAAAAGGGGAAGAATCTCAGTCAAAGAGACGATCATGCAAGCACGTGAGCACGATCAAAAGCCGCTATAAAGCGAACTAAGAGACGTCTATCTCTAGTGTTTTGTAGTTTTCTACAGCTGCCAAATTTTGCAGAAATTCGAAGTGGTTGAGACTATTGCTCTTGTCTGTAACAATATTACTTCATCAGCAAGACGAGAGACAATGATGACGTCAATGGTTACAGAAAAGCCAGCATTTCCTACAGAGAAACACACATGCACATGTTTGCACTGCTGATATACCTAACGTAAGCCAACTGGCCGTAAACGAATGTACGGCTGCAGTCGACCACAGATCTTCAGAAGTTATGGCGCCATGTCAACGGAAGGCTCGTAGCAACGACCTGTGCTTGCCCCACCCGTCCCCGACTCTCCCCATTTCTGGCAGAGGTCAGTATTCCCACAGCAACTGCGCAAACGTCAAATGCTGAGTACCTAAGCACGTCAAGCGTAGCAAGAGTTCGCCTGTCTGCCAGTGTCTGGGTTGGCATTCGATCTTGTAGCCTTAGGCGCCATAAGCTCAGCACTTTATCCTGCTGCCGCAACTGCGGGCGCACATAGAAGTTGTACTCAAGTGTCTTCCTTCGTCTGTGGTGCACTCATCCAAACTCACCATACACAAAAGCCTAGTTTACAAAATACACCACCAGATGGAGAAATCGCATCACTGACCACATTCGACACTCAACATGGCTTTCGTAATGGAAGAAGCTGCTTAACAAACCTACTGGACTTTTTCTCAAAAGTTACAGATATTAAAGATGAAAAATAAGGTATAGACCTTGTGTATCTAGACTCCCAAAAGGCTTTTGACAAAGTCCCCCATCAACGGCTAATGAAAAAAATTGGAAACCCAATTAGCCCATGGCATCCAGGGAGACTATTTACGATGGATCAGGGCATGGCTTACAGGTCGGTAGCAGCGAGTGAAGCTTGAAGGAGAGACGAGCGCCTAGACGCAGGTATCATCAGGGGTCCCACAAGGTACCGGTAGCGTGCTTGACCCGCTTCTGTTATCAATTTACATCAATGACCTCAATCTTAAGATCCGTAGTAAAATCAGTAAATTTGCGGATGATACTAAACTATGTCATCCTGCCATAAAAAGAGCCGAGCTCCAACAAGACCTTGACCACATAATGGAATGGAGCACAACGTGGTAGATGAAATTTAATGTTGAAAAATGCTCAGTAATGCACATAGGGCCGGAGAACCCTTCAACCCCATTGAAAATGAACGGCACGGTATTGGCTGCTGTCACCCAACAATGTGACTTGGGAACCACTATTACAAACTACAACACAGTCAGCAAGTTGACAAGAGTGTGGAAAAGGGCAAGCAGAGTGCTCGGATTCATCACCAGAAATTTTGAATACAAGTCCAAAGACATCATCGTTCCCTAGCATAAGGCATTAGTGCGGCCACACTTAGAATTTGCAGTTCAATTCTGGTCGCCACATCTGTGCAAAGATATCGATAACATGGAAAGAGTCCAACGCAGAGCAACGAAATTGATACCTCACCTGCGAAACAAGCCGTATGAATGTCGCCTAAAGGAACTGGGCCTGAGCTGTCTCAAGCAAAGACGACTCAGGGGCCAACTAAAAGAAACATTCCAGTATTTGAATGGCTTCAATGACGTACCTACAACGGAACTCTTTTACAGAGACCCCAATGATCGCTTGCGAAACAACGGTCAAAAACTCAAGCATAAAGCTCGAAGAACCTTTAAGTCAGCAGTTCTATCCGGATTTTATAGTCAGCATTTAGAACAGACTACCTTTCGATGTTGTTAGTGCGGAGTCAGTTAACGCGTTTAAAAATCGTCTTGACATAGGTACATTGGGAGAGACATCCTCCACAGCTAAGAACTCTTCCTTCAGGAGTCGCGAACTCTTAACGGCCAAAGCTTCCGAGGCCACCTTAATCCGTCTTCTCCTCCCTCCCGCTCCAGCTACATAGTTTGACATCTCCAAGCTCCGCATATCAGCAGCTCTTGATCGTGCTTGCGTGCATTCATGATCGTCTCTTTCGCAGGGATTCTTCTCCCTTTTTTTTCTCTTTTCTCTCTTCCTCTATATCCTACTAACATAATGGCAATAGCTCATAGAGGGCCGGGGTGTAAGTTCCGGTGTCTCTTTTGGAATGGGCCTATTGGTTCGTCTACTGCCGTCTATCTAATCTAATCTAATTAACTAACCTTGGGCTAATATATTCCACTGCATGAGTCTGAAGGTGGCAGCAGGAGGCGCTGCTGGGGTGTGTAGGCTGGAGAGGCGCGGCCCAGGGGCGCGGCGATACTGACGCAGCAGCTGGGGCGGCAGTTTAGCGATTGGGCGCCGCACCCACTCCAGCAGCTCTTCGTGTGTCGCACTGGTGGGAGGATCAACTCCATCATCTTGTGACGCGTTACTCGCCATCTGTGGTCGAGATGTGAAGCTGCCCATCCTGCAAAGTCAATTGACGTTGTTAACTCATGTAAAGTGACACATTCGACAGGCCACTAATATGAAAGTTACTTCATCTAAAAATTTGCTGGATAACTACTCATTTGAAAAGAATGGCAGGTAGACAAGTGGTCAGCACTGTAGAGATAGTTCGCTGCAGACTCTCCCTTTGATCGCTGGCTACGATTCAACAGAAAAAGCCTAGCTTCGCCACTCCACACACGCGAGGTGACGTGAGGAACGTAACCTGGGCTTCGTCCGAGAACACACAAGGTACTGACTGCGCTACAAAACTGGGATAATTTCTTGTTGATATTTTGAAGTCATATATAGGCAGAAGGACCCTTTGTAAGACCTTTTTCATGAATGACGTTTCTGTCATAAATGCTTAGTTCCGAGATATGTGACTTGGAAGTTTCAATTATTTTTCTTTGAAAAAAAAAAAAGGTTTGGTTAAATTTGTTCAAGTTCCTACGGTTACTTTTTTCCATAAGAAAAGCAATGGGAACTTCAAAGTCAAATATCTCGAAACTAAGCATTTGCAACGGTGACGAAAACGTCATTCTTGAAAAAAGTCTTGGAATGGGTCCTTCTACCTAGGTATATATATATGAATTAAAAATATCGAAAACGTATGAAGGTCCTAAACGAGAAATTTACCCAAACTGCCGTACCATGCAGTCAGTGGCCGTTACTTCCCTCAGTGAGGCAAATTACGCATACCCCCATATAGGCTATACTGTATAGGCTAACCGCTGCCAGGTACACAACTATGGCATCATAAAACGGTCATTTTCTTCCTGATGTGTACATCAGAGGTAAAATTTTCATCGAGACAATGATATCAACTGAAGCTTCCCATAATGTATATTACAACATACGCCATCATAAATGAAGAAGGCGTAGCGACAGCTGAAAAACCGCTGAAGTTTTTATACATTCCTAATTTTATATAGGTATGTTTTAGTATGCGTTCAGAACGTATATGTAGTTTAAGATCCTGGACTGTGCTAGTCCCAAACAACGGAAATTCCAGTCGAGCTGGGAGCAATAACAGTGATTTTTTTCTTCGTATGACAGAGCCAAAGAAGCCCGCAAGCGAGTACAACGGCTAATAAATAAAGAATACCAACGTGTTTATGTTTTTTTGCACGCTAGTGTACATACTCCAGCAATAGAAAAACAGAAGGGAACCTAGGTACAACATTCAGCAAGGCGCAATTAACAGAACGTAGAAATTAAACATAAATATATTTTTAGTAGGTACCTATAGCCAACACAGTTTGTAAGGCGCTCAAATGGGCACTGTCGGTCATAAGATTTAGCTAACCAAAGTTTGGTGATGATCGGTTTTACCGTTTGTGTGTTTGCAGTCAGAGAACTGAACCCTATTTAGGGCTGGAACTTCTTGGCGCTACAGGGAAGTTCCCACAATTTGTTCTGACGGTTAACGTGTTAACCTCCTCTATGGCCTATGGGGGAGGTCTTAACCAATGCTAAAGCAAAGTTAAGTGTTTTCAGTACTGACACTCTACCTATTTGGATACGGATCTCATTCAAGTTTTCCGCAGTACCTACCGCATTCTTTCGGAAAATCCGCCCCCCTCTCCCCCAGCTGGCCCGTAACTAAGAACGGATAAATCTAACTAACGAAACAAACTAGGCCTAACCCTCTGGTTCGTCGTACGTTCCAGGTAGAAGAAACGGCAGAAACAATGATTATGACAGTAGACACCATGCGTAAATCGTATAAGAGTGAACAAAACTTTACTACCAGTTACTTCTAAAGACACAGCATTTGACAAAATTTACGATTAGCCTAACGGGTGTCAGTAGGTACCGAGTGAATACCGATATGGATGCCTGCGACATTCAGGTTATATACGCGTTGTTTACATGCTTTTCAAAAGCTTTCTAAAAATATCGGGAATCGTCAAACTGCGGCTGCTATTTTAAGTTACCTACTCGTAATATGACAATTAGTGATTTAAATTTTAAACCTATGTACTTATACCGCCGAGTGATAACTTGTTATTATCTTTTTAATAACGCTTTCCAAAGAGACATCTGATTTTGGCACGTCGGTTTAGGGTTAACTTTTTCTCCATGCATTATTCTGCCTTTTTCGTAGGAATAGCACTATTTGAAACGTTGTCTGTATGCAATAGCATAATAGGAAGGGTCAAAGAGGGCTATTTGTAAAATGAAACATGAATAGCCCATTTTTAGCAGTACGATAGGTGCTGTCATAACACATTGACGTATAGGTACCGTTGAGTCAACCTTCATTTCTTTACCTTTTTGCAATTGTTTTTGACCCATCGAACAACTGATTTTGACAATGTGCAATACAGTTTAAACAATGTTCATTAAGCTATGACATTATTCAAAACGGTTTGACATAGTCCTCTCTGGGAATGACAAACTAGCAAAACATATAGATAATTGAAGACACTCTGACAAAAGTCATATCACTTTGACAATGATAATAATAAGATAACAAAAGGAAGCTTAGTTTATCAATGATTAGGTTTCTCTTTGACCATTTTGAAAAATGTCGTCAATTATAGAAATATTTTGACAATTGCTATAACCTTTTAGTTAACTGAGTTTCATTCAAATCTTTCTCATGCAATTCCGAAAGGGGCGCCTATTTTTTTATGTACCTACTACGAAGACACGCCTGTTGGCCTTTTGCGTATTTTGTGTTATGCATTATGTGTTGCATCTCGCCGGTTCGTTGTCTTCTCACTTCTGGCTTCCAGCCCTCCACCACCTCTTACATAATCCGCCTTCTTATATATAGATTTAAACATTATCAAAACGATTTCCAGAATTGTCATACTCATTTGACCATTGTCAAAGTGAAATGCAGATTGTCAAAAGGTTTTATCGATAGAACCCTGACAAACTGTTTTGTCAATTTGTCAAAAATAATGTGTTCTTTTGGCAAAAAATTGTGAGATGTGTCAAAATGTAATAAACTTCATCTGAGAATTGTGATGAATGTCAAACATACATGGGAAATTGGTCAAGGTGGTCAAAAAGGTGGAAAGGCATAACACAATCAACACTGCTAATAAACAGTAGGTAGGTATGTGCTATTGTTGATGGTGCAGGGCAGCCACGTGCACGTTTTTCAGTGCATGTGCAATTCTCAAATTTGGCAATATGTACAAAAATATATTCAGACTTGACCTAACAATGAAAGTAATTTTTGGAGCCCCTTATTTCAACAGCTACGGTACATTCATTTATAACTGGAGACTTTACGACTGGCCAGTGATAAGAGAAACAGCAGCCTGTGATTGCTCAGGCTGACGAGTTCAGTTTAAAGTGAATACGTGGCCGTGCATGCATTAGTACCTATATATAGCCTTTATTCACCATAATAACTTTCAAACAATGCTGTATCTACAGAATGTTACTTGGACTTGAAAAATAGACTTAGTTAGAAAATTTGAAAGGAGCCTCGTATTTCAGGATAAACCGTACGTCGAAAATTATTTTCTAAAATCTCAAAACAATAAAACAAACAATGCCTCGTGTCTTCGCTAGGAATTGTTACTACGGTATGTTTCGACTCGAACTTCCATGGAATTTCCACGAGTTCTGGTGTAATTCTTCAATGCGTGGCTAATTTAGCTTTTCCTTTATTTACTACTGGTCATTCTGCAGTAATGTGTCTGGGATTGATCGGAAAAATTAAGCCTACGAGGCTTGACTTATCGGGAACTTTAGACATGTGCGCGGACTTCGACCGGTTGGAATGTATTTCAGGCGTTAGCCCTGAATCGCTTACTCTGATGACTTCCTAAAATTCAATCCCTATACTAGAATTTTCAGCTGTGTCAGACAGAATCGGGCGATATGTTACTTGATAATAGATAATTCTATCGCCAGGCACACCAAAGTTTCAACGCCAACGCTCTTCTCTGCAGCTCTGGACAACTCAAGCCTTGTGGGCGAAGCTTAGCTGGGCAGTGACGAACCAATCTATGCTACAGTACGCATACATATGTGAAAATACAGTTCGTTGCGTTGCTAAAGTCCCACCCGTTGGTTATTAATAATAAATTTTCGGCTGCTATTCCCATCATAGTAGCTCAGGACACATCATTATACTACTCTGCTACGAATAAGCCATCGTTATCATCCGTTAATATAACGTCATGCTGCCACACATGAACTGTTACGCGCCTAATCGCAAGCATCATGATAGCGACCATGCATGCGTAGGCTATGCACGTCGTAGCCACTAGACTACTAGAGTAACGTGGCATAGGCAAGGGCAGCAGAACTTGTAACAGGAGTTGTTCGTTTATCTGCGACCGGTTGAGATATCTGGTGTCGTTTCCCGCAAACCTTGACCGGCGTTTGGTGATACGTGTACAATTATCGCAATAGACCTAATTGTATCCTAAATAACTAAACAAATTTGTGTGAAACTGAGCTTTCTGGTGTTTGGTGTAGACTGTGCAGTAAGTGAAAAGTGTAGTGAATGGGTCCGGGACCTGGGGGTGGC
>LQNS02277717.1:26318160-26357150 GCA_001587735.2 Parhyale hawaiensis | reverse complement strand
GGCCGCCGCGGACCTGCACCGAAGCATATAGGCTGAAAACCTGGCTGGCGGAGTGGGGGCGCTAATACCCTGGATGGTGGTGCGCCGTATCCAAACAAGTGAACAAGTGAGTGAACTTGTAACACGTATACAGAGGAAGCTCTACACTTCAGGCTCCTTCGATTGGCTTATCAAGTTCGATAAAAGCCAATCCCACCCGACTCAACTTGTCTGAAACTGTAAACAAGAACTTTGATTTTGTCACTTCGAATCGTGCTGCAAGTGATAGAAGCAAACAGTTTATGTTGAACCTACAGTATAGGCCTACTGAAACGCCATTTTACAAAATAAGATAGAGTTATGGAAAGTCTAACGGGTATTTGATCAAGGGTCAACGCTTAAAACTCAATCAACCGGTCAAATCGTACAGCTTTGCGCGCTGTGACCCTTTTTACGTTCGTAGCCTAGTTACATGATGTTCAAGTCAAAGATGATCTGCATATTACCGGTACCTTCTTTTAGAATATTATCAGTCACTAAAGTAACGCCGAACTTTTGTAGATCTAAGCCTATATACGGTATTCGTAAATATCACGTCTAGTAAATTAAGCTACCTTCATATTGTACCATAAGTACCTACGTACTACCGTACTGTAAGCATCTGAGGGTGAATGCTACTTTTAACTCCAAATAATTTTTTTCATTTTTGTGTACTTATATAGGTAAAATGAGCTATTTCAAGACTTTTTTCCTGAATACCAATTTTGGGGCAGATGCTTACTTTTTGAGATATTTGACTTTGAAGTTCCCATTGTTTTCCTATGGGAAAAAATAATCAGCGACTCCATAAGAACCTAAACTTACCTAAAATAGGTTAGGTAAGGATACCTTACCCTATCCTAAGAATTACGGTTGGGCCTAGTTTGCAGTTTTCACGTAACCTTACGTTAGGTAAGGTTAGGTAAAATTTGGTAAGGCTAGGTAATGTTCGTATGGGGTCATTAGCAAGCCTCTAATAGCACCAGTAATTTTCCCTCATAGGAAAACAATGGGAACTTCAAACCAAATATCTCAAAAACTAAGTATCTACCCCAAGAACGTTATTAGTCAAAAAAAAAAGTCTTAAATAGCTCATTTAACCCATTAAGTATACAAAATTGTAAAAAAAAAAAATGAGTTGGAGTTAAAAGCAACATTGACCCATCTGGGTATATATATATATGCAAGTTTCATTGAATGAAGAAGTTAGGTAGGTACTAAATTAAAATATGCAAGGCTAAAAAGCTCGTAGACCATATAAGGATCTCGAATTGAAAAAATATCAAATAACTCGGTACAATCTTCTATTCATTAAAACTTCTCTAACGCCAGTATGAAAGCAGTAAATGGCCAGCTGGGATGGGGGGATGTGTCACTGCTTGTGACACAGCCATTTACTGCCAATTCGCATAATTTGTCGATAATTTCAATATTTACCCAAAGAACTGTTGTACAGGCCTAGGCCCTATTCCTACTTTGGCGATAGCGTGAATGTAGTAATTTTTTCTTTTATATCTGGAGGTGAAGCTCCATGCTTGTATACTAAGTATATAGCTAGCCTACATTAACCCTACAAAGGGAGACTCTTAGCGAAGAGTTATAACGGGAGAGGCGAGGTGCGACGTACTACCTCGGCCTGACGATTTGCTAATAAATTCATTATTTATTGGTATTTTGGATTAAAAATCAACAGGCATACTCTTCAGACATTCATACATGAGTTGAGATATAATTAGAATCATCAATTCATTGGTAAATTATAATAAGACACCATCAAATGAACTTTTCTAAGAGAACGTTAGAAACCATACTATCATACGGTATACATTTTGTACGATAACCGTGGCAGTTTGCTCACCAATGCAGGGAGTGTGCGTGTGTCGCAGGAACTGTGGGGTGCCTGCTGTATTGCACGGACTGTACTGTCTACGTACGCAGAAAAATCAATGTACTACGAGTGTACACAACAATATTCATATAATAATACAGTACCGGTATACAATGGTCTGCGACTGCACTGACGTAGCCTCATTTAGCTAAGGTGGTCATATTTATCATAAATAATGTGTATAAAGCTGTGTTGTCCACTGGTAATTATAACCCTGGGATGAAGTTGCATGCAGATACACAGTATAAGTCTAAACAGACGTTGACACGTACGGGGCTGCCGGCCGTAAGAACGCAGGGTGCAGTGCACTATCGCGGTCTCCCTTTATAGGGACCATTTATCATAAAATCTATGGTATTTTCACTTATGTCTGGTATTTTCACTTAAAATTTTTTCACAAAACGTGAAAAATGCCATTTTATGAAAAGTCACAAGTTTCCAGCAACTCATCTGAAAGTTGAAAATAATAAATACCGTATGCAAGTTTCTGCAGGGCGAGGTGCAATACACCTCGGGTTTCCCTTTGTAGGGTTAAGCCTATGCTGAGGAATCTATACGAGTATGTTAGACTCAAGGCTGTAGCTACTGGCCTACTGCCAGTAACTTTCCCTGAAGATTTTTCTCTACAATAGGGTACAGAAATAAAATAACATAACAGCTTCAAGAAATGCAGAAAACACCTCTATTCTTTATTTGGAACATTCCATTCCCATTATCACGCCTGCTATACCTATATTGGTATTCATAATAGAAACTGGGACACTTTACCGTGCATCGAACAAGAACTTTCATGTTTGCACAGTTCGCTCGCCCAGGACCACGTGGTCAACACAGTTTCACTTTCCAAGTTGCAGACAAGGGGATGATGTGCGCGTTTGGTGGATGTTGTAGGTATTAGGCCGTAATTTCGGGTAAGTTGGACTATATTCGGGTTTAATATCGGGTAGGTTAGGGGAGGCAAGGACTGTTTTTTTTTTGTTTTCCATTTTAAAATTTGAACGATCCACCAAACGCGCAGCGCGATCGATCGATCGCGCAAATGCACCAAACGCGCACAACATGAATATCCAGATTATGAATGAACCATTAGCGTTTCTTATCAGCTGTTCTGGTGGAACTACTGATCCACGTAATAATATCGGCCAGTACGGGCAATACTTCTAATTACAGAATTAGTGTTGATGCGAAGACAAGGAGTCACATGATAACAGAGTGCTGTTCACTCCGCATAAGTCTACAAGATATTGGTGCAAGATAATCCAACAGCATAAGCGCTCTACTTAACGCAAAAACTACAAGCAAAGGGGAGGGAGAAAGTGCTTGAAAGTGGCGGTAGACGTTAAGCAGTCTGCGAGAGCCTACAAAAGATGGCGCTAGTGTCATATTGTTGTTGTCGAAGCAACCCTTGGCAACGCCGTCGTGATCACTTACAAGGTCATTCGTGAATACCCAGAGCCTTTTGCGTTCCTCAGTAAACTACGCCGCGCGCAGCCAAGTAACAGATGAGCCAGTTTCAAGTCGTGCACCACTCATGTATTTTGGAAGAACTGATCGTGAAGGGTCTCGTCCATTTATGGTCAATGCCCCTCTCTCCTCAATGATCGGTTATGTTGCAGTTTGGCATGCACAACTCGTAGACATTGATTAATGAATGTTAGAGATTTACTATATGATGGATGACACTGCTTGTGACTTAAACAAAACTACCTTTGCACTGCTGCCGGTAGGAGCAAAGCAATGCGCATACCGAACACAGAGAGACACTTCTCTTTACCGACCTCACGACACCGATTCAGGTGCAATACTGCCGAGTGCCATTCAGTCTTGCCAAATTTTGCTGGGAGAATATCGCTTAAAAAGCTCCAAAATACTGCTAAAATTAGCACAATACTATCAAAATACCGTTTTGTATGCATTCGTGCACAAGATAAGGTATCATTTCATGACTTAACTAAGGAAAGGTCGTTTATCGCAATTAAAAAAGTATCTCTCGCATCCCGTGAGAAATATCACGAGTGACGCTGCAGCCATGCAGTCAGCCTTGCAATTTTGGCGGTGGGAGCAAATTGCATCCATGATTTGCTGCGATGGCATTCTGGCGCCCCCTGAGATGGTTGATCACGTGATTTTTTTAACACTGTGTTGAACACCCTTTCCTTAGTTAACCCATAGCATGATTTGCATGAATAAAAATCAGAGTGTATCAATTGTCACTATACACACTTTATGAGGCAGTTTAGGACTATGTCTCAAAAAATTGATAAAAATAGTGATGAGACACTCAATCTATTGAGACAAAGTCGCCTCATCGCCTGTTTGCAAACAGGCAAGGTTGAAGAAACGTGTGACGCTATGCGTTTATCGTGTCGGTATGAGAATCCGGCTGCATGGTTGCTTGGCAACCCTGCTTAGAAATGGAGCTTAATATATTTGCTGCATTATATTATCTTGAGCTAAAACGACTACAAGCTACTAAAAAAAACATACTTTGATTAACTGAAACACACAATAGCTTATTTTTAAAATGTGATCACTGTGTGCTGTAGAGAAAAACATGTCTATATAATAATATATATGTTTTGTTGAAGGCGACTGAAAGCTCGTTACCAATAATGCAACAGACGATCAGCGAGGTTATATCAGGACCTTCCAATTCCTCATTAACCAGCATCATTGTCCACCTCAGACAACATGGAAGGAGCTGCAACTTCGCCGCTGCCGCCAGCACAGCCGCCATCACCACCACCACCACCTCCTGACGATGACCGCGAGAGCAGTCGAAATGTTGATATAAACCTTGGCAAATTACTTTATAAACAAGTATTACTGTCAACATAGTTTACAAAGGCTGTCGATCTCTTTTATTTATTTTCGTAATAACCATTGCTCGAAAGTCAGCGGAAGTTGTTTTGGACATATCGTCTTTTCGACGAGGGTTTCTACACAAATAATATATATATATATTTTTTTCTTTAATCGCTTTACAATACGCATTCAGTCGGCTCCTGTTTATAAAGCTTTATGGCGTTGCTTGCAGATGGCACTGATATATATACCTTGCAATAAGCACACCAGATTCCTTTCCGGGCCTAAAGTAATACTACAGGCGGTCTTAAAATCTCCATATTTAGCCTTTGTCGGCTTTCTTGTTACTCTTGTTACTGTCGGCCTGGAAACGGCTACTCGGCCTACAAAAATGGCCACTTCACATGATTAGGAATAAATTTAATGCCTGTGTTTTTACTAGTTATACACATTTTTAGTGGATTACAGCGTTAACAGAGATTGTCGCTATAGCCCAGGGTCTGTTTTCAGGAAAACTTACAACTGCACAAATTCTGATGTGGGGCCCGAACTGTTGCGTTATATTGCAAGGTTAATGAAAATGAAAATATCTTTTAGTCAGCTGTTAGTGGTTTCTTCCTAGTTTATGTCTGTGATGCCCTAGCCATGCCAATTCAAACAAAGTTGAACGTACACATTTACAAACTTCAAAAATCTTGATTTACAACTGCAAAGTTTACATTTGCAACTGCACAAAAAAAAAGGTATGACTGCAGGTTTGAATAAACCCTGCATAGTATAGCCATTAGACGAAATCTTTAGCACAAGGAGCTTCTACATATCTAAGTCTAACTACTATGTCGCTAAATTGGCAACACTGGTGCCACTGGCAGCGGCAGTTGGGGCTGGGAACCGGTGGTAACAGCCATCCGCCGCTACGCGTGCAAGCACGCGAGACGAAGCAAAGCGTGGCAAGTTTTCACTCTCAAGGCAGTTTCTTGATCCACCTGCAGATTGTGTTCTACATCTGTTAATTTTCATAGATACGCTCCCGAAAAAAGTCGACGCCTGGAAGCAACGTCAATGTACTGAGATAATCAGACAACAATTGCCATCCAGATTAAAAAGATGTACTAGTAGTAAGTTATCTTTCGTTGGGCGAAGGCACGTCTCAGATTACCGTAGAAGTTACTGTAGGTTATCAACAAATATAAAACTATCTACCCTCAGTCAATAATGACTTAAAGCGGATGGGGCTATGCAATACCTATTCTTCTCATTGGCCGAGTGGTCAAGAACGTCTACGCCAAGTATAAGTAACGGTTTCAGTTTCAATTCTGAGCCTTGACATCAGCTGCTCTATAGTCTGGGGTTCTGCTGCCGACTGCCATCAGTGTTTGCTTGACAAAGTGGTTCGTCGATGTGCGTTCATACTGGATGGTGTTGGGCCTTGTAATCTGGCGCATCGTCATAGAGTTGGTGGGGTCTGTTTTCTGTATAGAATATACAGGGTGTTTTTTCATTGTGCGGACAAATTTCAGCCATCGGTAGAAAAACTCAAAATAAATCGATTTTCAGTAATGATAAACGGTGAAAAACTCCTTAGTTTTCGAGTTATGATGCCTTAAAGAAATTTAAAGCTTGAAGTAGGTTACTACGTGCGCGCCAATTTTAACACTAATTTTGATAGTTCAGCATGTTTCCGACCCCACCAAAGCAGTTTACATTATTTTTACAATAAAAACTGCAAGTACTATATGGTTAGGAAAGATATCTGCAGTTTCAAACTTAGCATTCAACGTAATCACACTACTGTATGGCGGAAACTACATTGTCAGGGTTTACATCCCTGTCGTTTCAAAAAAGAAAAAATGCAAGGGCTGCTCCCACCAGATTTAACCTCGTGTTCAATTTTTACAAATTTCAGAGTAGTTCATGCAGCAGCGTATAAGGGATCCCAACTTCTCCAAGTTGATTCTGTTCACAGATGGAGCGTATTTCATTCGTGAGGGTGTTTTTAACATTCACAACAATTATCATTGGACTCAAGCTTGATAATCTTCCTGGCATTCGCCGAAATAATCATCAACATCGATTCAGTGTAAACGCGCGGGTAGGATTGAGGCCAGAAAACGTTCTGTACTATCAAATTTAGCGCTAACATGGATGCGCACGTAGTATTCTACTTGAAGCTTTAATTTTCTTCAGGTCGTTATGACTCCAAAACTAAGGAGTTTAGGGCATTTTATCATTTCTGAAAGTCGATTTATTTTGAGTTTTCCTACCGATGGTTGAAATTTGTTCACGCAAAAAAGAAACACCCTGTATAATTGCCCTAGTCATCCACTGTCTGAATTGCTTCCAAAGCTATTTGTTCGGGTGAGGTATACTCGGCGTACTGGTGCTCTTAATGAGTTTGCCTTGGAACCGATGCGATGCTATTCGGGCCAGTAATCTCGTTCGTTTTTTCCAACATGTGTGGATATTTGGAATGGTCTTGATGGCTTGTCTTTGCTGGTGCGGGTATTGACAGCTTTAACTGATCTATACACAGAGCTATTCCGTGGTCTCGGATCTTGTCTTTCTTTTTTCTTTGCTCGCTGGGCTGGTTGTGTGGGGGTTTGTCTACCTCATGGAGTTTCTCCGCTCCCACGTCGCCAGTCTAGTGTAACTTAATAACAATAATGGGGCGCTCTGACACCGAGAGGTGAGGAAATATATGAGGATAGATTCTCAAATTGGCTCTAGGTGTTTCTACCTCACCTCTGTCAGTGGCGGCGCCAAGGAAGAGGGGGCATGAAGAAGGGCTTGGGCTCCCCTAGTAATGGGCAGAGCTGCCATTTAGCCCCCTCCCCCAACAATGTCGGCATGCAACAAACATACATAAACGTATTGCGACCACCCTCCACATTTTACTTCAACCACAACCTCGATTCCCCGATCCAAACATCCCGGACCATCACTGACCTCTGCTGTTTCTTGCAATAGCAGGTTTTCAAATTCTAGAATTAAAGCAAAATTTGTACTATGCTTTAAGCTCAAATTGATTGAATATTTAAAAGCAGTGAAAAGAGTTAATAAATCATCATGTGATTGGAAACGTTTCGAAAATTGGAAAACATTTAGTTGTGCGCTTCGTCATCCGTCGTAATGACGACACGAAACTTCTTCACCAGAATCGCCCAGCATCATGGAAGGAGTTATACCAACCAAATACATTCATACGTACTAGCTGCCTCTCGGACCCTCGCGTCATCTTGGAGGAAATATTACTCTGAGCTTCTAGTTCAGCAGGAAGACCCCTCCCCCCAGAGCAAGTGCGGTGTCTGAGTAGCAGATGACACTTTTACGGTTGTAGGAAACGCACCAAAGAAGTTTAAATTTAAAAATTATGAACTTCCTTTATATCCGTAAATTCCCTCCTAATAATACAGCCAGTTCTTATCCACTACTGCTTGTGACAAGATAAACATATGCCTGTATTTTGCTTTTAACTTACAATTTTTAGTACTTAGGGCACGTTCGAGATTCGATTGGGCTCCAAAATTAGGGTTTCGAGGCTTGACTCCTCAAAACTTCAGGCAGGCGCGTTGGCTTCGAGCCGATGAATTGAGTGAGGCGTTGGTGCTAAATCGGCTACCTTTGAGATTTCCAGAAACTCAATCTTGCCTGTAAAATGAATTTTTTAGCCAGCTCAACGTAATCGGGTTGCTTCTAACATTCTAAGTTCTAAAGACAAAGCTTCTGTCAAAAATTTAGAACAAGTCAAACCTCGAAAGCCTAATTTCGGCCCCCAGTCGAAAGTGCTCGTGGTGTGACTATGTTTGGTTAGTTTAGCTTAAACTCTGATTAGTTTGACGTATGACGACGTTAGTTCAAATGTTTAATAGTTCTTATTCATAATTCCAGATATCAACTGAAGATGGAGTTGGGGTCCCAAACGTTGTCAATAACATGTCTTGTTATTGTTTTTTCTTTTGCTTTTAAGTTTTAGGCAATGAGATTACTTGTTTTTTTTTTCTTTTTTTTTTGTATGGTGCATTTGATATCCCACAGTGAAAACCAACCAGCAGAAAATTTTTAATTGCATCAATTCAACACACCAGGGAATAATTCCATTTCGGATTACGAGTTAGTGTGACAAGTCGAGCATGGCCAGGTGCAGTTCACACGATCGTCTTGTGATCTACGTTCATACTACACAGCGTTCGGATGCGTAGCTGTGCTGATCATCTTGAGTTCTGTTTCGCTCTAAATATGGAGCAACATCCGATAATTTGCCAGTGACCCTTACAAGCTGGTCTGACGGCTGATACTTTAACGAATATTTTAGTAATAATAATAATAAGAAGTAACTCTCAGTTGTGTCTGTAGAGATACGAATGACGACACATTCGAGTGTTCTGCAGCATGAACGCAGGGCAAAAAACTAATATTTGAATTAATCGGTCTTACAAGTGGGTTCTTGACCTGTTAACGGCTTGCGCAGACTTATGCCGATCTCCCGTTTGTTTCTTCATGGCTTTGGATCACACTAGTTATGGATACGGACATTTATGCAACCCAAATAACAAACTTACTAACTATAGATAGTACTGGGGTGCAAGAGAAGCTATTTGGGGGGGGGGGGGTGCGAGGCCTTGGATTATATCCACGTCCAAAAGTTAACTGGAATTTGTGGTACAAATTTGGTATAATTTTGCATGCTTTTTCATCAGATAAGTTATTCACTTTGTAGAGGGTGCAAGACTGCAAGTACACACAGAACGTTTGCTACGTATGCCAGGTACGTATAGGAAAGGCTGGGTGCCGCTGTGGTAGACAGGAGCAGGCACAAACTCTTTAACTTAGCAAATGCCATTTTTTTCAATCTTCGCAGTTTGGTAGGAAAAACCTGCTAACACTAGGCAACTGCTGGAAGTGTGTATCTGTGTTTGTAGCTCTAGGCGTTCATGAGGCGTTCGTTAGACAGGCGAAGTGAAGACTGAGAGGTTTGACTTCTGCGGATCTTAAGACAGTTGCGGTGGCTTAGCTTCGACCCGCTGCCCCATTGTTGCTTACTCTTGACACTTCCGGAAACTCAATCTTGCTCTAAGAAACGCAGTTATCAGCCGACTTAATGGAATCGAGCTGCTTTTTTGAACTCTTACAGTGCTTGAATGTTGACCACCTTCAAGCAGACAAAAAGCATCTGCATTACACTTATCATTTACCAAGCTTTAATGAAGCAAAATGGCGATATCAAAAATATTAGCTACGTGAATTACAGTCCGCTGCTGATTGCACTTCCCATAGATTTTTAGTCCAGGAAATATAGTAGCCGCAAGAAGTGTGTACACTATAAACCTAACAAAAAAGTTCTCATACGTAACTATGGATTCCTTTCAATTGCGTCTCGTTTCTTTTGAAAATTAAGAGGATGGTGAACTGTCGTAGAGAGTTGGTGTAGGTCCGGCGCTATTAAGTATAACATCCCAAATTTTTCACCGGCTTTGAACTCCTGCACGGTACAGCAGTGGCCGCCATACAACGAACAATAATACTAATGTAATTTATTTTTCCAACGCGTGGGGTAGCCTACTTGTTTAACACTAGCACAACTGGTACAATACTTATGTCATAGAACACAGAGGGGCAGTCCGGTAATGTTTTCAAAGTTAGATTTGGCGGCACAGCGGAACTCAGAACAGGAGGCAGCCAAATCGAACGTAACAACAATTAAATTTTTAGATATTTATTGCACGTACATTTATATAATTATCCCAAAAGATGGTTGGGACATCACATGTATGTATGAATTATATATGGGGATTTTACATTTATCTTTAAATGTACGTATGTAAATGTTCAATTAAAAAATGTGCATTTTGCCTCGACCAAATGCAATAATATTCAATTTATGCATTTAAAAAAGTTTATAACTGGTTTTGATTTATTCAAGACAGCTGTGAAATATATTTGAAATTATTTTCAAGCAATATGGTGACAAAAAGACGTAAGGCTTTCACTCTTGAAGAGCAACAGCTCATTCTAGCTTATGAAAAAGAAGGAGAGTCAGTTTCTGCTATTGTTAGTATCGCATAAGGTCAAAAAGTGTTGATTCTCGAGTTATCAACAGATTTAAGATAATTAATTAGGCACTTAGAACATAACCGAAGACCAGCAGGCCTTCAAGGACTTCTAAACGGGAAAATCGATTGATTGTTAGAATATTTTAAAAAGCCGATTTCGAGACAGGTACATCAATTTCTCGTAAATTTTATGAATAAACGGGGATGGCCGTCTCCAGGAAAAATGTTTCTGGTTGGTTAATTAAGGAAATATTTTTTGGCTCGGAGTCTGGCTTGAAAAATTATTGCTAGCAAGGAAAAATCAAAAAGGTAAGTCTGACTTCACCACAGAGCATAGTGTTTGGACGGATGAACTGTAGAACATGATTATTTCAGCAATAAATGTATAAATGAACTAAAAATGACTTCGTTGAATTTGCCCTCTACCGCAAGTGATGGTCTTACGCCACAGAGGCGTTCTAGTTAGCTTGTGTGCTTGAAAATGCAATGAAATTTGCTAAAGTAAAGGAATACTACTAAATACTGAATTTTTATTAGCGTTCTTCATTATGTAAAGGCCAATGATTAATGATGTTTAAAGATTTCTGATGTGTTCCTCAAACTTTTGGCTAGGGTAAATTATGCATTTTTAGTTTAAGTTGACTATGCATGTAGAATTAAAGATAAATATCAAATCCTTGTATGTAATTCACATATATATATTCCAAGTATATGTTTTGACAATTTTATAAGTGTACATGAAAAACATTTCAAGAAATAAATATTTAAAAATTCGTTGTTCCGCTCCTTAATTGTACTTTAGCTGTTAGTGGATCTCTGCCTTCACTGCTGATAATGAAGCCCCGTAAGCTTTCAATTTAAAAGAACAGTCTTGCCCTCCTAGTCCAATTAGGAATATCTGTGACATGGGTTGCCAGGAATATTAAGGTCAGGTATCTGGTACTTTATATGCCCAAGAACCCTCGAGTCTCACAACTACCAAGTATACCATGCCACCGAAGAATCTGGCTCTAATGACCTTAAAAAAAAACTTCAAATTCAGCTAAAGCTGGAACTTGCAGCACTTGTCACTCTAAGATCCTGTATGTCTGCTCAGAAGTCTTTCTCGGATCACCACAGCCAGATTACGTATGAGCTAGTTAAGAAATTATCTGCTGTAGGGAGATAATTGCTGTTGCCACGCCGCCGAGAGTATATCAATTAACTTACAATCGATTCCGGCACGAGCGTGTGATGCAATGTATAATGCATGGTCATACATGTAATGTTGCTTTCATTTGTGCCAAATTCCCAAGACATCGATTGTTATTACCAAAAAATCGTTTTGAACTGTAACAAACTTGCCAATAGAATGTATCTTGTGTTAACTGCAAAATGCTCTCATGTGAGTAGAGAATTTCGCAGAAAATAGGAAGGCGTATTGGAGATTAATTGATACTGACAACGCCAATTGTTTTGTTTGTCGACTAATAGTTTCAAGTGCACCAGAAGTATTTATCAACACTTCACCAGCCAAACCGACAATGAGGCTGATGCTTGTGCGGTATTTGACCCAACATTTTCTTCTCGTGGTAGGTATTTGAAGGGGACGATGACCCTACTTCTTATAGCGATTGCCAAACTTCTGTGCTGGTATTTTTCTCTAACCCCGTACAGAACGTTATCTTCCAGCCTTTCATATGATCGATTGCACAGAAGTGCGAAATCAGAGCTTCCTGTACACTTTGAATTGCGTGAAAAACTGAAATTGGGATGGGAGGGGGGGGGAGTAAAAATCGAGGGTTTTGTCAATTTGGTGTGACAGTGCCAACCTGTGAAATCTAGAATTTTCTACGTATAACTGACGCCATCAACCTGTATGACGTGCGTTGGGCTCGATTATCATTTAGCGCACGTTGCATCACTTTACCTTACTGATATCACATACAATCTCGTCACCTCCTCGTCACGCACTCCTCTACTGCTAAACCCACATGCTGTACTTAGTTGTAAGCTGCGCGCGTACTATTTGTTCTTCGTTCATGTTAATAACATAAGCCCTTGGAAGAACGATGCATGCTATTTCTCACACAAACTTTTCCATCCCTCAGGGCGTAGATCAGAGTAGAATAGATAGCTGGCTGTAGACGGACCAACAGGCCCATTCCCAGTGAGCCCGAGACTAACGCTCCGGCCTTCTATGAGCTGTCGCCAATAATTCAGAATCATGGAGACTTCTAAGGAAGAAAACGAGTAGAAGAAGAATGAAAAAATTAAAAAGAAAATGAGGCCAGGAGTCGCTGGTGCAAGCATAAATAATTGCTGCAGCTCGGGGGAGCACGGAGACGTTAAGTTAGTCGTGGGGGTTAGCCTCGTTAGGCTCGTTTATCCTATGTTATGGAGAGTAGTGGCCCCAGGGTAGCCTAAAGGTTACTTTAGCCTTAACTATGCTTTTGAAACGTCTGTCTTTCGTGCCCACTTTGCGTCCTTCCATTTTTGTATTCGTGATGATATTGAGTTGTTCTATTCTTCCTCCTCTTTTCCGACTTGCTGTTCATAGGCGCGTTGATCCCGTGTGGAAGCACCCTCGTGCAGGGGTTCCACGTTTCTATCGATTTGCTGTATGCCCTTCATTTCTTCATCAGTTAGATCACCGTAGTAGAGTAAACGGAGTCTTAAATTACGTATTCAATACGATAATAATAATTATCCTCCCCATAGCTGTGAGTAAAACTTCCGATTGAGCTTTGTCACTTAGAGCTCGATCTCCCTTATAGTAACGCACAATTTACATAGAAACGAAATACACTATCAACTCAAAAAAAATTATGCATCAAACCTGACTTTTTCTTCACTGTACACACGCGATGAAATTCGTTTCTTCTTAATATAGATTAGATGGACAGTAGTAGACGAACAAATAGGCCCATTCCCAAAGAGACACCGGAACTTATGCCCCAGCCCTCAATGAGCTATTGCCATTATGTTAGTAGAATGTAGAGGACTGGAGAAATGAGAAATCAAGGGGGGAAGAAACTCTGCCAAAGAGACGACCATGAACGCCCGCAAGCACGATCAAGAGCCGCTGATGTGCGGAGCATAGAGATGTCAAACTGTGTAGTTGAAGCGGGAGAGAGAAAAAGACGGATTAAGGTGGCCTCGGAAGCTTTGGCCGTTAAGAGTTTGCGATTCCTGGAGGAGGAGTTCTTAGCTGTGGAGGATGTCCTTCCCAATGTTTGTCAAAACGATTTTTAAACGCGTTGACTGACTCCGCACTAACATCATCGGAAGGGAGTCTATTCCAAATGCTGACTTTGAAATACGTTAATTCGCAAGCAGTCATTGAGGTCTCACTGAAAGAGTCCCGTTGTAGGTACGTCGCTAAAGCTCTTCAAATACTTGAATGTTTCTACATAGGTAGTATTAGGGAAGATGATAAAAATGTAAGAGTCGCCTCCGATTCACCCACTGCTATCGAGTTTGGGGCGGTGAATGCAAACCAGTCGCTGCCTTAAACTAGATCCAAAGCGGTGATGCGGAGGCCCGAGTTTGAGGTTTTGGAGAAGCAAAGGCTAAGCAACTTGGATCACCTCGGGCACATCGTGCAAACGGAAATTAGCCAACAATATTTGGCAAGATATCACTTCTGTTTGATGAAACATAGCATATGCACTACATCCTGTTGGCAACCAACTGTGGGCCTGCTGGAACCGATGCCCCCCCCCCCCCGCGCTTACCAATTCACAGCACGATCAGACTCTCCTGCACAGCAGCTGCGGCGTGCGCAACACGGCTGTTGACGCAAGTGAGCGCGCCGGTACAATGCGATAATTTATTTACTGAGTGTTTGCATGCTTAGGGAGTGTTTGATGACAGAAGAAATTAAAGCTTTGATAATTGACGTGTTCTAAACTTCAGAAAAGGATGTTGACTATGTTACTTCGAATAATACTGCAAGTGTTAGAAACGACTCGATTATGTTGAGCCAGCGGAATTCCGAATTTTTTTGAGTAAGATTGAGTTTTTAGAAGTGTCAGGTGTAACCGTTCAAGAGTTAAAGCCTGAAAATTGCAATAACGTGCTGAAGAGAGCGCGCCTGCCTGAAGTTCAGGACAGGCCAATACTCGAAATTGTATCCTGCGGAGCGGTTGAACGCATCCTAAACGACTCATATTTATTACTAAAGATAAAGCCCACCTATTATTTTTCGAAATCCTTCGAGGAGTGACAGCTTTGAAACAGAGATTTAAAAAGAGTTTCACCGGTCGGTTGAACGCTCCATAGTCGAGCAAATGGTCAGCAGTGAACTTGAGACTACGTCCATAGGCAGCAGAGACGGGCACTTACGGTCACACTGGCGGCCGTACGGAAGGGTCATAATACCAAAGCAGGCACCGGATGTAAATGTTGTTTAAATGGCAGCAGGATCGGTGATACAATGCAGACTGTGGGTCCTTTCTGCTACTCTTTTTTGGATTGGAGCCGAAATTTCAGCAAAAAATTGTCATGATTGTGGCTCAACGCACGCGAACATCAGGCAAATTGGACCTGCTATTTAGGTGAGAACAAATTATGAAAGTGTAGACAAGGCGGCATGGTTGGTGTCGTGTGCACTGAGCGTTTCTGCAGGCTTCGTGAATTTAATGTAGTGACTATATAGTTAACAGCTTTGAAACCTTGCCATTATCAGGTATTAAATAAATTTATTTTATACGTCAAACAGCTTTCGGTCATCAGGCAGAGGCAGCACACTGCACGTGTGTCCAATAGTATACATACATGTATATCACGGACACTTGATGCTGCCTATTAAAAAAAAGGTAATAGCACTGTATTTGATTAAGCTCTGGCCATCGAGCGATTGAGGTAAAGCACTTTGCTGATACAACCGTCCAGGGTTACATTTCGTACATACCGCCAAAGGCTACAATCCTGCTTGATTCTTATATATTTCGTAAAATACGTCCGAAGAGAGACACTGACTTAATGGGACCGCCACCGCATTCCACGGCTTGTCTACAACACTGCATGGCATGCAGCGAAGATCTACATTTGAAGTCACAGACGGCCCACCGCCTACCTACCATCCTTGAGAAGACACGCCATGTGTAGTGGATTGCCAGCCGTTATCCAAGCTCCTGAATGTAGTTAGTTAGTTAAGTTAGAATTAGATGTTCTTTAGTTAGTCGTTACCAGCTGTAGATCACCAGCTAGGTACTTGTTTTGGCGACTATATAAGTAATAGAGGCGGTTTTATAGATCTTGCTCGTGCACCATCTTAACTAAACAAAAGCATCTTAATTTTAAATGGATCTTCACTAAATAATTGATGTTTTTCGGATAATGTGTGAAGGCGAAGCTACACGTTGCGTGAAAGAATAACGCGTTTCATCACAGATACGTTAACAATAACTACTTACTCCCAATTTCCATCCTTTTGTTAACAGTTGCTGATGTCACTTTTCCAGTCTATTTTTATTTTTGGCTTGATAGTAGATCAGTATAATTATTCTTAGCTCATCTCGATTTTCTAGCAATTAGCGTATATTCTATACAGCGTTAAGGCTTCATATCAAATGTGTATTAGTCTTAAGGCAAAAAATACCTCCACACGTTGGAGAAATAAATGATTTTGTTTATTTATTTTTTATTTTATCATTCATCACATATAGGTTAAACTTTGCCATTGTACTTGTGTTTGGCTAAAGAAAACCTTACACCGTCTGAGAAATATAAAGATCTGTGAGTTTTATCTTTTTTCTTTATTTCATTTCATCTCAGTACGTTATTTACTGTGCAAACGAAAAAGTGAATGCTGTAGTAAGGGGTAATTTCTTGGATTTGACAACCCACAAATGATCTTAAAGGGTTGTATCACGAGTGTTGAACATAATAACAAACTGTTACATACGAGGAAGGTGAGTGTGAAGGTGATTTCAAGGTACATAGCCTAAATTTAAAATTTTCCATTAAAGAAACGTATATGTTTTAAGTTAAATTCGAAGTTTAGAAGGTTTCACGATAATGACGTAGTTAGGGTCACGGCAGCTTCACCACGTGCACCAGTCGGTGGGGCGATTACGTCAGCGTTACGTTGCATTAAAAATGGATTCAAAACCGAATGCATAAAGTGCATCGAAGGTAATATTGAAATGAGCAAGGTATAACAAAGCACTAGGTGCAACTGTTGCATTGATGTAATCGAGTTATCGATCGAGATAGTACGTCTACTAAGACGCGTCCCAGTTCATGACGTGTCCCTGACGAAGCGAAGATGATATAAAACAACAGCAAGCTAACGAATTCTGTGAGATTTATAATTATATTTCTACTAAGTTAAGAAATATTAAATGTCCTTATTATAGTGAACGTTATATAGCAGAAAATAATAATTTGTCAATGATACCACTCCTTTAACGCTTCGCATATGAGCAGCCTGCATGGTCTCCCTCCTGTCGTGATGTGTACCACTCACATCGTTTGTGATCCCTCCCTCAATTTTTTTGGGTGCGCTAAATAATGAGAGCTACAGACTCAGAGCTAACAGGACGCTTCGACGTCCGCTTCACTTCCGCGTATTCGCGTCGAAAAACTGCGCATGAATTTTTCGAGTCCAAGTCGTGGCGGACGGAATAACGCGTAGCCTCTCGGCTGTGCCAGAGGCAACAGACACTCGCAACACTTCGTAAATTTCGGATGCTGCAATCACGGAAACGCGAGAGGTTCCTTTTCCTCCCTGGAGTTAGTAACGGGCGCCTCATGCTGAACCAGTCCCAGTGCCCATTACAAGGAGCACCAATGGTGGTCATCTTCTGCTGATTCCGAATGAGGAAGTGTCGGAAAAACGATCCCGATCATGGTACGGTCAGCAAAGCGATCTCTTGGCCACCAGGGAACAACAAAGCAGGAGCTGGAAGAGGGGGACGTTATTCTTCTGGAGCCAGTATCCAAAAGGTCAGGAGTCGAGCGGGAGGCTTGTAATGATACGCAAACACAAGGTCGCTCCCCACAACGGAGTAGCTTCGTTTGGAGACTTTCTTTCCGTTAGTGTTTGAGTTTCCGTGCGCTTCTCGGAACAGAACAGGAGGGCCAGCGATTGCCAGACACAATCCAAACTAGACAACAAGCCCTTATGGGAATTTCTTCATTGACGCATTTTGCCCTCCGGCACAAGCGATATCTGCAGTTATGGTTAATTTTTAATTAATGTTGATTTGTTCGCAAAGAGACGACGGTATATTATCTAGTAGCTGTAAGCAAACGGTTAGTTAATTTTCGGGAGGTACATATTTCTCGTTGATAAGGTTAAGCATGTCACTGCCCTATATTCAAACATTACCGTACGTATTCAACTATAGTTGAATATCTAGTTATTTTAATGATAGCTATCATTAAAATAACTAGATAGTTTTAGTTCAACGCTAGCATCTAGCACAGCCTCACTACACGACAAGTACGGTGATGTTTTACTGTGCGGCAGGTCCAGACTTACGCTACGAGGAAAAGTTATCAACCCCAACGAACAGTTTTGTGACAGTATAAATGAATCTACTATATAATAATTCACGTCATGTTTTCATTTATTTATCTATTTATTTATTTACATATTTATATCTTTCCTGTCACGCTCTATGGGAATAAGATAGGAGAAAATTCAGATTTCAAAATGTAAAAAAAAGTGGGGCACCTTGCAATCTTTTTGAAGTCATAATCTATCCCCTTTTATGAGGATGCCAGCGGGGGTTTTCCTGAAGGGCTAACTTACTGCCGTCATTTATCGCACACGTGCACCAGTCATTTAATAACCCAATATGCCGTCATTTACAATGACGGCTCGGGACACTAGTTTAGCAGTAACACATATACTTCTCATAAAGGTCTGAGATTTTCTTTCCTGATTCATCTCCAACTGTTGAATGCTTTATTAGTAATTCGATTTTCATGGAGCTGTATGAAAACAGCCTGTTCAGTACAGAGTTTCTGCCACTGAGGCTTATTGCCTCTGTCAACAAGTCATTACCATGTGCATTAAGACAACTGTTCTTTTTTCTTTGTTTTTATGGGAGATCCATATCTCCATGAGAGTACTTCAGCTCTTCATTTCCCTTAGGAATAGCATTACACAGGAAGATAGGGCAGGCGTTTTAGAACACCTATATCCGTTCCCACCAGCTGTAGGCAAGCCGTATGTTCTGCCTTGAATGACGGCCCCTGAAGGGGTGACTGACTGACTCATGTTGACGAGACTCTTGGATGGGACCTCTTCCGTTTCAGAGGAAGCTAGAAAAACCCGAAGGCCTGTGAAGCATTGGCGTTAGTTCCGGTGGGATTCCACCCATTGGAAAACATTCCCAGATTGGAGCGGAAATGAAAGTGAAAAGATGAAATGTAAAAGAGGTCATCTTGGTATACGTGAGAAGGAGGAAAACCCAATAAACTAATGTTGTCTCGGAATCAGTGAATAAGAGGGAAACTCGATGATATCGTCTCAGAATATATTGAAACGAGGAAAACAAGATGATGTCATCTTAGTATCAGTGAAAAATAAGAAAACTTAAATGACATCATCTTGATATACCGGTGGATGTTGCACATACATTTCTTGAAGAAGTGTTTCTTTCAAGAAAGTTTCTGTTTGCCCACGATGCCATAGGCTAAGCTGCTGTACAAAAGTATATTGAACGCCCATGTTTTGCAGTTCCTACTTTTTAGGGCACATCTTCTAAACTAAATGCATTCTTTCGGAGGATAGGCCTCGACTGGCTCGAGAGCTTCCTCTTCTGATAAACTGCCGCCAGTTCACGCGATGGCACCAAGCGTATACGTGATGAGGACCCTTTACTACAGTTCTTATCCAGAGTGTTTTTTTACATGAATGCACCCACATATTTAACGAGGACGCTTTGCTGCAAATATTAGCTGTGGTATTTAAATGGACGGATATTCGTTGCCATGTATTTACAGAAGTACACTCTGGTATTCACTGTCAGAGTTGTTTTTGCTCATAGACGCATACACTTAGCGTACATGTATAGAGAGGACACATTTCTATATACATCATGTATTCTACTTGTATAAATGAAAGCCTCTGCGTATACATGGATGAAGCGCTGCTATAAAGATAATCACTGGTATTCGCATATGAATGTGCTACATACAACTAATAACATCCAGTTGATGCAGTCATAGAAGTTGCAATATATCCACTGCAGCAAAGTGTTGAGGCTGCAGCTTAGCATTATGGCAAAAGAAGATGAATTATACATAAAGGGTATACGGGGCCTACGATCTAATGAGTGGAGTCAGAGCGGTTTAAAAAAGTCTCTTGCGGCAGCACAAAATGTTCGAGTTTAGTACTAACTGTCGCTTACAGAACCTGTTCTTTTGGCTCTTAAAGCTATACACAGAACCTTTGAAACCACATTGAACAAAAACTAGAGCGCTTTCGCTATGGAGCGGATGAGCAGCTTAACCTTCAATCGTCGACTCAAAATTATTATTATTCCCTTAGCATTAACAATGTTTGCAACTTGCACAAACGTGGTCCTTGGGTTATGTGCGGTAGGACTTATTAGGGCTAACGAAGACGTTGCCTTCTCATAGAAATAGTATTATTTGAAGCGTCGTTTGCGGAGTTCTGTGGTCATTTTAGGTTTAAGAAAGAATGAGATTGTCGTTGCATATCACTGCTTGTTGAGTACCGGCGGTTTAGTACTATCTTCCTTAGACTGTGCCACCTCCCTAAGGGCCCTTTTTTCCTATAGGAATACGTATATACAATAGAAGAAAAAACCCCTGTTGTGAAACAACCCAACCCGTGTAAGATAAGGCTAGAGTCCGTCACATACTTTTGTAGATACCGTAAAGGACAACCTGCACGTCTCCGACGTCAAGTCTGGTGAACATCAGAGATAATTTAAAAGTCTTCCAGTCAAATTGAAATTGTTAAAATTTGCAAAATTGAGCTTGAATTTTAAGGCCAGCAGGTAAGCAGGGAATTAATATAGATTTCAGGCAAAGATTAGATCATGATCAAGAAGGAAGACTATTAGAAGGGGGTTCGGTTTGCTGATATTGGGTGTCAGGTTTGCTGAACCTATGAACAAAGAGTAAGAAGCCCACATCAGTTTAAGTTTATTTTGCCTTTATGAAATTAAACTCAAAGAATAAGTCCACATAAACAGTAAATTAATACGGCTTCAATTTAAGAGTTGGTCCACATGTCAGGTAGGAATTCGGGTGTTGTACTAAGTGTGGGCTGGAGGTCATTTACCAGTATAATTCATAAATATGTCAGGTGTGAGTTTGGGTGTTTTTCTAAGCATAGGCTGGAGGTCATTTACCTGATTAATTCCTAAATACATCAGGTGGGAGTTCGGGTGTTGTTCTAAGTGGGGGCTGGAGGTCATTTACCTGATTAATTCATAAGATACTGTACATAGGCAAAAATATCACGGGTGCCCAAAGGCCACTGGCACAGCCTCGTCGCGGAGGAGCATCAGAAGGTCAGGCGCATGCGCAGAGTATCCAGTCCAGCAATTGGTGTGCGGCGTCATAACATGTGAACGTTCTGCTTCGTCCTTGAAAGTGTTAATGGTAAGGCAACACTCTTTCAGTTTACGTTTTTGTCCTCGACGGCTTGGCTGAGAGAAGAAAAATTGCTCAAGTCATGTTTTCGTTCCCAAGTTGTTATGTAAGAAAGGCAAAATTGTTCAGCTCAGGTTGTTATCCTTGAAGGAGTATCCGAGCAGTAAATGGTACTTCAGTTCACGTTATTGTCGTTGAATGCGTTGCTAGTAAGCAAAACTGCTTTGTTCGCTCTTTCTTTCTTGAATCTGTTACATAATCGGTATTGTAAAACAATTTTGCACTTTACGCTTTTGTCCTGTAATGAGTGTAAGATTTGTAGAGTAAACTGTGAAGTTCGGGTCTACTTAATGGAAAACTCTTCTTATCAGCAAAGATTTCATTCAGTTTGGTCTATGGACGCTATCGATTGAACAGTGAAATTAAGCCTTTGAGGCCTGACTTGTCCGACCTGCTGATTCAAGTTCCAAGCGTTGATTCTTAATAAGTTAGTTGCGAGACTTCCTTAAACTTAGTCTTACTCCGTAAAATGGAGATTTCAGTCGGCGCAACAGAATCGGGTTGTTTTTAACTCTGGCAACACGTGTGGCGAAGCCAAAGCTCCTGCTTGCAGTTCCTGACAAGTCAGATTATATGGGCTTGACCATATATCGATTTGACGACCCACTCGAAAGAGCCCAATATGTAACTTCACTGTACACAATTCGACAAAAGTTGGTTTACAAAAAAAGTAGATTTAATTTTTATTCATCAAGGATACTGCGGGTAACGGGCATGCAAAAAATCGCTAATACTCACTGCATATTTGCAAGTTGCTTATTACGTGACGATTGCGTTTTGTATTGTAATAGAAAATAGTCTATGATAAAACATGCTGGTCGATATGGCAACTGCACAAAAAAATAGTCATCGCAGATGCTGTCTCCTTTTTCAGAGACAGAACTACTCTCTGCTTGATAGTGCTCCTAACAGTAATAATAATAATAATAATAATTTTTACTGTGTTTTTTTCATTTATATAGTGGACCATGCCAATAACTACCATTACGAAACCCATGTTTCGTTCACCCTTCTTAGAGGTAATGTTCTAAACATTGTCTTCCCCTACTCATTCGTTTCTCTAATTAAATTTACATATCATAATGTCAGAGTACATAAGCTTTCCCATGGGAAGGAAGTAAAATTCAGCACCCATGTTACCGTTAATAAGAACAGCAGCAGCTCGAGGCTAAAATGGGCGTGCTGCAGAGCTCCGCAACAGGACATTGTGATTCTTTCATTAACCAGAGGATGATTGCTGATATTACATTATAGTCATGGCAATAGCTATCCTTTGGTTCATGGAAGCATTGCGAATAGCTTCTTAAAGAAGTGTGTAGCAGCCCCACTCAGGTACCCATGCACCGCTATACTACATTCTTGAGAGGTGCTCCAGACGTCTTCACTGCTTAGACCTCACATTCGGCAGAGCAACAGTGTCTTTGCTGTAGATCAAATAAATGTTTCCTATGTATCACTGAGAGGAGAGGAGAGACACCGACCAACCATCCATCTAATCCACAAACCAACCCAGCAACCGACAAAAAACACTGTGTCCTAAATTGACTCTCAGCACGGACTGCTTCTCCTGCTCTTCACACTGCTGGATCTTCAAAATTCTAGAATTAAGGCAACAAGAAAACCTCGATAGGTGTATCCATTGTACCCTGTATACGAGATAATAAATTATATTTGTTTTGTTTGTTTGTTTAAGTGAGGTCAGTAAACCATCACGCCTGGGCGGCAAAGGACGGAATCTGGAGATATACGCGTCCAGCAGCCAGCGGTTTCCTCTGTCATTTTCGTCATTGAAAGATCTTCGCATAGACTTGAGGCGTCTTTGTGCAACTAAAATTCTACCAAAGGAGAGGCTAGCCTTGCCAAAGGATGTACGCAAACACATTTGGGTGAACATCTTAAAAATCGATGCGATTAGCACAGGCGGTGCCCAATCAAACGCTTTTTCTCAACGTAGTGTTCCATTTAAAAAAGTGGAGTCCTAAGTGTTCTCAACATCTGATTTGCATCAACATGTTAAGATTACCTTAACTTTTATTGCCCAAGGTGTGCGACGAACACTCATATACAGGAGCACCCAACCTTCGCAAGGCTAACCATAGCTGCTCAAGGTTGGGAAGATAATATTGGCTATAGACCTTCGGACGGACGCCCCCCATACTTAAACGCTCCAAATGACCATTTCGTGGCATGCAGTACTGCACAAAATCCTTCGGAAGGTAATGCAAAAAACAATTGGCATTGTGTTTAATGAGGACAACTCGCACGCAAACGTCTGGGTGCTTCGTCTCTTGGACGATCCAAATGCCACAGAGTTGGGAATTTGCTTGATTTTGGCATTGAAAACCATGTTTTCATTGTTTTTCCTTGTTTGAGATGGCCAAGAATGTTCCTTCATCGAAAACAGGTTAGGCCACTACATTTTCGCTACATCGCAATTGCTCCTGATTTTAAGAGAGCCAATATTCATAAAAAGAATTATAGTATTTGTCGAGCACGTCATTGGACAATTTTCGATTTTGAACCTGCTCATGTTTCAGCAAATCGCGATTTAAAGAGACGTACAGTAAAGCTTAGCTTATGCCTGACTCCACGATCTAGAAAAGTAATTAATTTTTTCTGCAAGTTGAGAGATCGTAAATACAATTATAGATAGCATACAGTCATATTTGGAGGCTTCCCATCTACATGACATGAGACAGCATATAACGTCGAATCAAATGGAAATAAATTGGACGAACCTGGCAGCAGTGCGCAGTGTACGTATCTTGCTACATCATACGTCGGCTGAAACGAGTTTACAGAACCTGTTTAGCCAAGCAGGCAGTCGCTCCAAGCGCCTAATTATAGCAGAGCCCTTTGTGAAAACACTGACTTTATCTTTCAATGAACCCAGCAAGCATCTTACGCAGTGGGACGACGCAACGTGTTTTCCTCCAGCTGCCACAGTTCATTCATTGATGTCAAGATGAAGTAAGATGAACCTAAGGTTAAATTATGATTTTAAATTATTGAAAGAGCTTTAGTACGTAACACAAAGAATGTTGCAATAATTAGAGCGGTCGAATACACCTAGCTCTATCTATAGGTACGGCAGCTTGTATAAGTAGAAGAAGAAAAAGAAGCGGCTTTAATGTTTATCATATTACAAATGGTTTTAATTAAAATGTTTGGTTTCCTAGTTTCATAGGCGTTTTAATTTTATGGCGTTATGATTCATTCTGGTTGAATGACCTAAAACACCGCTCGACTGGACGTATAGAATATTCTTACGACACCTTCAAATGCTACTCAAATTAAGCACAAAGCGTGACTGGGATGAAAGTGAGAGCGACATGAGCTTGGAACACAAACCAACAAANAAAACACCGCTCGACTGGACGTATAGAATATTCTTACGACACCTTCAAATGCTACTCAAATTAAGCACAAAGCGTGACTGGGATGAAAGTGAGAGCGACATGAGCTTGGAACACAAACCAACAAAGGACCTAAAACACCGCTCGACTGGACGTATAGAATATTCTTACGACACCTTCAAATGCTACTCAAATTAAGCACAAAGCGTGACTGGGATGAAAGTGAGAGCGACATGAGCTTGGAACACAAACCAACAANTAAAACACCGCTCGACTGGACGTATAGAATATTCTTACGACACCTTCAAATGCTACTCAAATTAAGCACAAAGCGTGACTGGGATGAAAGTGAGAGCGACATGAGCTTGGAACACAAACCAACAAAGAGAGCAAAAGAAAGTAAAACTGTACTTGATATGAAAGTGAGAGCAAACCGAGCCTGTTCAGTGCAGGAATACTACAGTTGGGTAAAAGGCACAACTGGTAAGAGAGAGAGAGAGAGAGCAGCAGCAGAGGCTGACACCTGGTGTGGAGTCGAATGACATATGCCAGGTGCGAGGACGGGCAAGTATCACAGGCAAAATGACATTCTTACATGCATTGATTGTTTGTGATGATATGTGACTAACGAACAAATCTAACTGGATCGCTTAAAAAGAATGTACTTGAAACGGTTGAGATAAAATGGATATATCAAGTGCAACAAACTGAACTGGTGTGATGCAACGTATAGTTCAATCGCTTCGCTTTCAACAAAAAAAAAATATATATATATATATACACACATACCCACACAGTATATTGAGGTTAGCTCAATACTGTGGTCAGGCTTCCTGACCAACAGTCAATTTCAAATATTTGTGATTGAAAATTCCCGTTACTAGTTTCTCTATGTATGAGATGATCTCATGGGATTACCTCTAACTTATCTGGAACTCCAATACTGAGCTGTCACTGCTCCACTTTGAGTCAAGTTTCAAAACCGATTACGCTTGAGGCAGACAAACCCTCAACCCTATTTCGCAGGCCACGCTAATTTAACACCCAGAAGTGAAGTTTAGGACATACAAAAACTAATTGAATGAATTCCTCTCGATCGAAGTAAGCGAATCGAACACACCCTAACTGTTGCCATCCTGTACTCAAACAGATATAGCGACTGATGCATTCATAGAACGCTGGGACCGAGCAACGAAAGGTGATACAAATTCTGAAACGTGAAAGATGTACGATTTAATTCAACAGAATGATACCACATGCCAGAGGTGTGTACTTACACTACAGTATATACAGTGACTTACATACAACCCAGTCACAAGCACAGAAAGGAGGCCGATGATTTTCGGCTTTTTTTTAATCCAGCAGCTGGGCCACAAGTGCCCACCTCAATTAAATTTCTTACTAAGGACGCTGAGGTCTTACCTGACCAGGTAGAGCAAGAGCTGCTTCGGCGGCACGTAGGGTGTCGGTGCTGCGGTCTCACGCCGGTCCGTCCCATCGTCCTGCGGGTCCAAACCCTGCTGTAGGATAGCTTTCTTATTGCCTCGCCGACTGCAGGGCACACCGGTGGCAAGGGACATCTGAGCCAGCTGTTCCGCCACCTTAAGGCACTCCCTCAACTCCTCTACACTCTTATTCGCAAACTGTGACATGGCTGTTGCCCTCAGCGCCGCTCCAGAAAAACTCACTTGCCGTAGTATCGTTACGAACTCACTCTTCCTTTCACTCTCCGGAATCGAAAAATAACTGGTCTCTTCCTTTGGACACTCTTTCTCTTCCGACCGCAGGGTGTCTAGAAATGAATCTTTCTGTTCAATAAGCAACGGTTGTCGAAACTGTGAAGAACAAGCTATTTAGCCTCAAGAGTCTGTGGTACGAATAAAGTCCAAAACAAAAGAGAATCCTTCACAAAACAGGTTAACGGAAACCAGTGCAGATATTCAACCACCTCAAGCAAGGTTTTTACGCTGCTCGCTTTTCGGCGGAAAAAACTCAGGTCTTTATGCAGTCTTCTCGCTTACTCTATTAGTACGTATCTTTCAATACGCAATTGTCCAATATACGAGGTTTGTGTCTAAATCAAGCTTCTTCTCAGAGCTTCTGACACTTCTTCAGCAAAGCACTTGTTTCCTCAATGAGGGCGAGCGTCCCCGTGCTCTGCACTTATATAGAATGCACCTCACACTGTGCCATATCCGGTCACACGCGGGTAAATTTCCTCTCAACGTCAATGACTGCAGTGACTTCTCTTGAGGGCAGCGCGTCAAAGACCTCGAGGTCGATCTGCTCTGCACGGTATTCCACCCCAAGCTTCCGGTCACACAGATGTATTTAATAAATAACACTTTCTTTCTGAAAGACTTTTATAGTTGCTTACAATAAAAACAGAATTCTTTGGCGTAAATAATACTGATTGAGTGAAAACAAAAGTCACAATAGAGACACTTCTGATGCTGCTGTCTCTGGTGAAGTCACAGCTAGAATGGTGTCCCGTGATAATATATCACACACATGCGGAATTAGGCTTAGATTAAGCACATCCAGGAAGTGCTTTTCTTGATGAGTTTATGTGATCGACGCTAAATACTGGACTCATCCGTTTTAGTACGCAGTCCCTTCCTACTCCAGGATAGCTCTATTAAACCAATATATTGCGTCTGATTTTAGAGGAAATACTAATGAGAGGTGTCCTCCTTGTTCTCTGGTGTTGCTGAGAAGAGACAAAATTCGCTACGGAGAATCCCAATTAAAGAGTGAAAATGAGTTGACGATCTTCGAGCAGCAGAGATTTCTGGAGTAAGTGAGACACTGGTGGCAGGGACACAGCTAAACAAGAGTTAGTTGGTCTCACTCAAGACAGAGGAGGAGGAGAGATACAACGCTACCGACACCACACCACACGACTATACCTGACAATCTTCCGAGGTGCGCTTCCTTATATTGTACGAGGAAGCGGGCGCCATTGAGCTCGGCACCCCTGAAGTGGGACACCCCTCGCCCTCCCTCGCGGAGTTTTTGCAAACGCGATAGTGTCGTCTGCCTTGCTGCCAGTAGTTTTGTTTTGTACGGGTTACCTTCACGCTTCATGGATATTGGAAACGCGATAATGTTATTTGTATTGCCACCAGTGTTTTTACACGGGTTACCTTCAAGCTTCATGGATACTGGAAACATAATATTGTTTATTGTATAGCGACCAGTATTTTTGAAGGGGTTTGCTTCATTTTTCATGGATACTTGGAAACGAGAAAAGTTCTCTACGTGTATTGCCGCCAGTAAATATGTGCGGATTACCTTCACATGCTTCGTGGATGCTAGAAACGCAATAACATTGTCGGTATTACCACCAGTAGTTTTGTTCATGCAACTTTCACGCTTCGTTGCTATTGAAAATAAGGAAATGTTGTCCATAACATGTATTACCACCAGTAGTTTTGCACAGGTTAACTGCACGCTTTATAGATGCTGTAAACATGATGCTGTTAACTTCATTACCACCAATATTTTTGTTAAGGTCATTTTTATGCTTCATGAATACTGGCAGTGAGATAATGTTGCATGTATTACCGCCAGTCTGTAATACCGACATTGTTTCGAATGCTGGCTCACTGAGAGATGGGGAAGGGTACCTTGTACATGTTATTTTGACAGGCTGTGCGATATCAACGCATGGGTTCCGCTAGTACAGGAGGAAACTGGAGAATACGCTATTTTCTCGAGCAAACTCATGTCTGTATCAAGGAACGCATTTGATACTGATCAGTACTTTTGTTGACAACTGATGAGTTCCTTACACGCAGTCGAACATTGCAACTTAGCAGACAGAACACATTGCAATTACCTCAGCCAAGGAGGTTATGTTTGCGTCGTGTTTGTCTGCCTGGCCATGCGTATGTCTATTTATCTGTCTGTCACCAAGATAACTCAAAAAGTTATTGACTGATTTCAACGAAATTTACAGAGATTGTTCGGCATGTTAATAGGAGAAGGTGATTAACCTTTGCCATAACTCAAAACGTTATGCAAGAATTTTTTTTATAAATTTGTCATGAGTTATTAGTAAATGACCAAACTATTGCAATGATCTGTTTGTTCGTTTGCTTGTCGCTGTGTTTAATTTTGTGCTTGTTAGCACAATAACTCAAAAACTAATGAATGGATCTTCAAGAAATTTATAGGAATTGTTAAGAATGTTAAAAGACATAACTGATTGAATTTTGGTGATGATCGATTGGTACGTTTGTGTGTTTGACTAATGTTTGTCAGAATGTTTGTTTGCAGCATAACTCAAAAAGTTATGAATGGATCTTCAAGAAAACAACAGAAACTCTTAATACTGTACTGTTAGAAGGCACAAATGATTAGATTTTGGTGTTGATACAAAAAATCATGGTTTAAGAACTATTTAATTTCAGATTTTTTTGCCGTGCCTTGTTTGGCGGAGGTATGCGCTCTCAGAGTGCTGTAGTTAATTATGGGGCCAATTGCAACGAACTGTCTACAGCCCGCTGGAGTGCTGTACTTGTGCTCTAGACAGCGGCTTCACTTGTGTGTCCTCACCCACACGAGCTGTGCCTCTCCGGGGGCTCAGCTCCTTTTAGACTTTTGCCGTGATGGTTGGTCTATGTTGTGGGCTGTGTGCTTCCACAAGGACTCCTGTCTGAGTTCCACTGCAAAAAGGAGTTCGAAGGATCGCTCCATTAAATCTCAGTTCTGTTGCTCTGAAGTTTAATCCAAGAAAATGTGAACAGCTCCGACATGAGCGTTGCTTTTGACAAATGTTTCCTGATAAGCTTCGAGTCTGTACACACGATAGCCTAAAGAACGATTTTCCTCATCTCAGCGTCCGAATCCGTTGATGTGCCCAGTTAAACAGCACACTTGCAAAGAATTTGAGTTATGTATCCCTTACAATTACAAAGACGTAGGAAACTTAACTAATGGCCTCGACACGCGCTAGTCAAAAGAACGAGTATCGTCATCTTTTCGTCCGACCGTTATGTTGAACTTTCGTAAACACATGTAGTTTTGAGAATGCTAAGGAAAGGTGTAACATGGTTTACGTCAGTTCAGTTTGCTCCGCAAGTGCCGTCAGTTAACTGTCGGACATACTATATCTGGAGGGATTTATAACTCAAAACTGTTTGCAGGTGTGTGCTATTGAAATGGGCACATCAATGCATTCGGACGAAAAAATGACGATACTCATTCTTTTGAATAGCGTGTGTAACGGCCTTTAAGGCGCTTGCTGAGCAAACTAATGCCGATGCCACACGCTAGTCAAAAGAACGAGTATCGACATCTTTTCGTCCGAACGTTATGTTGAACTCTTGTAAACACAGCTTTGAGATTGCCAAGAAATGGAGTAAAAATGCTTACCGTCAGTTCAGTTTATTCCGCATGTGCCGGTAGTTAACTTTCATTATGTCTGGAGGGATTTATAACTCAGAATTCTTTGCAAGTCTGTGCTATTTAATGGGCACATCAACACATTCGGATGAAAAGATGACGATACTCGCTCTTTTGACTAGCGTGTGGCATTGTTATTACTTGACGGCTAACATTTTAGCACCTCCTTTGGCAAAACTCAAAGGTGTATTTACGAGAACTTTACAAAACGTTAAGTTCCTTTGACTACCGTGTGTACCAGAAATTAGGAAGATATTTTAGTTAAATAAGGAGCTAAGAACCATGGTGAAAAACGGCCTTTACACAAAACGATAGTTTCCACGAAGAATATGGTTCCCACGCAAGAATAAAACATTCCAAGAGCGTGTTTGGCATGCACAATTAAGAGCCTGTCCACACGATAGTCAAAAAAACGAATTTTGTCATCTTCGCGTCCGAATGCGTTGCAGTGTCCAAATAAATAGTACTGACTTGCAAAGAATTTTGAGTTATAATTCCCTCCCTCTTTGAAGGGATGTGCAAAACTTTACTAACAAGTAACGACATTTGCTGAGCAAACTGAACTTCCACTAACATTTTAACACTCATATTTGGTAAACTTAGAGCTGTGTTTAGGAGGGCTCAAATAAGCGTTCGGACGATTAACTGAGAAAACTCGTTCTTTTGACGAGCGTATGGACCAACACTAAGATAAAGAAAACTATACAACACAATACCTAACGGTCCAGTCGCAATTTCATGTAAAATTCTTTCAAACTAGAGCACTCTGAGAGCGCATACCTCCGCCAAGTGAGGCAACGGTAGCAAAAAATTCAAGTTGACTCTGAAACCATAATTTTCATTGTATAAACTCCAAAATCTAATAATTTGTGCCTTTTGATAGTAATAATAGCTAGTGCAATTTTCTTGAAGATCCGTTCATAACTTTTT
The DNA here is from genome assembly GCA_001587735.2 of Parhyale hawaiensis. Taxonomy (NCBI): domain Eukaryota; kingdom Metazoa; phylum Arthropoda; class Malacostraca; order Amphipoda; family Hyalidae; genus Parhyale; species Parhyale hawaiensis. The sequence goes on along the minus strand of LQNS02277717.1, from coordinate 26,326,068 downwards.
GAGTTATACTGTTAGCAAACGTAATGACAAACATGAGTCAAACATACAAACGAACAAACCGATCTGCACCAAAATTTAATCATTTATGTCTTTTGACATTACAGACAACTCCTATAAATTTCATAAAGATTCATTCATTATTTTTTGAGTTATTGTGCTAACAAGCATAAAATTAAAAACAGTGACAAACGAACGAACAAACCAACGGATCATAACCAAAATTTGACCATTTACTCTTTGTTATATACCTAACAACTCATGTTAATTTCATCAAAATCCATTCATAACTTTTTGAGTTATAACATTGAGAAAAATGAGGCGGACAAACAAACAAACAAACGGATGGACATATCTTCACTAAAAGTTAATCATCTGTTCCTCCTAACATACCTAACAATCCCTGGAAATTTCATCCAAATCGGTTCGTAACTTTTTGAGTTACCTTGGTGACAGACAAACAAACAAACAAACAAACAAACACGACGAAAACATAACCTCCTTGGCGGAGGTAATTAACAAAGGACCTCAAATGAAAAGAAAACTGTTGCTTATGATGCATGGAACGAATTTATATCGGCAACAAACACATAAGTAGAGTCCTAGGGTAGGAGGCGACTATTGAATTCTCGATCGATGGAAATGGCCTAAAACAGATCAAAATGGTTATTGTCATATGCCACCGACATGTGCGAATGTATCGAAGCTTCTGTCAATAGATGCGTTGTTTGCGCCACCTTGAAGAACTTATATATGTATATTGTGGCCTGGGGTCGCTGCGTTGAATGGAAAATATGCCAATTGGCCGTCGCAGGAGGGGGAATAAATTTAATGTTAACGTCTAAGACTATTTACAAAATAAGAAATCCAACGGCTATTACACTATAGTCAAACCAGCGTAAGGAGTCCGATGGGCGTGGCTATATAAGAACGCAAAGCAACTTCCCCAAATGTCACTTAAGCGCGTGGCATAACTTGTCTCAATCGATAAAATTACATTTATATTCGAATACGCAAAGTGCATTAGTTAATAGATTAGATTTGGCACAGCTCCGTTCGATTCAGCCTCGCCCCTAAAGGACTGCTTACGCTGGTTTGACTATAAAGTTAATGTTATTAGCTCATCTCGACGGAAATGTTCCAATTGAAGGTGCCTGTGGCTCTGAAGCACGCGCATATTTAAGCAAGAATGGCCACCTTTTAGCATTTAGATCATATATACATGGTAATTTTTTATTACCTACGCAAAGGAGGTTATGTTTTTGATGAATTTGTTTATTTGTCTGCCTGATTGTCTGTCACCAAGAAAACTAAGAAAATATTAATGAATTTTGTTAGGTTAGGTACTGGTTTTCCCGGTTTTATTTTACTAATGTTCTAATTGCTTTAAACAATCACCACAAAATTTAAACCCGCTTAAACGACACCTGTTCATAACTGTTTAAGTCTGACAGGCATGTGAATTAAAGTATAAGTCCTCCATCCGTGTTAGGCCTGCAGCTCACAAGAGGAAACACAGATAAAACGAGAGCACTCTGAGAGCGCATACCTCCGCCAAGAAAGGCAACGGTGACAAAAATTCAAATTGGCTCTGAAACCATGATTTTCTTTGTATCAGCTCCAAAATCTTATAATTTGTGCCTTTCGATAGTATTAACAGTTTCTGCAATTTTTTTGAAGATCCGTTCATAGCTTTTTGAATTATGCTGCTAACAAACATTATGACAAACATCAATCAAAAATACAAAGAAATCAACCGATCTGCACCAAATTTAATCGTTTGAGTCTTTTAACATTGCTAATAACTCCTGCAAGTTTCATAAAGATCCATTTAAAACTTTTTGAGTTATTGCGCTAACAAGCATAAAATCAAACACGGCGACAAACACACGAACGAACAAACACAGCATCACAAATATCTGATCATTTACTCTTCGTGATATACCTACTAACTCATGTATATTTAATAAAAATCCGCCCCTAACTTTTTGAGTTATGACATTGAGCAAAATGAGGCAGACAAAGAAACGGATGGACAGATCTTCACCAAAAGTTAATCATCTGTTCCCCCAAACATACCAAACAATCCCTGTAAATTTCATCCAAATCCGTCCATAACTTTTTGAGTTATCTTGGTGACAGACAGAGTAACAGACAGACACCAAACTCGACGAAAACATAACCTCCTTGGCGGAGGTAATTAAGATCAGCAGGAGTATGAAAGTTGAAGGAAGCAAAGTGGGAAACGAAAGACAGACGTTCCGAAAGCCTAGCTAATAGCTAAGTAACCTTCACAAACCCCCTAGGGTCGCTGCTCCCATAACAGAGGATTGGCGAACCTTCTCGCTATACACAAGGGTTACCGTATTAAGGAAAGGAAAGGAATTCAGATAACACCTTTTAAGAATTCGAATAGTCCCATGAAACTTTGTTGATAAGCGCAGTTAAGAATAGAGCCAAATCAAGTTAAGAGTACTAGGGGACTGAGCGGAAATTCTTCTATGCACAAGGCATAGTGTGATCCAAAGGCAAGGAAAGAGATACTTTGCGCTTTTACAAAAATCCTAAACAGAGCCGGAGAGCTCTCACACCCCGCATCAACGATAATGAATAAAATATGGCAAACCGGGGGAGGGGAGAAGAATAGAGCGAAGTGAACAATTCTACAAGAAAAGCTTACCACACTATTCACGACCAAGCATCACGAAGGCTCGTTGAAAATGAGATTACCTCTGGCGTTGCCAATTTCGTCAACGGGTCGCATTAGCGGTATTGCCATAACGGCTACTTATACGCCAACTGCAATGAATGTCAGTTACACAGTACCACTTCCATTGTAGCGTGCAACATTCTCTGAGAGCGGTATTAATATTTTCTCTCGTGAACTAATCTGCCTGTCTCATTTGGGAAGAGTACTGTTTGAAATGTACGGAGACCAGGCTGTGAGAGAGAGGATTAACTACGTGCAGCATGTATTTATTTGCCTGAGCGAGTCTTGTCCGCATTTGCAAACCTGTAGTCTATCCTGCGCTGCTGCAGTGCTAATTTTAACCCATTACATATAAGCGGGGCTGAGTGAAGTGCTATGGCAGTAGTGTCAGCTGGGTCCCGTATTGTACGAGTAGTATTGAAAGCCCTTTCTGTTATATCAAAATAATATATTTTGGCACTTCAGCGAGGTATCTAATTGTCTTCGCTGTTTTTTATTCTCGATTATGAGGTCTGTCTAACTAAGAGGAGCGCTGGTCATGACGCAAGTTATCCGGTCGGATGGAAACCGAAGTGCCTCTGCCCTAACAAAGTTCCGGCGCCTCAGATGCTACAATCGTAATTCAGCATCTGGGACGGCCAAAAATTCTGCTAGGACAGTCGCAAATCCTCCCCAAAAAAGTCTTTCAAGGCTTGCAAGATGTAAAGAAAATTAACATACAAGAATCGAGGGCAGTTTCTCGCATTAGCTACAGTATGTGGGCCACACGCCTCACTGTGCGGTGTGCATGAGCTGTATGTCTCTGATGCCACAGCTATGACAATATGTGGTTGAATGTAGCCGTGCAACCATCTGAGGCCTGCGAGCAAATAACTGCAGCACGAACGATTGCATGCCAGTATCTCAGTATAAGTGTAGTCAAGTTGACTTCTTATTTACCTTGCTTTCTAGAGTTAACTGCAAACCAGAGTCGAAATATTGAAACGCTTCTTCCCACACTTCCCACTATGCGTAACCGCGGATGCGTTTTTGGCTTGATCAAAACTTCAATATCCAAAGATCTGCTTAAAATCCAAGCCGCAGCTACACTGTTTTCACTACTACTACACGTGCCAGTTCCACAGCTTCAAATGCCTTTCTTAAAATTTTGAGTGAGTCATGAGACGTTAGTACCTACATACCGTATATAGAAAGCTTCGTTCAAACACGCTAAGCAGTGGTCACTACAGCAGAAACTTGTGAAATTTACCACGTGCCAACTGCTAATATATTTGTATTAGTATTAAGAATGAATATCTCGGGGCGCTGGTCCTTGACGAACTGGGGAAATCACCCAGCAGAGGAGGTGATAAACGAGCGTTCTGTCTTTCTTTCTTGCTGCAAGAACAGACGCGTTCGGTAGTATAGACTCTTGCGTACTGAAGGCCTAATCTAAGAAGGAGATAAGACATCATGTATGAAAGGCCTTTTTTTTCTATCGTACCACAACCACACGAACAGGATGTGTAACACCTCAGCTGCTGATGGGCTCGTGGAGCCCGGATGCTGTGGCGCGCGTCGCACTGCGGCTAGTGATCGAGGCTCCTGGCCTGTTTCCCGTGAGATTTCAAAGCCAGCGTTATACACGCAGGTCAGCGTTAGGGCTACAGGGAGTTTATTGTCCCTGACCTTGGAAAATACGTAAACACGATGGGGAAAAAAGCGGGTCATGTCACGTTTAACCTTGTAATATCCCACTATGAACTGATACGCAGTTGTTGGTTGCTTGTTTCATTGATTTGTTGAGTGTTTAGTTGGTTGGATGGTCTCTCCGTCCCGATGTGAAGATGTTTCGATCGTAGAAAGTTCATCTGCTTAATAGCAAAAAAAGTCGGGTTGCCTTGCCAAAGTTTTCAAATTTAAGCATTGACGGTGTTTGAAGTAATTGTTGGTGGAAGCACAAATATTAGGTTGACCTTCCTTCCCAATTGTCGCAGTAAATATATTCATATATATGTACCATTAAATTCGTAATTCTCAAATAGAGCAAGAGTAGAAAATCAACAAATGAAAAGACAAAGATATTTATCCTGAAAACAGATCCACTTGGAAGAGTGAAGAATACAGGAGTTATGTTAAAGGGATTATCCGCCGTCTTATAAGGACGGCGCCGGTCACTCGCTGGCTATATATTTTATTTTCCAATTTACGGTGCACATCAATGCAAAGTTCTAACATTGATTAAAAGCCAACATTTTGACACTTTCATGGCGTGAAGTGCGGACCAAACAGCCAGCACCGAGAGTTGAATTCAAGATTTATCGTAAATTAAAAGGAGTGCCTTCGTTGGGCCTCCTCTTCGTGCGACGAAATTGCTCTGTCCAGTGTACGTGCGTTCAACACAGCATGCCTGTCTTATAGGAAATTCTCGCTTCCAATGAGGTATTTGTTCTAAAATATTTTCACGCAGTGTAATTATGCGCTCAACTGATGCAAAATCACACGTTCTTTAGTGAAAAGTTGCATAAAACTATAACAGGTCTTGCAAGAATTTTTGACACATCTGCTATGGACTCTATGCTTCCTCCCAGGTACTCTGATGCAGGTCATAATGTCCCCAATTGTAAAAAAAAAGTGTGTATCAGACAAGAGCAACTACCGCCCCATAGCTGTCGCTACGTCACTCTCAAAGTTTGTAGAACTGGTTCTTGAGCGACGGATGTCAGCGTATATGGATACTTAAGGTAACCAATTTGGCTTTAAAGCACAACACGGTACAGAAATGGCTGTTTTTACGCTAAAACAAGTTATAAATTATTTCACTGATAATGGCTCTTCAATGTATCTATTTTCTAGACTCTAAGGCAGCATTGATAAGGTGCACCACTACTCTCTGTTTAACTGTATGATGGAGAAACAAATACCTCCTTACGTTATAAAAATACTAAAGTATTGGTTTCAGACTCAGAAATGCTACGTAAAATGGGGGACGGAAATGTCATCAGCTTTTGGCATGACTAATGCTATACGACAAGGAAGCTTACTGTCTCCCATTCTGTTCAATATCTTCATTGACTGTATCCATACAAAGTTGAATGCTGCTATAGTAGGCTGCCATATTAACAATAAAGCAGTTAATGCCCTTAGTTATGCTGACGACATGGTACTTGTTTCTCCCCATGCTACAGGATTGTAAAAGTTGCCTGAAATCTGCGAAAGCCAAGCGAATAAATTTAGTATTGAGTATCATACGGTAAAAACAGTGTGCATGTATATTAGGCCTAGGAGCAGAAACCTGCCTGGTCATAAACATTCTGTTTTAAATGGTATGGAGCTTACGTACGTAAACAGCTTCTCTTACCTGGGTCAGAAAATCAATGATGATTTTCGTAATGACCAGGCTATAGAGAAAGAAACGCGCAAGCACCATGGAGTTGGTAACACGTTAATTAGGAAATTCGATCACTGCTCCGAAGACGTCAAATGCCAGCTATTCCGAACCTATTGTTACCCCCTGTACTATAACTCACTTTGGAGCAACTTTAATAAGAAATCCATTGAGCGCTTGCGTGAGCTTGTAACGACATATTCTGCATATTAATGAAAGTGCCTAGGACTAATAGTGCAAGTCATATATTTGCTCAAGAGTACACTGATTGTCTCAAAGTCAGGACCAGGAAACGGGCCTTGAGCCTGAAATACAGGATTGAAAATTCTAGCAACTCATTAATTAAAGTCATCCGCAATGGTCCTGGCTACAAACGATCTAATTTGTATCTACGATGGCAGCGCATATTGTTGCCTGACGGGGCCAAGCAATGGGGCGTCATGATGTCTAGTATGTAAGACCACTGCGACATGTCCTTTGTTTGTAACCTAGAAATAAGATACATCCTCTTTGTACCATGTAGCATTTTAGTGTTGTAATGTCTCCATGAGTATTAAATAAAGTTTATTATTATTATTAAATCATCTATGATCAATGTTATGTGCGCCTACCTATATTGCACACATGTGCGCAACATAGGTACAGCAGAGTTCCGACAGATGTTACAAGCGGCATGTACTCAGTTACAATATCTGACGTTGGTGCTCTAGCAGCGGTGCCCAACTTTTTCTATGCCTGGCAACCCTAGAAAACTTTTGATGCATGTTCGCACCCCTACAATACTTAATAATTCCTATGTTCATAAAGAATTGAAATTATATCTAATATGTTCCCCAAAATCATGTTCATATTTTAAGGACACGGTTATTATATAAGGTTTCACTTCCCCTAAAAAGTCATCTCGCCCCTGGTTGGGAACCCGCGCACAAGCCTGAGCTATCTTAACAATATCCTCATGACAGCTCCAGGTTGAGAAGATGGGCATAGGTTCTAAAGATACCCTGCTCGCTTCAGTTAAACGAAACAAACAAATTGCGTCACTGCCAAAGTAGAATTTTCACTGTGATGATACTTCATGATATCTTCATAAACAGGGCTTTTAGTTTGATTTGTAGGTAGCTCAATTCATATATAATTTATTTCGCCAAAGTGTGGAGGTATTTATTTATTTATTTATTTTTTTTTCAGTGCAAGAACAACAGGTACAGTAGGCCTACTTCTATCGTAAAACATAGTGGGGCAATCAGATGATGCTTTCAAAGTTGCAAATGACAACACAGCGGAATTTTTAAAGCGGAGAAGCTGATTTATTAGTTGAATTATTGCCTTGTTTAATTTCCCTTAAGTATACAAGGCCTAGCTGGTTTAATTACATATTTGCTTGCTATTCTCCATATCCAAATTTCTATTAGTACAGTAAGCTCCGGTGCCCACGCATGACTTTTGTCGGCCCGCCAGCATAACGCGAACTCAGCTAATGCAATAATTGTTGCCGCGGACATAGCTATAACTTTCACAAAATAATTAAACTCTAAAAGGTAAGCAGTCGCTGCAATTTTTACACTTTGGCAAGTTTCTGTGGTAAAGTTTCTACTATTCCTCCTAATTTTCAGCAGGTTTGCATTCACCAAGAAATATATTTCAAAACGTATACACTAGCGGGCAAAAAAAGAGAACGATTTTCATGTTTTGAAAATAAAGGTTAACCATGTAGAGTAGGTTAATGAATCTTTTGATGGGGCCCTAAGGAATGTATTTAACATATTTCTACAAAACATCAGGACAAACATAACTATATTTAATACATTAGAGCAATCTAACAAACAATAACAAA
>LQNS02277717.1:26238375-26252814 GCA_001587735.2 Parhyale hawaiensis | reverse complement strand
CATTTCTGGTATGCTGCCCTCAGCTATCAGAAACAGACAAGAGTCTAGCGTGGGGTTATTGAATATTCCAAATCATATTCTGAATTTGAAAGATTAATTAAACTTTAAAACGCGAAATTAGAAATTTTGCTTGCAGTGGTGAAGCTTTAAATAATTATAATTTGAAGGAGTGGAAATGTGCTACGAGAAGAAATATTTTCTACAAAAACTTGACGGTTGTGGCTACGGCCCCCGCCCCAGAGAGGGGCCCTTCCGTTATATACGGATGTAGCCTAGTGCAGGGAAGCCTTCTAGGTTCAGGGGAGCCGCGGCTTAGTCCTGCGGGGTTCCTGGGGCCCCTGCTGCTACGATCCTGAATCCTAGCAGGGGACCTCTGAGTGGAGGTCCCGGTGCACTTTAAGCTCTTGCTTCCAAGTTCGGTCGAGCTGGCAGTGTGTGCTGTGGCTGCTCCGTCCTCCCAAACTGGCTACGACCCCCATCCAGAGGGGGTCCCTATGTTGACCTTGTCCGGATGTAGCCCAGTGCACGGAAGCCTTTGCGGTTCAAAGGAGCCTAGTCCTGCGGCGACTGGAAGCCTTCGCTGCGCCGACCCTGAACCTAAGGTTGGACCTCTGAATAGGGGTCCCAGTGCACGTTAAACTCCTGCTTACTAGTTCGGCCGAGCGGGCAGTGTGCTGTGCCTGCTCCCTCCTCCCGAACCGACTACGACCCCCATCAAGAGGGGGTCCTTCCGTTGACTTTGTCCGGAGGTAGTCCAGTGCGCTTGGGGCTTTGTGGTCAGGGGAGCCGCAGTTTTAACCCCGCGAGTACCCTACAGTCCTGCCCACAACGATCCCGACCAGTTTACGGGACTTCCGATTAAGAGTCCTGCGCTCTATAAAATCTGGCCTTCTGGTTTGGGGTCATTGCCTTCTTGAAGCTACCGAGCCTTGCCCAACCTGGCTACGAATCCCCGTCAGGGGGAGTTCCTCCGTTGACAAGATCTGGAGATAGCCCAGTGCACGAGAGCCTCCAGGTTCAAGGAACCCGGCGCAAGCTGGAGAAAGGCCCGGAGCTCGCGCTGCTACGATCCTGCTCCTAGCATAGGACCTCTGAGTGGGGGTCCCAGTGCAATTTGGACATTTGCTTCCAGGTTCGGCCGAGCTGGTAGTGTCCTGCAGTGGCACCAGCTTCCCAAACCGGCTACGGCCCCATTCTGAAGGGGCTCTCTGTGACCTGTTCAACAGACATCGCAATTGGAATCGTTCAGGTCAGGGTAGCCCTTGCTGCTACAATCCTGACACCTTACAAGCCCCTCGAGCGGGGTCTCTGCGCTCTGTATCTGACTTCTGTTTTTGAGCAAGCGCTCCGCCAGAATGCAGATCCATCTTGCCCAAGCTGGGCTACGACTTCCGGTCCCAGGGGAGTCATACCGTGGAGGTGCCAACGCGACAGCATAGCCGTGACCTAGACCTGGAGCCTCGCTGTCACGGTCCTAACTCACGTACTAAACGGCCAGATGGAGTTCAGGCGCACTATAACGTGTGACTTCCTGGCTGGACGAAGTTCCGGTAGAGCTACTCGCCTTACCCAATCTGCCTGCGAATCCCCGTCAAAGGGAGTCTCTGAGGAAAAGGTCCGGACGCAGCGGAGTGCGTATGATGCGCCGAGGTCAAAAACTTCGGTTCAGCCCGGCGTGGGGGCTGGGGGCCCTTGCGGCTAAGGTCCTGACTACTGTTGAGACTTCCAAAGGGAGTCTCACCACAACACAAATTGGTCTCCTGGTTCCGCGGTTTTGGCGCCGGGAGTTACAGTCCCCCTCCCTCCTTGTGGGGGCCATATTGTGGGATCCCCGAGGTAGGGGTCCCAAAGCTTTCAGAGAATTATTGCCCTAGACACAAACCGTCTAGGGACGGCTCAGGGGAAACCAACAGTGGCGGAGGCCGCTGAAGAAGACGGTGCTGACGCAACGCAGGCGTTCCTTGGTGCGACCTGTCAATAAAGCGACCAACAGCTGTGCCGGTCAGCTCAGAAACCGCTGGAATTTAAAGAGGGACGTAACTTACCCTCACGCCCTGCGGTATAATACTGGTGTCTCAAACAATGCCACAGTAAAAGTCTGCCACTTACCTGAGCCTGATTCCACCGTCAGGAGCAGTCCAGGCCGTTGGAACTAGAACATCGACATCCAGCCTGCAGTGTCGCGTAGCAAGGGAACAGGGGTCAGTTACCGACTCTAGCCCCCGATATGGACAACATCGGCGGGAGGATGGTTTGGTCAGGGACCCCGTCCCAGACATACCTCAGAACCTCCAGAAGCCTTTTCGGGGAGCCTCTGCCTAACGTGGACTTGGCATAACTTCGTCTACTGCTCCCCAGGTAATCTCAGGTACGCTATAGCGTTCTGGATCTCATAAGCGGTTTTGCAGCAGCCTAGATGATGGTGTTAAGAACCGGCCTCAAAACCTATGTTAGCTTCTCTCAGACCGAGAGAGTCTAAGCAGAATATTCGCCTACCGGCCACTGTAAGAAGCGCCGTCCAGGATACAGTCCAACTATGTTTATCAGTCGCATTCAGGTATAGTTCAACGAAGGTTACAACCATTACAGACACCTGATCGAATTTCTACAGCGTTAAGCCCTACTTCGGTCAGGGATGAGTTGATAAATATGACTACCTAGCTCGTGCGCTTACACTGCGGTCACGATACCAGCCAGATTTACAGGGGTACACGGTCCTATCCTGAGACAGACCGAGAACGCAGACAGACTACCTTCCAAGTTGCGGCTGGTAATATAGATGAAGCCTCCACATCTTAGCCAAGACCGAGACCCACCTTAACTCGCAACTTCGCCATAGCGAACGTTAGTGACCCGAAGGCGCTGTTTTAACCTTCTCAGTCACACGCTCCAAGGTGTAAACTTCCGTGGACACTGAAATCCAGAGGGGAATACTCCATTATTGCCGTATTACTCTGACGCAAACAGGAAGTAACGAGTATTAAACTCCGGCTACACAATAACTGTTTGAGAGACTGACACAAACGAACGGATAAAGCCAAAAGACCTTTTTTTGCGTGGCAGTAAAGGACTGCCTTTACTTCACCGCTTTTCCCCCGCTTGCGGTTCATGAAGGTGGGACAAGGAAGAAAGCCCTTGCATTCTTCTAAGCTGACTTCCTAAGAAACTCCACACGTGATACAAGGTTCTAAAAGAAGCTCATGGAAGACACTATCTTTTTAGCCGCTAGACTTTGCCTACAATATAGTCACATCGTAAATAAGACACTTTCTACATAAACAGAGGCCTCTGAAGGGCTGATATACGCTTACTAATACCACCAGAATTACGTCTCCGGGTGGCAAATCGGGCCAAAGAAACTACAGGGAGAATCCCCTATAAATCATCCGTAGGTTGGAAGAGGGAGTTTCTCTGACCAGAATCAGCGTCGCGACGGGAGTGTAGCACGACAGGCAGGAAACACTCCTTTGTACTACTACTCTTTGTGCCCTCCTCTTACATAGATGAAATTCAGCCGAAAAGACGCAAATTTCTTGGGAACGGGTGAGAACGTAAGAGTATACTATCTCACACGGATCTTTGCTCCCTCTACGCAGAAAGTTTTCCAGACAATCAGGTTTTACCTTTTCTGGCTTCGGAGGAAGCCTCAGGGCATAATTCCCTTCGCCTTCTCGACAACGGACACGTTGGGTCCGGCCCAAGAGATCAAGACAACGTAAGCTACTTCGACTAGCGAGTAATAGCTTCGTTTTCGCGGATGCCACAGGGCTCAGACGCACGAACAAATCTACGTCTGAGACCGAGTCCCGGCCACCAATACCTCGTCAAACAACGAACTAGTTATAAAAGGTAGAAGAGGCAAAAACCAACGGGTTTTGCCAAAGTGTCTCTAGACAGAACTGCCGGAGCTGACCAGGTTAGCCGCCAGTCTTAGCGCCGCATCCCTAGCGACGGGTACAGATAGCTATGGGCGGACGGCGATTTGAAACTGCCCAAGCAAGGTTTCCTCGGAAGCAGCCATAAGGGTAAAATCGAACATAGTACCTACTGCCAAAAGGAAGGGAGCATTGAAGAGGATAAGCTCCCTCGAGCTCTTCCTTTTAGCGATCAATACGTCAACGAAGGGAGGTCCGCCGACTCCCTACAGATTCTTAGCCCCTTCACTACCTTAACGGAATGGTTGTCATGACGACAGCACCGCCAATCTCCGAGGACGATGCTCCTATAGCCAGGATTTATCTAATTTCCCCTACATATTCTCTATGTCAAAGCATAGGGCATAGTCTAAGTTGCTAGCAATAAGCTGCACAATTACTCCCACAATTTTTTTTATTGAGGCCTTAGTTTTTGAGATAATGGAAACATATATGAATATACGTATATATACCCATGCATTTTTTCTAAATTTCAAAGGAATAGAACTCAATGAGTTTTGATGCTACAATAAAAACAATTACAGTTTTAGAATCCTTGAAGCATTCCTAAGAAAACTATACAGCAGGATTTTTCATTTCAGCACTTTTTTTCAATGCAGCCCAAAACCGATTTTCCCCCTATACCTATTTTAGTTGGGTAGTGATTGGACAGAATAGAAAATGGAGAGGCCAGCTCAGTAGTTTTGTTAAGAATGTTTCAAGGATTCCAAAACTGTCATGTTTTTATTGTAGCATGAAAACTCATAGAGTTCAATTCCTTTGAAATTTAGAAAATATGCATAGGTATAGGTACCTTTATACCATATATACTTCCATTATCTCAAAAGCTAAGGTGTAAATCAAAGAAATTGTAGGAGTAAAATGTGTTTCTTTTTCAAAAATACATACACTCTGTATATTTCAGAACAATTGATAGAAAATTGAGTATTTGCCCCCTTGCCCCCCCCCCCTCACATAATGTACCAAGTGCAAAAGTTTTACCAAAATTTGTTTAATGTCCTCATGTCCTCACTTTAATAACCCAAATGATATAAAATATTGTATATGTACAATACACCTGGCATCTATAACTTGATATATGTTTATGCTAGCAAAAATTATTTGGACATGTTTTATGTTTACATCAAATATCTACTTGTTGGACCTAGGAGTCGGAGTCGGAAGTCGGAGTTGGAAAATCTTGAGGACCAGGAGTCGGAGTTGGAAATTCTGGAGAGCCAGGAGTCGGAGTCGGACCTTGAACCCTCCGACTCCGCAACCCTGGTGGTAGGTAAGTAGCATATTACTTGTCTCCAAACATATAGCTACCTATAGTTGCTACCATCTCTGAACCCTTTTCAGGCATATACTCCCTGAATGGCTCCACGCTGTCTGGGTCTACACTCTCGGTTGAGAGAGCACAAGAAAGCTTCCTGGAGCGACTGCAGCGTGAGCGTGAGGCAAGAGCTGCTGGCAAGAGTCTCAACCCAACAGAAGGCACCCAGTCAAAATCCTTTGATTTTGCACCTTCATATAATTTCCAAGGTAGCAGTAATGATAATCACGGTTACCACTCAGAAGAAATGACCAGCAGTTCCTGTAATAACGTCTCAGATTATAAAGATCAACACTGGGATACTTACGGCAGAACTGATGCCCCCCAGGAGCAAAATGGGTACTACAATGATATGGCCTATAATCACAAAAATTCATATGAAAATGAGGTGAGTTCTATTCTTGTATTAGAGCTTTTATCTTGTTTTTCTTTGTAAAGCCTCACTGGTCCTTGTATTGATGACATTCTGCCCTCATTAGGTCTATTGTGTTTTGAAAAATTTGAATAATTTTATATTACGACGCAATGGTGCTTCACTGCTCAAGCTCATTTTGTCACTGCTCAGGCATATTTGTCACTGCTTTGGGCATGTTTGTTACTGCTTAGGCATGTTTGTCACTGCTCAAGCTTAGTTTATCACTGCTCAAGCTTAGTTTATCACTGATCAAGCTTAATTTGCCACTGTTCAAGCTTAGTTTGTCACAGTTCAAGCTTAGTTTGTTGCTGTTGAGCTTAGTTTGCTTCTGCTGATCTCAAAAACATGTTCAACCATTTCTATAGATAGTGCTGTTTGATTGGCTTACTGCACATTACAGATTATGAAACCTTTCAAGTAGAGTTATCTATTATTTATATATACAGTGGCTACTTTCTTGATAATGCAGTGCATTTAGCTCAATGTGCTGAAGGAGGGAGTTGTTTGTTTTAAATTGGAATTAGGTATCACGAAGCAACAGTTATTCAGAATAGCTATACTAATTGCTGATGCAATCACATTGCTAGAGTGAGTGCTTGAAGTAACCTCTATTGACAAAAATTATTCAAGCATAATAGTACACAGTCTCAACAGCAGAGACCGAGTCAGATAGCTGCTGCTCACAAGAGTTGGGGTCTTATGAGCATATATAGGTACCTACTTACCCTTGTCTACAGTTTGAGATTTATTAAGCCCGCTGCAGATGATAGTCTTTGCTCAGTTTTCACTTCACTGTGTCCGAATATTTTGTTGTGTTGTGTCCATGCAAACCCAACTCTGTTCCTGACCAGAGTTTCAGTAAAATTATAGCTAGCCGTTATGTCAGTGGGTTCAGTAAGCCTCACCAACACAGTTGCTAGCGTCTTTTCAAATTTTCTGCAAATGGCAGTTCAAAAAGCAGTGCACTTCTTTTGTTACGTAGACACAGCAACACTTTTGAACGCTGTGAAGTGAATACTCAATACAAAAGATTATCGTCTGCAGCAGGCTTTAGAATCATTAGTGGTAAGGCAGGTTCTCGTGATGCCTAGTTTGCCGATACCGTACTGTCAGAGCCCATCAATCGTCCCAGCATTGTCGTGTAGCCTTGCGAACACAATAGTGTGTTTGCTAAACGAGGTGCCAAAATGATTGCTGTTAAATCACCTGGCTTAGCAGGTGTCACTAGCTAGTAAAGTTTTGAGTAAACCACTGAATTTGGAGTCTGTTGTAAGACAGCAACAAAAAATTTTGATGTCTGACAAGTTCTGATGGTGTAAAAAATAACTATTATTTGAAACATCAACTAGGGTAGGTACTAAGACTCTGCAGTAGTTGGACCCATACTAATTCCAAGCATCAGCAACAGACTGTCTGCTTCCCAGGGTTGTCAAAAACGATGTTTTTTTTTTTATTTTTTGTAAACCAAAAACCATGATTTTTTGGTTAAAAAATATTTTTTTTTATCAATATTATGTTGTTTTTTTCCTAATCTTAAGAATTTTATCCAACATTTAAAGGTTTTTCTGCTTTCTAAACATGTAGTTTTTTTTAGCTAATCATCCACAATCTTAATCGCTTCATTTCAACTTCCTGTTGTAGAAGAATTACTGAAAGAAAAGGGGTTAAGAAATAGATATTAGCAGAGTACCTGTATTTGCTATGGCTACATTTAATATCCAAACTGCAGAGAAGCTATGATTCATATTTGCAATGTAAAATCCTTTGAAACGCTTGAAAATACTTCAAATTATAAATACAACTTGACAGAATTAGCTAGCTACTACCTAATTAAAAACAGAGTAATGAACTGAAGAAAGTGAAATAGCTAGCTATAAAATCCCTTGAACAAAACTTAAACACTTTAAAATACATAGAAAACTCAATAAAATTGGCTAGCTACTAGCTAATTTTTAAAAGCAGAGTATTGAACTACATAAAATAAAATGACTGCCTACATTCTTCTCATGAGCTCACTAGCTATCTGATAGCAACTTGAATTACCTACTACTTCTAATTTTTAGTAGCTGCTAGCAGAAAAGAATATAATTTTATAAATGCATCTCTGAAATGAAATAGCACAAAATTCAATAGGTTATAGGTTTTTAATGAACATAAGCAATAGTTGACCTTAACTGTCCTAACAGTCACACAGATTCCTAAAGTGAAACACATTAACTCATCCTCCCAGTCGTGCAAATAAAATTTAATACTTTCTTAAAGTAAAACTGTTTATTTTGCAATATTTATGAATAAAAACCAAACAAATTGAATAAAAACCAAACCAACTAAAAAAAGCATGTTTTTTTTAGCTGGTTTAAACCATGGTTTTTCATTTGATTTCAACCATGGTTTTTCATTTGGTTTAAATCATGGTTTTTCATTTGGTTTAAACCATGGTTTTTCATTTTGTTTAAACCATGGTTTATCATTTGGTTTAAACCAGCCAACCCTGCCGCTTCCAACTCCCAACCTTGTAGAAAGACTAATAATTATCAATTTACTCAGGACTGCAACACTAGATCTTTAATTGCTTGTTTACAGTGGCTGCTTTCTGTTTCTTTGTATTTATTTTTACACGTCTATTTCACTGATGTAGGCTAGAAAACAAAATTAGAGCAGAAAAATGGTCCAACAAGCTAACTCAAAATAAATCCATTGCTTTCCGGAAAGAAGTAAAAAAATTAAAGCCAAAAGCTCACACTGTTGCTTAGTCAGTGAATGGAATCACTGGAGAAAGAAACAGTGGAATTATGGAAAACTTATTTTACTAGTGTCATAAACTGCTTTGCTGATAATAATCATAACGGTTTTGTTGACAACATGAACAATGCACCGTGCTGAAGTTGAGGTTCATCAAGCACTTGCTAAGCTAAAGAAAAACACATCATCAGGGGTGGACCACATCCCTGCTGAAGCAAGTAAATATAGTTCCCCAAGGCTGGTAATGCTCCAGTTGTTTTACTTTGGGATCCTCCCAGATGATCTGATGAAAGTTTAATATCATCCATAGCTAAAAGCAAAGCCAAATGTGTGACAGACAAGAGCAATTATTGACCCATTGCAGTGGCTATTTCTCTTTTGAAAATAGCAGAACTAGTGTTAGAGACACGCATGTAACAGTTTATGATGATTGCACATTACCAGTTTGGCTTTCAAGTCCAACCTGGAATGGAAATGGCTATAGCTATTTACAGTTGAGCAGGTTATAAATCACTTAATTGACGGTAGATCTCCCACGTACCTATGTTTTCCAGTAATTCTAGACGCTGAAGCTGCATTTGACCGTGTTCAGCACTACTTGCTCTTCAAGTATCTATAATATTGAGAGATATAGATATGTACCTCATTACATCATTACAACTCTAAAATATTGGTTCCAAATCCAGAATTGCTTTGCGTAATGGGGAACAGCAATGTCATCAGCATTTGGAGTGACTAATGGCATAAGGCAGGGAGGGTGACTCTCCCCGGTTCTCTTTAATATGGTCGTTGAAAATATTCACACCCAACTGAACGCAGCGAGAGTAGGGTGCCATATCAACCCGTACTGTTGTTCCTTTGCGCCCGATAGCGAACGCAAACTGAGAGCATGAGGCACATGAGCAAACCCAGTGTTGCCATATACCAAAATACAGATCTCAACGAGCTCTTTCTTACGGCGTGGGGCGCAGGTAGAAGGGAGGTCATGGTAAGGAGGTAAAGGACCTTGAAATTTTTCGCCCCTAGATGATCCGTCCGTTTGCAAGTGCCCGTGAGGAATGCGCCCTCGCATCCTCCGTGGTTATGATCGTGTACAGTAGCAAGCTCCGGAGTGTGCCCCTGCATCCTCCGTGGTTACGATCGTGTACAGTAGCAATACGATCGTGTACAGTAGCAATACGATCGTGAACAGTAGCAAGCTCCGGAGTGTGCCCCCCGCATCCTCCGTGGTTACGATCCTGTACAGTAGCAAGCTCCGGAGTGTGCCCCCCGCATCCTCCGTGGTTACGATCGTGTACAGTAGCAATACGATCGTGTACAGTAGCAATACGATCGTGTACAGTAGCAATACGATCGTGTACAGTAGCAAGCTCCGGAGTGTGCCCTTGCATCCTCCGTGGTTACGATCGTGTACAGTAGCAATACGATCGTGAACAGTAGCAAGCTCCGGAGTGTGCCCCCCGCATCCTCCGTGGTTACGATCGTGTACAGTAGCAAGCTCCGGAGTGTGCCCCTGCATCCTCCGTGGTTACGATCGTGTACAGTAGCAATACGATCGTGTACAGTAGTAATACGATCGTGAACAGTAGCAAGCTCCGGAGTGTGCCCCCCGCATCCTCCGTGGTTACGATCCTGTACAGTAGCAATACGATCGTGAACAGTAGCAAGCTCCGGAGTGTGCCCCCGCATCCTCCGTGGTTACGATCGTGTACAGTAGTTTTTTCTTCATATCTTTCGAACTATTAGGAATAGAAAAATAAAGCTTCCATTGGATTCAGCAGGGAAAACTCAATGGGAATACACCATAAAAACACTAAAAAATTCACTATGAATTAAACGGTATTGATTGAACTTGTTCTTTCTAATTTTTTCAGGTTCAAATGATCATAACTTCTAAACTATTAGGTCCAACGGAGAAATAAAACAACCATCAGATTCAGCTGATCAAAATCTATTGGAATACATAAAGAAAAACATAATAATGCCATAGGACCCAAACGGCCAGTGATCTCCAAAAATAACTTTTGACCGATTTGCCAAAATTTGGGCTCAAATTTCGAAGTTTATTATAGGTTGTCGAAAAAAAATGTTTATTGTGGCAGAAAAAAAATGTCTTTTCTCCTTCAAAATAAACCCTGAACGAAACTCGTAGCTTCAATAATGAACGCACAGTGAGCTGAAAAGTGAACCCCACTTTTGTGTTCCGAAATTTCTGTACAAGGGGGATGCGCGGGTTAATGGCGCAGCAGTAAATGCATTAAGCTGTGCTGATGACATGGTTCTTGCTGCTCCCCATTCCAGCGGGCTCCAAAAACTGCTTTCAATTTGCGAGAATGAAGCTGGCAAACTTTGTATTGAGGGTAATATTGTCAATACTGTCTGCATCTACATTAAACCTATGAAACAAAATACAAACCTGCCGGCCGACAAAGTGACATATCTCAATGGTGTAGAGCTCACTTATGTAAGCAACTTCTCTTACCTTGGCCACAAAATCACTGACGATTTTCGTGATAACCAGGATATAGAGAAAGAAACTCGGCAGCTCCACGCGGCGGGCACTATGCTAGTAATGAACTTTGGTCACTGTTCTGAAGTGGTCAAGTGTCAGTTGTTTCGTAGCTGCTGCTACCCTATGTTGTACTGCAACTCGCTTCGGTCGAACTTTGAGCATAAGACCATTGGACGCCTACGTGTTGCTTATAGTGAAATATTTTGCGGGCTTATGAATGTACCGAGGTCATATAGTGCTAATGTGATATTCGCTCATAAAGTATACTGTCTGCTTGAAAGTCAGAACAAGGAAATGTGCTTTCATTCTCCAAAGCAGGATAGAAAAGTCAGCTAATTCGGTGGTAAACGTGGTTTGTGATGGCCCTGGCTCCAGACTGTCAAATTATATAGCCGATGGCAGCGCATACTGTACTCTCACCAAACAGAGGCCAAACAACGAGCCGCACTGCATTGTAGCCTGTACTGAGACTTTCAACCGCTTTCTGTATCTAAATTTAATTCTAGAGATGAGCTAGGTTTAATATATTGTATCTATTGTACCAACCCCTGTGTGTAGCTACTTTATAAAGTTGATTGATGTTTTATCCATTTCAGCATGTTGTGGACGACAATGTGTTGCACGGTCTTTCATCCTTCAGTACGGCGTGGGGAGAGGATGGTGATGACGCTGGTCTTGACACAGCTGAGGTACCGGTAATACTCTAACATAACCTGCCCCTTAAGTTGACCAATGGGGTCGCCAACTTCCTTTAAATTTTTCTTGATTTTTAATTTATTGCTTATTATCCTTACAAGCCTTGGAGAGACCAAAAATTTGGCTAGCTAGCGTCGTCCGTCCTATATTATGGGAAGTTACCTATGCTCCTTTAGGACTACAACTTTCTTAGCATTTTGTAAGGAATTAGTTCTCTCTTTTGTGCCTACCCTGCTACCTTTTCCGAGTTCTACTCCCCATCTTGATTTAATTTATTCATTTTGTTCTTTCGTTGTGCTTAGGTTGCCTCTTTATTTTCTTGATGTACTGCACATCCCTGCCCGTTTGTGTTCTTGAAACAGCGTGTTGTGTGTGAGGTGACTAAAGCCAAATGTATTGACGGTAGTATACAGTAGAATGTGCTACTTCACGCGAGATGCGTTCCAATAAAGCAGCGTGAACTGCCGCAAGAGTGTGAACTGGCATCACACTAAGAGTTGCAGACTTGCAAGTCATCCAAGGAAATCATGAAAGAAACTGTCTTAACTCGAGAAAATATACGTTTAGGCTTTTACTGTTGAAACGGAGGAAATGATCTCGAGGGCACACTATCACAAAAATTGCTCAGTCACTTAACATTTCGTTTCGGCCGTCACGTTGCCGCGACTACTACTGATGGCACTTGAAGAATGTCACGCTAAAACTATGCGTCATTGCAACTTTAAACTAACTGAAGGTAGGAGGTATTCTCAAAGCTTGATCATTGCTGCTTGTTCTAACGACGTACAAACTACAAGACACGACTCACACCTTAGATATTCTTTTTAGTGGCATAGCAATGTCCAAGCCGAAGCCTTGTGCGCTGCAATGCAATTGGATAGAGAATTGCGTGGCAAATCAGCAATGAAACTTGCGTACGTGGCGCGAGCGCCTTTACCAATAGCTACTGATTATGTGCCAGATCACTGTGCGTTTACACGAGAATTATAGGTCATATATATGGAGTCCTTTTGTGGTCACTTTCGTGATCAGAATCACCGTTGGCCATGAGCATCGTGATCACTGAAAACACGAGAACGATCAATGATTTTGTAATCTAACCCGGGACGTCATGTCTGTTACTAAAGATAGATTTTTATCATATTTACATGGAAGACGGTGGGGAGGATTTCTTAGAAATTTTGATTTATTTTCAAGTCAAGTGAACTAGCTGAACTAGCTAGCTGTATTTGACGCGTTTTGAACATGCACAGGCATAAAACTAACGAAACTACAATTCTGGAAGTCAATATTACCAACAAGTGTAATAAAATGATTCAATTTTCCTTAAATATAAGAAAACAGAGCAAACTTGCATTTCAGCTTCTAAATTTTTCCTTGCCTAATGGTTGGAATCACTTTTGATGACGCATTATCAGCCCACGGAAGAAACACGGTGCAATCAATTTTCACCAATGATCACGGTTGATTACTATCAGAATCACATCAAAAAGTGGCCACAAAAACGTATAGATCAAGCGCAATCATCCACACGGTCATAAAAAGATTCCTCTCGACGTTTCTACGGTGCGTAAATAGGAAGTCCATCGTGAACTCCCTTGGCCTAAAACTATATCATGAACTACCACCCACGTGAAGTGACCTCCCTCGAACTAGCACTTTCTAGTGTATTACATAGTAGGTATTATTGCATAGTTATGGGGCTCTAGAGAGGCTTGATAGTATCTTCTAAGTTGGGCTTTTCTGGAATTTCGGGTGGCTATCATGGATTCTTTCATTGAATGGAGCTGCAGGCATTAATCCGCAATTGATTAGGTAACCTTGAGGCTTCTGATAACTCGGTCTTGCTCTGTAAACTTAAGCTTGCAGCCAACTTGACTGGATTCTACTGCTTCTAACATCCGCAGTTTGATTTAAAGTGGCGAACAATCCTGTCTAATGGTTTGGACAAGTCAAATCTTGTGGGCTTAGCTCAACTCAACTTGGAGGAGCCAATCAAGACACTGCTTGACTAACATATTAATATAACTACGGTACTAGCTGGACCCGTGAAAAAATTCACGGCTTACTAACTTTATTTTAAGTGTTTGGCAAATTTCCAGGTAACTACCGGTATATTTGTTATTGGATTTTAATGTTATTAGTTGCAAATCTCATTTTATCGTGTTTATTAGTGCAAATTGGTAGTCCTCCTGGGGGTAGTTGCTGTTCTCCTAGTGGGTAGTTGTCCTTCCAAGGGGTAATTAATCTCATATGGGGATAGTTGTCCTCCTATGGATGTACATATCTGTCCTCTATGGGACCCTTGGATATTTTACAGTTGGTAAATGTTTTCACTTACCATAGTTTAACCTGAGGTAGTGCTTCTAACTTAACTCAACCCGTCTGAGCTTACGTCCGTCGCTTACTCCTGTCTTTCGTTACACAGTCCGTCTACCTTACATCTCACTTAACCTTTCCTAGAAATTTTATGTAACCACCAAAATTAATGACGAATTTATTCTGTCGGCAAAGAATTCGCTCTTGTATCGTCATATAGACAGAAACATGACTGTGCTTCTCCCATTGTTCTCCAGTGTATTTGCACACCTTTACTAAGCTCTGTTTCTCACAGTTTATAGCTAGGTAATGTAACCCCTCTTAATACAGTATGGTATTACAGATTTTAAGTTTTTGTAAGCGTATTCAATTTGTTTAAAGCCTACTGGAAGTTCAACTTCCACTAGCCTCTTGCCCCCGTGGGCGGGTGGCTCTCACCCACTTTAGCCTGTCTGGGGTCAACCAACCGGTGTCTAGGTGTAGGGACCTTAAAAAGGTCAAAATT
>LQNS02277717.1:26217038-26228219 GCA_001587735.2 Parhyale hawaiensis | reverse complement strand
AATGTAGCTCAGTCCTCTCATGATTGTGGTAATGTAGCTCAGTCCTCTCATGATTGTGGTAATGTAGCCCAGTCCTGTCATAATTGTAGCAATGTCGCTCAGTCCTCTCATGATTGTGGTAATGTAGCTCAGTCCTCTCATGATTGTGGTAATGTAGCTCAGTCCTCTCATGATTGTGGTAATGTAGCTCAGTCCTCTCATGATTGTAGTAATGTAGCTCAGTCCTCTTTCGACAGGAATAGTGTATGGTACACCTCTCATGATAGTGATAATGTGGCGCAGACCTCTCATGATTGTGATGCTGTAGCTCAGTCCTCGCACGATTAGAAAAATATACAAATTTATCATGATTCTGATCATGTAACTCATATCTCTCTTGATTGTGGTAATGTAATGCAGATCTCTTATGATTCTGGTACTCTAGCGTAGACCTCTCGTAATTGTGGCACCAAGAAAGTACTGGCCAACCATCAGATGATCTGTATCATTCCCTTCGTAAACTGAACTGAAAGCCTTCGCTAATTGCTCACACATGAGTTCAGGACTATCAACAGCTGACCAGACTCAAGTTTAACAGGACCCACTGCAAACTTGCCTGCTTTCTTTTTACTCATATGGCAATGAAATAATTGGGAGAAGTCAAAAGTTGTGACACTAGTCTTCTTTCTCGTCCCTAGCATAGTTATAGTATCTCGAGTGTAGGCTATCGCCAAAAATTTCTCCAGAACATCACAAACCCGCACATCTCTCCTGCCTGGCTCCCGCATGAGACACTGATCTAGTTTCCACAATACGCCTCGAAGTTGCTCTATTGTCCTAGAAGGTCGAACCAGCCTAGGACCGTGCACCTCACGTATGAGCAAAGGAACAAATATATCCACTAAGATAGGTAGCTCTATCAATATCAAATGTCCATTACAGGCATCCACTGAAAGCCTATCAAACTCAAAATCCCGATCTACCTAAGCCAGGAACTATGAGATTTCACAAGAGCCTCTAAGCCTGAACCTCCAGAGCTGAAGAGCTAGAGCTGCCTTTGCAGCAGGAGTGTTGATAACATAACCACAGACTAGAGGAGAGTGAACACAGTTCGGGAGAGGGGCCATCCCTTCAACGCTACCAACCCTGGCCAAAGTCAAGTTCAGATCTAGTAATGTATCAGACGTTTCATGCGTTCAATCCTGGACCCACTGTCAGCCCAGTCTCAGCAAAAGTCTTGAGCCTATCAACAGGGTTGACATAGTGATCATCTGGAAGTTCGCAATACTAATGGAGGGATAGAAGGTTGACATCCTCAATAAAACAAGCTCTCTACCGACACAAAAATTCCTTGGAAGATCCCAGAGCGCCTTGTTAGCTGCTCCTTCATAAGATGGAGCCCGTTATATTATATATACTCCAAGAACCCATATTTCCAAACAGGCAAGGGATTACCAGCCACATTGGGTATGTCAACATCCAGCACGATACATGGGATCTGGTTTCTAACATAAATGACAACTCAATGTTTCTTCACAGTTGAACCAGAATCTCCTATGTAGCTGGAAGCATGAATTGCCCCAGACAGGTCTCTTTCCTTCAACAAAAGTCACATCTCTCCAATCAACAATATGTCCAGATCTTGCGCCAACACAAATGTACTTTTCAAATCCAGGTTATTGGACAGGAAGTGGGCATTTAGCTTTATGGCCAGACATCAAAATCACATAATCCCCAGCAGCTCGATCACCAAATATGACTATTTAAGCTATTTCTTTCCTTTGCGCATTCAAATTCTCCAAAGGTATGGATTGCGCTTGAGAACCATGAGATGCCGCTTTTCCCTCCAGTTCCCCTAACTGCTTCGCCCTCTTCCCCAGCAGTTAATCTCGCAGATGCCAGCAACTGCTCAAAAGTAGACTTGCCTGAATCCATATAACTTAGAGAACTTGACTCTCCCTTGGGTTCAGGAGGCGATACGCGGCACCTACAGCACTGCTGCCAACTGGCACCCGCACTATTTCTTAAAAGCACGAGAGTTTCTCACTCGCAACACTAGCATAAATGTCATCGCGGTGTAACTTCCCATGACAGTCAAAACAGGAGACAAGAAACCACCACTTCTCCAGCCAAATCCTGAGATGAGCATGTAGAGCCCTTTCCTGCACTTGAGCCTGCAGAACCCGTCATACCAGCAGCCCGGCCACTCACCCACAGGGTCTCGCCCCAGCCAATGGCCACAAAGGCGAGGAAGCACTGTGGAATCCTGCCTCATCTTCATACGTGAGGGAATCGTCCCGTATCGAGGAGCAATTCAGACCACCAGTCAGATCTCTATCCACTGACGCAGCAACTACAGTAGGCAGCCTCATCCTCTCACTCGCAGTAGTGATCCACTCATCATGCTTGGCAGCTCCCACCTAACATAGGTAGTGGATCTTATATTACGAGTTTTTACAATCCAACACCCTAGCTGGGTCAAACGGTCCCTCCCTCACTCACATGTTGAGCTCCGATCACACCACCATACTAAATTTGACTACAGCTCAATTCCACGAAGCACGAAGACTTCATGTTTTATAGGTCCATCATTATAAAACTACACAGTACACACCACACCAGTGTAGGGCTACAGCTCACAGCAAGACGCGCAGCCGCTAGCAACTTGAGATACGTTCGTAAAACTTAAGACGTAGCTAGCTAGTAAACACGTGGTAAAGGGAAATGCTTAAGATCCATCAATGTTTTTCAGACTTCCCTTGCCTGTGTTCTCCTTACCTCTGATAATATCTTCGTTGTTACAAAATTAGTGAGTCTTTAAGCAAGGAGACTAGTAATGAAGACCACAACATGAGAATGCTGAAGTAGATGTCTCACCTGTTATTGAAGGCACAAAAGACGAATGGGAACTACTACACTGGGCCATTTTTGTACTGTTGAAAATAAAATCTGTTAAACGTTTGTCTGTTAAGCTAAATGATTGTTCCTCTTCCTTTGCAGACTTACCGTCATGAGGAGATATGACCCCACCAAAGTTGCGGCTACAGATGCTGCCGAGGAACCTGAAGAAGGTCCAGCAGAAGAAACTGATTCAGCTCCCAAGGTAGTTTTTTTCTTAAAGCAGTTTCTGAATAATACATGGATCCCGAGAAGAAGCATACCTACTTTCAATCGAAACCAGAAAACAATCATTCCTAAGAGCACTAAGCGTGATTATGTGTCCATTACTTTTAGTAGCCATAAAGCTGTTACCGTAGTTGATATCAGTCACTGAAACTATGAAATATCGTACCTGAAGGCCTCTTCGTGCGATTTTTGGTTCCCCATATTTATTCCTCCGCCCACAACTGTTTGGTGGTTTTCAACACGAGTGTGTGTCTACCCAAAGTGTGGTGGTTTTCAACACGAGTGTGTGTCTACCCAAAGTGTAAATAAAGAGTTTGGTTTACGATCGCATTAGCTGACTTAGCAAGTGGTACTGGTCCAGTCATAGATGTGTCTTCAAATTTTAATGAAATGGAACTAGGAAAGTTGTGCTCGTTTATGCTTGTTCAGCCGGGGATGCAGCAGTGCATTTTGACGCTGAGCAGTACGCAAGGAAGCCAACAGACTCCTGTGTTCCCTTCCGCCTATAGTAACTTCTAGACAAAATTTAGAGCTCCCAAAAGCGACGCACGGCCTCCTTTTTGTCAATGGCACTCTTGATGAATCCTTTGGCCAGTAGCTACGGTACTCAATCTAATTTTGAATGCATTTTTTCAGGCAGCTCCGGCAATTGAAATCTCCAATGATTTGGTCTTCTCAGGCGCATCTGGGACCTTCAGTATCCTCGATATGATGCAAGGAAAGTTAGGTAAGAGTCCACTTGGTGAGCGCTAGGCATGCCGTAGCCTGTTATGTATCTTGGTCCAATTTCACTAGAATATTTTACACGGCAGTGTACATTATTACTTGAACTACGCGCTTCCTGCATGAGATAGCAATGAGATGATGCTCTCATTTACCAGATATCATTGCTGTACTTTGTTGTTATCAGTGGGCTATTTATTGATCCTTGTTATTGTGCGCACTATCGTTATTATTTTGTGTGGCGTTACAGATGGGTCTCGTATACATTGAGAGAGTAAGTGGTGGACTGGGTTAAGATGATGACAACAATACGAGATTTTTGAGAGGATAGGCCTATCGGCGGAACGAATGAAGAATCAAATCACAGCTAGACTCGGTGGGCCTTGAGAGATCAGACATGAGTGTAAAGGAGGTCCCAATAAGTAGGGAGGAGGTGCGCAAGTGAGACGAGTATCCGAAAAATGGCATATCTGCTGGGTTAGATGGATTCCATATGAAATGCTCGGGTTAGATAGAATACTGTATGAAGTGTACAAAATAGGGGCTGAGACGATGATAGGGTGATTTACGGACCTATTTAGTGTGGTACTATACACCTAGACACTGAATATGCTCCCAAGAAGTGGAATGAATGTAAGGCGGTCGTAGTGTACAGCGCAGGACTGAAAAGTGGGAAAGCTTAAACATTCTTCGCTTATTACCCTGGTAGATACTGAGGAAAATTTTCTGTGCTGTCTCGTACGTATGATCGACTGAGTAGGTGTGTCGTACAAGAGGTTAGGTGAAGAACAGATGGGGTTCATTCATGATAGAAAAGCATAAAATAATACGCCTGTTGTCGGTAATTGAACGTGTCAGGGAAGAGAACCGACGAGTGTACCTGGCATTTCTGGACGGCGTATGATGAGATAAATGAGAACTGTTGTATTAGGTGATGAAGTGTGTGGAACTGAGTAATAAACTAGCGTTGGTGCTGACGGAGGCTCTGCTTGCCTCTGTACGAGGATGGTACTGTGCTCCCATTTGATTGTAGTAGAAAATGATGATGGATCCTTGATGTTGTGAGCATGGCAGAGATTTTTACTTCATGTTATAGTGCGGAGATGAGCAATATTTTAATTGTCGGTCTGATGTAAGAAGACAAAAAGAGGATTTAGAGACTTGAGACAGGATATAAAGCGAACGAGAGACTAAGTATATCTTCAGCTATCGATAGATGAACTTGGTTGTGACCGAACGAAATATGAGAAAGGGATTAAGGCGCATAAATGACTGCGCTGTCTACGTAGTGCGGCACTTGAGGTCTTGCAAATGTAGCTGTGCCAAGCCTGCTGTATGATATGGATGTTGTACTGTGGAATGATGGTTAGGTAACATCAGCAAATTAGGAAAGTGATATAGGCAAAACTTCCAAGAGCAGCTGTGAGCAAATCTTAAGTGAACAGCAACAGAGGTATTTCGGGGGAATGTGAATTGGACTACATTTAACCTCTAAATGGTGTATTATTGGGAGATTACTAGTCCCCACAGCCGAAAAAATATTTTGGTTCTCTTCTTGGAAACTTCATAAAAAATAAAGCCCTGTGCACCTGTGGGATGTGCGTAAGAGCAGAGGTGTGTCGCAATCAGCATTTCTGTGTTACCGGTGCTACACCGGTGGCCCAGCCAGTCCCAACTCGTATCGCAATCATAGCTCAAATGACGACTGCGACACGGGTTACGGTGATGCATGCCACCGAGCACAAGCGTCTCTTTTGAATAAATGGGGCACTAAATTCATTCAAATACGCAGCAAATAAACTCCGTACACTGGAATAAGCAAATTAGATCAGTTACTTGGAACCTATGTTGACAAAATTTTAACTAAAACTGTACCTATTTCAATGTACCTGAGCTTCCACCGCTCGTCGGTAGACGGCGCTCTTACAACCACTTTGCGGGTTACGGTAACCTTTGTTTAGGTTGCGGTAGTCTGGTTTTGGCGTGATTGCGACACACCCAATATGGGCAAGAGCATGCAAATACACACTTGGTGTTTCTGGCCTTCATATTAGGTGAGCGCACCGGGTACTTGGGCTGAAGACGATGAATAGTGAATACTTGCGGAGGTATCCGTAAGTGAAGGACTGGATTGGAGTGTGGGGCAGTGAATGAGTAATTGATAAACGCAGTATGCAGAAGCACAGGCTAGGAAAGTGGTTGAAAAGTATGGAACAGAAATCAGTTCTAGTATGGTACGCTAACAAATGTCGTAAGTGTGGGCTGCACTAGGATGGCCATGGAGGGGGAGAGAGTCCTGTTTTCCTAAGTTTGGTCGCAGGTCCGGCGTAGGAATGCTCGTAGTTATAGGTGGAATGAAGCTAAAAATCGGGAATGCCAGATTTGTGACTGGGATATCATGAGGATGAGAGTATGAAATTTGTGATGTTTTGTAAATTGTAGCATGTGAACGGGAGCGATTACTGATGTAAGTGTGGGTGGTCTACGATGTGCTGTATGAGAGACAGGCTCTGCGTTAATTACTCAATCCTCTACGGACCGCTTGTGGTCCGTAGGGCTGCCACAAACTTTGTCCAGCGCATTGTCGGATGTCTTCCTCTCTTTCAAGTCGTTTTCCCTCTCATCTCTCGCCATCGTTCATCTCCAGATATCCTTAGGACTTCTGATTCATTTGTTCCTTCGCCCTCATCTGTGGGGGGCCATAAGCCATACGGTTGGGTTAGTTAAGTTTATCCATCCATGTTATGGGGAGTAGCGGCCTTTCGCAAGGTCTTTGGGACATTTTTTTTCTTTATGTCTTCTTTACTTCCTTCAATTTCCTTTCTCATACTTCACACTTTGTATGTTCTGTTGTTCCTCTTCTTTTTTGGACTTTCTGTTTGCATGAACGTTGATCCTAAGTTGGAATACCCTTGTGCATGGGTTCCATATTGCCATCGTCATTCTACGGGCTCCTTCCTTTTCCTTTCTTGAAACACTGTGGTTGTGTCTAGGAAAATTCAAGCAACGTAATCAGTCTCACGTAGGAGCGAGTGGTTCATTTGTTATCAACTCCCTGTCAGTAATCCATTGCTGAAACTATTGCTATAGCACCGCTATCACCTTTCATCAGATGCCTCACCCGACGATGCCAATGAAGACAGTACCTCTGGTGTTGATGAGAGAATGGATTCTTCTCAAATTGAGCCCGGTGATCAGACGAAGGAAGATGCTTCGGAACCCTCTTCCAGACCGACAAAAAGTCCTCGAAGAGCTCAAACAGAAGCTCCTGGCAAGTCTAAGAAGTCTTACGTTAAAAGACATAAATTCTTCATGAGTCCAGGAGACAGCCGCATCAAAGGTTTGTGCCTCTACTTTTTGGCGTAAAGTAAAATTCAGAACCTGTTGAACATAATAAAATATGTTCATTTCCCACTAATTTATTATAAATCTTCACTCCTGTTCATTGTTCTGTACAGTGTATAAGAATAGTTATTTGTTCGTAAAATATATACCTGCTACAAACTAAAGCGTTGCACGATATTAACTGTCAGGGTGGCAGAGGTAGAGTTATAACCTGACTGCACTAAGAATCAATCATTTGTGCCTTATAACAGTATTAACAGTTTCAGTAATTTTCTTGAAAATCCGTTCATAATTTTTTGAGTTATGCTTCTAACATTCTAACAAACATAAGTCAAATACACAGACCAACCGATTATCACCAAAATTTAATCATTTATGTTTTTTAACATCACTAACAACCGTAAATTTCATAAAGATCCATTCAAAACTTTTTGAGTTATTGTGCTAACAAGCATAACATTGAACACAGCGATAAGCGAACGAACAGATCATCACATAAATTGGGTCATTTACTCTTCGTGATATACCTAACAACTCATGAAAAAAATCGTAAAAATCCGTCCATGACTTTTTGAGTTATGGCATTAACCAAGAAAATGAAGCAGACAAATGAATGAGCGGATCTGCACCAAAAGTTTATCTGTTCCTCCTAACATACTTAACAATCCGTCTAAATTTTGTTAAATTCCGTCCATAACTAACTTATATATAGAGTTATGTTGGTGACAGACAAACTCGACGGAAACAACTTCCTTGGCGGAGGTAAATATGAATGTTGAGTTATTACCTTGGCATGGCTGCAGCAAACTTTTATTGATTCCATCTTTCTCAGATTGTTGTAGTTTCTGAGCTAGGGTTGTACCTGTTGTATGACTATTGGTGGAAACACTTCTTTAGCTTTGAAGCCCATCATCAGTAAGTTCGAGTTTAGGGTTAATTTATTATAATTATTGGTCAGAGTCTCAGTTTTTAAATGTAAATTTATGGTTGAATAAATTTGAATGTGCAATGGTGTGTTAAGTAATGGTTCCCGTTTCAGAATCAAATTTATCTATTTACTTCTTGTGTGTAATATAAAAAAAACGCAATTTTGAAATTTATTCAACGCCAGGTCGTGCTCAGGCAGCGTAAATGATCCCCTCAGGGCTGTGACCAAAATTTTACACTTGTCGGGTCTGAATTGGCAGCAGATAAATTATTACCTCCGCCAAGGAGGTTATGTTTTCGTCGTGTTTATCTGTCTGTCTGTCTGTCACCAAGATAACTCTAAAAGTTCTGAACCGTCTTGGACGAAATTTACAGGGATTGTTAGGTATGTTTGGAGGAACAGATGATCAACTTTTGGTGAAGCTATCTCCATCCGTTTGTTTGTTTGTTTGTTTGTTTGTCTGCCTCATTTTTCTCTATGTGATTACTCAAAAAGTTATGGATGGATTTTTTATGAAATTAACAGGAGTTGTTAGGTAAATAACAAAGAGTAAATGACCAAATTTTGGCAATGATCCTTTTGTTCGTTCATTTGTCACTGTTTTTAATTTTATGCTTGTTAGCACACTAACTCAAAAAGTAATAAATGGATCTCTATGAAATTTATTGGGTTTGTTAGTAATGTTGAAAGACATAAATTATTCAATTTTGGTGCAGATCAGTTTGTTCGTTTGTATGTTTGACTCATGTTTGTCATAACGTTCTCAAAAAGTTATGAACGGATCTTCAAGAAAATTGCACAAGCTGTTATTACTATCAAAAGACACAAATGATTAGATTTTGGAGTTTATACAAAGAAAATTAGGGTTTCAGAGCCAATTTGAATTTGTACTACTGTTGCCTCGCTTGGTGGAGGTATGTATTCTCTGAGTGCTCTAGTATATGTATATATGTTTTTTAGCTTTGACTTGTATAGCTACATGCTTCTTAACATTTATTCCACCATAACCTTAACACAGCAGCTTGCAATCTTCACCTCGGGTTGTGCTCGCCCTTCCTCCCCGTCCCCTTCTGATGATCCAAAACCCGGCCCTGTCCTAGCACCACCGTGTGCTTGTTGGACTCGGACCTCGCTCTTGAACCTCCGACTTAAACTCTGCCCCTCTGTTGGTAACATCGGGCATATGAGGAGAGGGGTGTGCTTTGTCGGTGCAGCTCGCACATAAAGATATTAACTATCATGCCTACCCATTTGTAAACGCTGGTAATCTTTTAAAACATAAGACTGTGATATCTTGCAAGCAGTTCTCCATTTCCTGTTGCCGAAAGCCATGACCCCCTAACTTACATAATAATATACTTAATAATATACCATGACACGTTATCTATTGTTATCAGAAATATACAGTTGAATTAATGGACTGCCGACAGTCTGTTCGTGGCACCAATATTGACTTCAGACGCTATCGCCTGGCACTGCGAGCGCGTGTTTAACAAGTACATGGCCTTAGTCCTGGAACTCGTCTTTTGAATATGTGATAACTTGAGCTCGGACATTGGAGTATTTATACGTAAAATGCTTCTAGCGCTCCAAATACTATAAAGGCTCTAAAGTTCTCCTTAGTGCTCCATTTGACTGTAACTGCGCACAAAGTTGGAGCAGTCTTGGCAGGTGGTCAACCGTACCTTCAAGTGTATTGAAAATGACCGAGTATGATCCAAACATAAATAATCGCCAACAGCAATATTCAATACACATGGACAAGACGTCTATCAGTCTGAATGTGGCAAAATGGTTGAAGTAGGGAACTTTTTGGGGGTGGGGTAACTTTATTTGTCAGTTCCCCATACTATAATACACTAACGAATAAAATGGCATAATTGGTAGATGAACGAAACGTGCATCATCAGTGTATGATTTTTTTTTAAATATACAGGGTGTTGTGTAATTCACTGCACATATTTTAACCATATATAGAAAAATAAGAAAATAACGATTGTCGGGAGTGACAAATACCTCAAAACTCCTCCGTTTTCGAGAAATGACGACCTAATATACCAAGGGAAGGGCTCGGGGCGAAAATGAAGAGTTTTAGTTTTTGGACCGATTTGAATGAAACTAGTAATAGATATTTAAAATCGAAAAAGAAATTGTTTTTACTCGTGTACTTTTACTTCATTTTTTGTATAGAAAACGAGTTATTCAAAGAAAATGACAAAAAGGGGGCTGGGAAAACCCTGCTCCTCCTACAGTTTTTTGAGCTACAGAGATAATTTTTGGTATTAAAACAAACGGAATTTAATTTTCTTAAACAATAAATTTTTAGTTTGATTTTCGAATTAGGAGATGAGTGACAGCGCAGTTTTTGAATTTTTTTTTCAACTTTCCGAACTTTCTCAAAAACTATTTTGAAAATCAAACGGAAAATTTTGACCCTGATAGAGGATCAAATTTCGCTTCTTTTGATACAAAAATCATCTTTGCAACTGGCTCAAATTCTCTGGGAGTAAGGGTTTCCCCAGCCCTCGTTTTTGCCGTTTTCTTTGAATAACTCGTTTTCTATTGGGAAAATGAAAAAAGTGCAGGAGTAAAAGCAATTTCTTTTCCGATTTTACGTATCTATGCAAAGTTTAATTCAAATCGGCCCAAAAATAAAAAAAAAACTTTTTATTTTCCCCCAACCCTCCCTCTAAGTATTTCAGGTCATTTCTCGCAAACAAAAAAGTTTTGAGGTTTTTGTCACTCTTGAAAATTGTTATTTTGCATTTTCCTATATATGGTTAAAATATAAGCAGCGAATTACACAACACCCTATATAGTTTGATTTTTCAGGATAATTCTTGTATTGAATCCCTCTAAAATATTTTTAAAAGCAAAACCTCGTTTAAATTCTTACTCCGATTGGTGTGTAACTGATGCTATGTTGCTCGAATCGCTCGGATGATTACCCCCAAGCGCTCCCATAAGTGCTTTAAATGCTCCGGTAACTGCTCTAAACGCTCCCATAAGTGCTTTAAATGCTCCGGTAACTGCTCTAAACGCTCCCATAAGTGCTTTAAATGCTCCGGTAACTGCTCTAA
>LQNS02277717.1:26171607-26184437 GCA_001587735.2 Parhyale hawaiensis | reverse complement strand
GCAAAAGTGTTCATTGGAACATTCTAACTATTTTCGCTGATCACATCACTAAATACAATCTCTATTTAACATTATTTTTGAAAACTTTCAATATGGGGATAGAAGCACAATGTACAGTAAAACCCCTCTAATCCGCACCTCAATAATCCGAAACCCTCCCTAATCCGAACATCTCATTATAGTTTGAAATGCTATCTGAAGAAGTGAGCATTTTTCGGATTAATGGGGTAAAGTACGGAGTTCCTACAAATACCTCTGTAATCTGTGCAAGGCGTTTCTCATTTTTTGGATAAAAGAGGTGATGAGCAAAAATTCTGCGCAAGGTGCTGCGCAGAAGGTACGAACAATCTCTCTATAATCCGTATTAGTGCGGAATAAAAAGGTTTTTTCGGATTTGTAAGTACTCCGGTAATCCGAAATCCCCGCTAATCCGTCACCCCCTTCCCCCCGTGCTGTGCAAATTAGATGGGTTTTACTGTATCAATACACTGTGTGGTAGCTACTTAGCTTATTTTTCGATTGTCATTAGTATATGTGCTGGTTAGATGTTACTGAAAACGATCACAATTGCCCCAAATGGTTAGCTATATTCCGGCAAAAACACCTAGTCTACTTGGCAGACTGCACTTCGGCAAATAATAAAAGTGCCGCATTAAGGGGGCTGCCAATTGATAGTTTCGGATTAGCAGGGATTTACTGTGTTTGACTTTGAAATTCCCATTGTTTTTCTATGGGAGAAAATAACTGGTGTCATGAAAGGCTTGCTGGCAATCCCATAGGAACCTAACCAAACCTAACTGACCCAACCCAATGTAACCTACCTAACCCAAAAACTTATGAAAAGAGGTTTTCCATTACACTGCACAAGTGTGATTATTTTTCTCATAGAAAAACAATAGGAACTGCAGAGTCAAGTATATATATTGAAAACTAAGCATTTCTGATGTAAATGTTATTCATGTAAAAAGTCTAAGAATTCCTTATTTTATTTAAATATCTAAACAAAAATAACCAATTTGAGTCGGGGTAATAGGGTAGGGTAGGAGCATTAGTCTCCGATTACTTTTTGAAGAAAAAAAATTTCCGAGCCTTGTAGTTCCCATGAAAATGACGATAACTCGTAATTGTAATATATCAAAAGAAAGAGCATGAATTGAACTTTCTTTTGAGAGTAAGTACATTATTCTAGGAGTACAGTAAAACCCCTCTAATTCGCACAGCACGGGGGGAAGGGGGTGACGGATTAGCAGGATTTCGGATTATCGGGGTACTTACGAATCCGAAAAATGCTCTTTATTCCGCACTAATACGGCTTATAGAGAGATTGTTCATACCTTCTGCGCAGCACCTCGCGCAGATTTTTCGCTCATCACCTCTTTTATCCGAAAAATGAGAAGCGCCTTGCACGGATTACAGAGGTATCTGTAGGAACTCCGTACTTTACCCCATTAATCCGAAAAATGGTCACTTGTTCAGATAGCATTTCGAACAGTAATGAGATGTTCGGATTAGGGAGGGTTTCGGATTATTGAGGTGCGGATTAGAGGGGTTTTACTGTAATAGGTTTTTGTTATAACTGTTATAGTGGGCTGATCGGACACTTTGGGCAAGCCAGTAACTCCGATCAATTTTTGACTGCTAATGATCGGTTGAAAGGAAAAATAGAAAACATTGAGATTAATAAACAAAGCTATAGGAGCTGCTAGATAAACTTGTTATCTAACAACTGAGTGATTTCCATATGGATCTGACTCCAATACATGGAGTTATGGTTTGTCCCGTAACACTAACGAGACCCCCCAAAAATAGTACAAAAGTCAACTTTTGGAATAGCATATTTATGGCTTGTAAAATGAACGTCTCTGTATTGCACCTTCCTTGGGCAACAAAATAAAAATTTTAGAAACAAATTTTGAGCTCCAGTTCAACTTTGTTTTTGAGATATTTACAAGACCGTTTTTCTGATCACCTTTTAACTCCGATCACATAAATGTTATGAAAAAACGTGTTTGAGCAAGAACCATGCACTTAAAAGTCAGATCCGTGACTTGTTCATGCATGAAAACATATTAACATAGCCTAGGATGTTATATTTTTGCCGGGGTTTGATTGTTTGTTAGCCACATAACTCAATAAAGGTAGCACCTCCAATGGGGACGTATGTTTCGCATGTTTTTTTCTATGGTGTTACGAGCTGGTACCTTATGCGCCGTGCATACTGACTCAATATACTATACATTGTACGTACAGGCTGCTGATACTTTATGCGCGTGCATACTGACGCAATATACTAGCTGTACGTGACATGCATAAGCAGCTGGTACTTTATGCGCCGTGCATACTGACGCAATATACTATAGGCTATGTGATACGTACAGGCAGCTGGTACCTTATGCGCCGTGCATACTGGCGCGATATACGGTACGATACACAAAATGCAAAGACAGCTGGTACCTTATGCGCCGTGAATACTGACACAATATACGATAAACAACATGCACAGTTAGACTAAATGCTATGGGGTCATGGTCAGGTGGTGCGCTTTTGGAGGTCAGGGGCGGGTAGAGCGCACTATGCAACCGCAAAAACCAATACAGCTGCTACTGCTGCACCGCACGCTACGGCCACACAAGGCACTCTTTGCTCTCAACCGATTCTGGTTTCACCTAACCTTAGCCTGTACTGACCCTCTCTTCAACCTCTCCTCCTAACCTCTAACTTAACAGCCTCGCGCTACTTCACCTATGACTCGATGGGTCCCCGGTCACTTCTGTGGTCTAGCCCGGTTGGTTGCCGACCTGTTCACAGCAACATTAGGCGGCAAAAACCTTGGGAAGGATCTCCCCCAATAACTACAGTGGCACTTGTGCCCTTGTGAGGGGGATTGACTTTTTTTATAAAGCCCACAGAGTCCTGTTTCCGCTCTACCTTCCAGGAGCCTTTTGGGATCGCGCCGCCGCAGCAGGTTAGGCTAAGGGAGGGATTATGAAGCGCGCCGTGCTTATGTACTGACGCGATATACGATACACAGGTTGAGCGCCGTGCATATTGATGCAATATATGATACACAACATGCATAGACAGCTTGTAGCTTGAGCGCCGTGCATATTGATGCAATATGTGATGCACAACACGTACATGTAGCTGATATCTTATACACCTTCCAGTCGATCATTGCGGTTATCTGGTCGACCACTGTGGCCGATCAATATACCGCAATGTCGGACCAGTCGATCATTGCGGTTATCTGGTCGACCACAGTTGCCGATCAATATGCCGCATTGTCCGACCAGTCGATCATTGCGGTTATCTGGTCGACCACAGTGGTCGATCAATATACCACTATGTCCGACCGGTCGATCATTGCGGTTATCTGGTCGATCACAAAACCTTAGTAACCGATCGGTCGATCAATGCGGTTTCTGTGGTCGACCAATCGACTTCAGTGGCTGTTATGGTGATTGGAGACTAACGGCATCCTGAAACAAGAAAAGTACTACAAATGTTAGAATATGAAACCAAGTGCTAAACGGTGCACCAGCTAACTACAATGAACTTTAGATAATCGTGGTTAAAAAAAAATATTTTTGAATTTTGATCGGAGACTAACGACGTGCATATTTTTTGCCTGGAATGTCCGTAGGGGATGCTAAGTGGACTCATGAAAAAATCACCAGAAGCTAGTCCAATATGTGTTCTACGATGTGAAACACTGATATCGCGACTTGAATGCAAGCAAACCCCTCAAAAAAAATTATTTCCCGAGAGTGGTAGTTTTCATAATAACGAAAAAATAAGCACATTTTCATGCTATTTTCCCATTTAAAAAATTCCTAAACTTTGACTTTGGGGAATTAAAATTTACAACTTGCAGGGCAAATTAAGCATTTCTTTGGCTACAATTTGAGCCCTAGCTGATCTTTCTAGCATCAATGGTTTGTCTTGCAGCAGGTTTTTTACTGGAGGGGTGTAAAAATGATCGGAGACTAAGCCGGTGATCGGAGACCAACGCCTCTACCCTAATTACCGAACCTATTACAATAATAGCTATGCTAACAGCAATCCAGTTTGTATGATATAGTTTTGAAGTTGAACCGAATTCAGATAAGTTTTATTGGAACAATCTTGGCCAAACAGCTTTATTTGATAGGTTTGTGTAATAAACCTATTAAATGATAGCTGTTTGTTTGGAAATAGGGCTAGTTCAGCAATTGGGTAATTACCCTGGTAAAAATATACAAAATAAAACCTTAATTGCTGTGAAACCACTAGTGGTGATGAAATGACATCAATGGTGGCAACATCACTATCAACTGTGGCACAAACGACATAAAGAAACATAGAGGTGGTAGATAACACCAGCATGGTAGTAAGAAGATAGGTAGCAAGGATGCAGTGAGGCAACAGCTGGATATACAAGAGCAGCAACAGTGGCAAGGATGATGATAACAGCAGCAGCAAGGATGAGAGGAACAGCAGTAGTGATGATTACAGCAACAGCAAAGACCACAGCAACAGTAGCAGCAATGATAACAGTAGTGGCAGTGATGATGATACCAATCATACCAACAGTATTTAGTCGTGAAGACGAGAGGACGACAGCAGCAGCGAAGACGAGAGCAGCAGCCCCGGGGACGAGAGCAGTAGCGAGGATGACAACAGCTGCAGTGAGGCATCAGTAGAGATTAACCAGGTCAACGATTTTAGAAAGACCGGGGCCGGGGAGACCAAACATCGAGTAACCGACCACCAAAAATCCAGTAACCGACCAACCAAAAATCCAGTAGGTAACTGGGGCCGGGGTGACAACCATATATAGGCTAGCCGGGGCCGGGTGACCAAAAATAAAGGGTATTATGTTATTTTAACTCAAACATGTTTTTTTGCTTTTCTTGCTTTTAGTATGTTAATTGGGTCACTTCAAGACTACATGAATAACATTGTCACAAATGCTTAGTTTTTGAGATATATGACTTTGAAGTTCCCATTGTTTTTCTATGGGAGAAAATAACACAGGTTAGGTAGGTTTAGGTTGCGGTAGCTAGGTAGGTTTGGTCAAGTTCCTGTTAGGTCACTAGCAAGCTTATAACGACGCTGGTTATTTTCTCCTATAGAAATACAATGGGAACTTCAAAGTCATATATCTCAAAAACTAAGCATTTGCGACAGAAACGTTATTCATGTAAATTATCTTGAATTGACCCAATTAACATACGGTACTCGTGGCAAGAATGACCACAAAAACCATATCTGAGCTAATGTAATATTTATCAAATAGCTAAAGTAGGCAATAGGGGCTGGGCAGGGTGATCACTTATTATTATTATTATAATGTGGGTTTTCGTGCCGTATTAGATACGATGGTTACTGTATAGGCTAACAGCGATCCATTTTGTATGATATAGTATAGAAGTTGAGCCGAACTCAGATGAATTCTATTGGAACAATCGTGGCCGGGTGCACCATGTCTGGCAGGAAATAAGGTGCGAGCATGTTCAACTCCACTCGGCTCGGCCGAACGAGATTGCTCAGCCGTGCGGCACAGGAAGGAGACAGAAAATGAAAAGAGAAGAAGGCAGAAGAAAGTGAGCGCTCGTGCGGGGGGTCCCTTTTGCGGCCCTCTGCATGGGAGCAGATAGGAGTCCCTTGGGATTGGTCGCTTACCACCACCCACCTCGCAAAACAGAATAGGAAATATAGAGAACTACCGAACTTTACAAAACTAATTCTCTCAGCAGGAACTGTGGCCAGCTGCTACATCCCCTGCAGAGAAGGCACTTGGGGCCCGTGCGTGCATAAGGCCGAAATATATTGTGGCAGGGAAAAGGCCTGCCTGAATATAGCTACTTTTGAGGGTGCCAGGGCGACCAAAGCCAAATAGCCAGGGCCTGGGGTTTCCTGCAGTGGCAGTAGTTTAAGACAGTATATAGACTATGATATTGATCAATCGTAACTCATAATGAGTCAGCTTACACAGAAAAAATTAGCTTCTCCCAGGAAAGTTGTTTTATTGCCTGTTAAGTGTTTTCCCTCTCCCCAAAAAAGCCCTGGACAAACCCCCGGTTTTCACAGTTTGAAAAGCCGAGACCGGGGGCGGTAACAAAAAACAGGGGTCGGCGCCGGGGTTAGCAATTTTTGATCAACCGGGGCCGGGGGGCTGAAAAAGGCCGGGGTTTGCCTGGGCCGGGGCCCCGGTTGGTCCCTAGGCATGAGTAGCAGCAAAAATGAGAGCAACAGTGACGACTAGATGAACATTGAGGAAAAATGCAGCAGCAGCAAAGATAAGTACAACAACCGCAGTGAGGAAGACAGCAGTGGCAGAATCAACATCAACAGAAGCGGCAAGGGTGACAGAACGCAAACGGTGAAGACCACATCAGTAGGAGAACGAGGGCGAGATTAACAGAGGCGGCGAGGACGACATCAAGAGGGATAGTGACAAGAATATTAACAGGCAAAGAGGGCAATACCGGTAGATATCACCAGAGGCGACGTCAGCAGTTGTGTTGGACATGAGAAACACAGCAAAAACAGCTGTCCGTACCCGTGACTTGTGCCTGTGTGTTGTTTATTGTTTTTCATGCAATTACGTCGTGGGCACATTGTGTAGCAAGGGCCAGAGTGCAAAGTACCTATAGAAGTTTCAAGTATCTTGGGCGATATTTTTTGCTGTTTTTTTTTTACCTCTGAAGATCATGGCACATACTTGCATTTTTATCACCCGCAAATGAAGTGAGAGAGGTGAAAATGTTTTCATTTAAGTAGGTAGACATATAAATATATATACAGTATTTGTATATCTGTCTGCCCAAAAAGTGGTCGAAGGAGTTGAGCAATCTTCCTAATTTTTCGTAGAGAGTTTGGTGGGTTGACCTAGATGTGACCCATGCTGAAAAACTGGGCCTAGCTGGCCATAATTGAGGGCGTTGAATTTACTCCACCGCGGCGAATTTGCCTCCTCCGCGGCAGATCGTCTGGAGAATGGGGTGTTCTATTTTTTCCTATGTTATTATTGAAGAGCTAATTCATGGAAAGAATGCTGCTGTGCCCCAGCCTCGTTGATCCAAAATGACTGTTGAATTTGCCCTCTACCGCGGGTGATGGTTTTACGCCACTGAGGCGTTCTAGTTGTCTTATCTTATTTGTTATATTTCTGCCGGTGGCTTGCACAAAATTAGCTGTTAATGCACTAACTGTGGCTGCACATCATTGGAAAAGTCATGATTTTATATTGGTAGGTAATGTTTTTAGCACCTATGATAATAGTGCTCCATCTATGTGAGTGAATCATGAATGAAGTTCAAGTGAGGTAAATGCAAGTGTGAATGGCTTCAAAAGGAATGAAGCTAAATGGATTGGTTGACAGGGAAATCTTAGCAGGTCCCATCATGTTCATCTAATTTGAAAACTGTGTATTTAATTTGCTTGCATAGGTAGTTGTTATTTTTCATTAGTGTACTGTACCATCATCAGTTCATAGAACTGGAATTGTCCTTTTTCAATTATTGTTATTTTTTTGCAGTTTCTATGTCTGGAGAACTACTTACAACTATTGGAAATGGAGTAGCATCACCTCTAAAATCTAATTTAATTTTCTTCATACCATGAATCGTAATCCCTCTAGAGGTAAATATATTTTGTCTTATAAAATGACTACGGTAGGTACCTAGCCTATACCTATGTGGAACAGCTTACATGAATTTTATTGCTTATCATCTTTTCTAGCATACCGTACCGTACCTACCTATATTTTTACCTTTTGTGTGTCTGGCGCTGCTAGCTACGGACTTCGTTACATCTGTAGCTTATGTTGTAGTGTTAATCATTCTTATTCGTGTCTCAAGTGTTTGCCTAGCTTTAAAGTTTGGCTACTGGCTTGAGCCGCCAGATATATGTAACAGTTGGGCCCCTTTCTGCACCTTGGCGGCTGTGAAACAGCAGTGTTTAAGAATTATTTGTTATATTTAAATTTAAAAAAATAAGCCGTGCATTTTATGATTATCTTCTATTGTTTCAATTTGCAGTACCGTAGGTATAGTCATCAAATGATGACGAATGTTCATTTTTTTGCAGCTTTTTCATTACCCCCTTGGTGTTTCTTATTAGTCTGTTGGTGAGGGATGCTAATAAAAAATGTTGGGACCCAGACTGTTCAGGGCTTTGCTTGCAAACTTTGTAGCTAGCTATGTGCTTATGTAGCTACCTAAGATTAGCCCCCGCTTGCCTAGTGGCACAATTTCATTCGTGCCACCCTTGGCGCATGCACTAAAGACCTTCAAATTAGCCTAAGCTTGCCTATATACCGTTAGAAAGAGCTTGATGAGCTGCACCAGCTGCGAGCCTTCTAAAGGAGGTTGGGGTAAGTGGGGTGGAAGCCCAGGGAGCTCCGCTGAGCGGTGCGTGGACGCCCAAGAGAGGTATTTTTTTACCCTCGCGAACGCTAGCACCAATTGGATCCAGTGTGTGTTTTTTCTTGTATGATTGTATCCCTTTTATTATTCGTCGCAGAGAAAAACCGTTGTTACCAATACCATTGGATACGAGAGAACTTTTTCTGCCAGGAAACTCTAAAAAAATAGTTTTAAGTTCTATGCAGCAAGCCGTACCTATACCATCTAGAACTAACTCGAAAATCGGCATATTCTGATATTCACATTTTTTTGTAGTAACTTTTTTCTATCTTCGTAGAGAAAAACTGTTGATACCGTTGGATTCAGGAGGATTTTTCTATTAGTTAGCTAACACAAAAAAAAAAAAATAGTAGCTATAAGTTTAATAGTGAAGGAATGGTCAGTAATCTCCCGGAGACAGTAGAACTAAAATCTACGGACTTTACTCTGTAATTATGGGAAAAGTATTAGGCCGATTGAAAAAAATGAAAAGCCCAATAGATAGAGCAACATTTTCTTTACAAAATACAGTCAGTTCAAAGCTTCTAGCACTAATAATGAATACACAATGAGCTAGAGAGTTGACCCATCTTCTGCATCCAATTTTTGAAAAGTTTGTTACAAGCGGGGGTTAAATCAGGTAGTTTGGGTCGTATGCTATTGTAAATGTTTTTGTAAAGCTTACCATTTTATATTTTATGTACCATGGTGTTGGTTGTTTTTTGGTGAGCTATCTCGCTACTTGGATGAATTGGGTACGGTACCCTTCCCATGTCGGTGTAGTCCTTCACGAATTTTCACCCTTTCGTTTACTGAGTTTTACTGGTATTAGAAAACATATTTTTTAATGTTGGCCTATACAGGGAATTGAATACGGACAAAGATTTGACAGGGTTACAGTCGTGTGCGATTGTATCCAAGTTGTGCCGCACCTTCCGGAGGTGCTACTGTTGCTATAGCTACCTGTTTCATCTCCCTTTGTTACCTCAGTAGTGTTTATATAATTTTTTCCAGCCATCAGCTGAAGAGTAAGTGGAACCAACGCGGGCGGCGCCCGATCCTACTGGATTGTGTTGTTTCCATATTTTTCTTTATTAATATTCTTGGAATTAATCCCTGAAATCAACTTAGCTGCCCTCAATGATTACGGAACTGCCATTCAAATGGAAACTAATATGGACACTCTTTAAGATCTGTTTACACATATCAGTATCGGTAATATCCGCGACGCTTCAGTGGCATCTATTGACACATAGTTACCTAGTATCCGTGGTGCCACCGTGCTGGGCGATCAGTGATTCTCGAGATGGCAATTTTCATAATTATAAAGTAGCCTATGTAGCTAGATAACAATTTTCAGTGACATTACATGTAATTCTTAAATTAGCTATATGTACCGTACTTATATTGTACTTAATGATCAGTTAAACGTGTGGTGTGCATAACTACGTACTTCAAATATTACGTTTAGGCTACTTACCGTCAACAGTACATTTTACGGAGGGGATCTGAACATATTTTTGAAGTGTACAAGTATAATGCCATGGGCCTATGTGATTTGGTAGTGTAGTGTTTAGTATATTTAAACAGTTAGTCACTGCTATCTAGCTTTAACTTACTAAAAAATGCTTCTTAAAAAAAACTACAAAAAAACCACACCCGGTGTTTTTTAGGCGTTTTTTTCTTTTTCTGGTGGGATTTTTAATACCAACCCTGGATTCACGCCACATAGATGACAGAACCAGCTAGTCAAGCTAAACGGGAAGTATCTAAGCGTTTTGTAGCTAGTCCCCGGAGTGTTCTACGCTCGCGTGACTGGGAGATTAAAGAGGACATCGGACGGCCCAACTGCCGTAGGGGCAGTAGCTACCAGATGAGGCTATCCTAGAGGTTGGGAGACAAGAACCGAGGATAATCAGAACGCAAATATTGAACCAGGATAATCTGTTAACCGCCCATTCCCCCGCTCTCCCCTCCCCATCTACGGCATCTTTTCGCTCACCTAGAGAGAAGTCTACAAAGAATACGACTGCTGGCTCAAGTGGTTCGGCCTCTTTAAGTTTGGGACAAAAAACGACTCTAGTGTGATTCCCCTCCTGAACGCAGTAGTTCAACCAAAGTTCCCAAAAAGCAATCAGCGCCAGCCGCGCCTTACACTATTGAGACGGATCCCGCCCGTGAGTCGCGTGACAGAGAAAAAGCTCGCCCCATTACGAAGATACCGAGGATCTGCGCACCCCCGGGAGAGAGGCCAATCAAGGATCCATAGTGGCCCATCAGGTGCGGTCACTAGAAAGAGTGATGCATGTGCCCGAAGAGGTAGCTGTCGATCTAAGGTAGAAGTACCTGATGAAACCCAGGCCTCCTTAATGTACCGCCTGAACGCTTGCAGTCTTCTGTTTTCGAGAACCGACAAGCTAGAGAAAAAGATAATTCCTCTTTTCGTGAATCCAATAAAAATAAAACTTAAAATTTGTCACCGCGAAAGAAATTCACCGATAAGCCAC
Source organism: Parhyale hawaiensis (assembly GCA_001587735.2). Taxonomy (NCBI): domain Eukaryota; kingdom Metazoa; phylum Arthropoda; class Malacostraca; order Amphipoda; family Hyalidae; genus Parhyale; species Parhyale hawaiensis. The sequence continues at coordinate 26,173,540 of LQNS02277717.1, read as the reverse complement.
CATGACCCATTTGCTGCAGTAGCACTGTCGCGGCCATCGCGGTAACTACCAAGAGCCCAAAAGATTACTTGAAACCGTATCAACCCAGTTGCGTGTGTCACCAGGAGACCATACTAGGAAAGGTAGTCTCCACGCCTTCTTTTAACTATCAGGTGGATACTTGCACAGCTGCACTCAACAACCGGTCCCGGTGCCTGGATCAGAATTGGCCATCCTTATCAGATGAGACATTCCGGGAGTACGGTATTATTAGCTATCAACACCCCTCTCGAAACAGTGGCTGTGCGCATTAACATTGAGCATACTACTCGTTTGTATACTGAATGCAAAGTATATCTCCCACCTGCGACCCCAGTTACCAGAAGAGATCTTAAAAAACTTATAGGACCAGCTGCCCCCTCCTGCACATGTCATGGGTGACTTTAATGTTAACACCAGATATGGTTTGATGCTGTGGATCAGCGAGGCGATATAATACAGTTTTTAGCTCGTGTGAATACTTGTCTGTATAATACAGGCTTCACTACGCACTTTCAATGTCCAGACGAGCACATCATCCGCCATTAATTTGACCTTCAGCTCCCCGATTTGGTGACATCCACTGGCAAGCCCTCGAAGACACACACTGTTGCGATCTTTTCCCTATCCTGCCAGAGTTGGGAGGGCACCAGCCAGCTCCAGCCCAGCCCCGTTTCATAATGAAACGGACCGCCTGGAAGAATTTTGAGGCCCTATCCCACATGAGGGACGTGCATCAGACCCTACCTCTTGATGAGATGACCTCCAGGTTTACTGACACGCTGATAGTCGCAGCTAGCAGCACTATAGGCTACCTCGGTCACGCGTAGATTCACCTGGGCACGCGGTGGACAGATACTTGCACTGTCGCGAATCTTGAACGGAAGAGAGTCTTAAGAAACCAGCGCTCTGAAAACCTGGCCCATAACTTGCTCGTGCCAGAGCGCAGGTTGTAAACAACCACACTAATAAAGAGTCCTGACAGGATTAGGTTTCAACTGGCTCGGAAAGATGAGGGAAAGACAATCGTACAACCCCCTATGGTAGAGGACTGGGAAATGACGGGAGACCCGCAGCTTGTCGCCACCATACTAGATCGGCATTTCACTGAAATGAGCAGCGGACGCCATTATCCTTCAGCTTTTATGCCTATCAAACGAGAACGACACTAGCCTTAATTTGCGGCGCAAAAGCGTCTTTCATATTACGAACCCATCACAATGATCGAAGTGTATGGTGCTCTGCGAGAGACCAAACATAGCTCTCCAGGCCCGGATGAGGCACACTACAAGATGCTGCATAAAATGCATCCCTCAGCTGTGAGAAATCTCCACATACCTACGGTGCATAATAAGATATGGCCGACACATATCTTGCCAAACCAGTGGCGCATAACTACAATTCTCCCCTTCTTGAGACCAAATAAACCGCCCGTCGATATGCAAAACTACCATCCAAGAAACAGTTGCGAGCATAATTAAGGGACAAAAATAAAAAATTTCATATCTCAAAAACTGTAAAAGGTTCAACGCTGAAGTTTTAACACAACAGAGGTATTGGGATACCTAATAATATGCTTAGAATTTATTACGATCCGAAGGATAAGAAAAAAAGTTATGTATATTTAACTTATAATTATGAATTTAGTGTGAGCAAAATTAAGGGACACTTGACAAAAAACTTCATCCGTAATCAATATTTTGTGAACGATCCTTTATGTTTGATGACTTCAACACATCTTCGAGGGCAAGATTCAATTAAATTGCGGCATCGTTCAATATCAAACCTGCCCCATTCCTCTTGAAGCTTTGTCCACAAATCCTCAGTGTTTGTTGGATTTCGAGTCATGACTTTCTCACCCAAGACTTTCCACAGGTTCTCTATGGGGTTGAGGTCAGGACTTTGAGCAGGCCAG
>LQNS02277717.1:26070348-26082962 GCA_001587735.2 Parhyale hawaiensis | reverse complement strand
GTCTATAAGGAGGGTAACGCCTCAGAACGGTTCTAAACTACCATTTAGACGCCCCAGAGTTGGGCGCTGTCGCGGGTCTGGCGCTACCGACAGAAGGTGTTCTGTCGGAGCGAGCCACTGAGAAATATGCACACAGAAATGTGATCTGATGTAGCTAGCCAGCTCCAAAAGGTCAACTGATACTATTGCTACTCCTTGGCAGCTTCCACAAGTGAATTAGGCCACTGTTAGTACAACTTCATTGCCACATGTGTAATAAAATTGTGATGTTACATAATAGGTACTTCAACAATAGGAGTCTGAACTTACAAACAAACCCAACCTTGTACAAAACAAGCCCATATTATGGCCATATAGGCATATATTGATATAGCTATACAAAACTACAAAACTGAATATTCAAATATATATTCTAAGTAGCTTTAGGTAGATGATACAATAATTGTCAACTGGCAGTTTTCAACTTTGGGAGGAATAAACCACTCCAGTTCCATGGGGTGAATCAGTACAGTTTCAATAAACAATGCTCAGGCCCATATATATTTATAATATAAATAAAGTTGCAGCTGAAGAGACTCTATTGTTCATTTAGTCACACTTACTACTTGTGTACTGCATCGATTTATTTGCTAACATTGAATATTACCAGTAGCTGATATCTGGAAGTTGAAGGCTCAACCATATCTCATGCACACTTCAAGAACTTCAAACTGGAGAAAAACAAGTGTTCTCCAAAAGTTAGTTCGGCAGATTTAGCTGGTGTGGCTGCACCTTTCCCTACTATCTTTACAAAATTCTTCTTCAGTAATCATCATCGCTAGTGCAAGTAATTAATATTTTGGCTAATCAATACATTTGCCACTCTATTTTGGTATTGTTACAATTCTTGATGTGAGATTGCACAGACATGCCTGCCTGAATATTTTTTCACCTTAGCTAAATAAGAATTCGAATTTACTTCTGCTTTACTTGAGCCATCCAATAACAAAATTCTGCTTATGAGCCCTATACTTCTTAAGCAGCTTTTCCAAATTTTGCTCTATTGCAAATGAAACAACATATCAGCATCTCAAATCAGTCTACTCCAACTGATCATACTGGGAGTGAAATTGTGTAATGTATTTACATTACAGCAATAGGTAGCTGAAATACAGGAAGCATGGGCTTCTGTTGCCCAAAAAAATGAGCCGCTTGGTCCATTTGCTGTAAATTACTTACCTCCGCCATGGACGTAATGTTTTCGTCAGGTTTGTCTGTCATCAAGATAACTCAAAAAGTTATGGACTGATTTGGATGAAATTTACAGGGATTATTAGTTATGTTGAGAGATCCGTCCATCCCTTTGTTTGTTTGTTTGTCTGCCTCATTTTCTCAATGCTACAACTCAAAAAATTATGGATGAATTTTTAGGAAATTTACAGAGTTGTTAGGTACATCATAAGAGTAAATGTCCAAATTTTGTGATTTGTTTGTTTGTCGCTGGGTTTGGTTTAATGCTTGTTAGCGCAATAACTCAAAAAGTTTTTGATGGATCTTTCTTACTATTACTGGAGTTGTTAGTAATGCTAATAAATGACATAAATGATCAAATTTCGGACCAGATCGGTTTGTTCGTTTGTATGTTTGACTTATCTTTGTCATAAAGTTTGTTAGCCAATAACTGAAAAAGTTTTGAATGGACCTTTATAAAATTGACAGGTGTAGGTGTTGTTAGCAACATTAAAAGACATATATGATTAAATATTGGTGCAGATTGGTTGGTTCGTTGGTATGTTTGACTTGGTAAGAGCTCATATAGGGCCATGGTAACACTATTGCTCATAGAGGGCCATGGCAATAGCTCAATGAGGGCCGGGGCATAAGTTTCGGTGTCTCTTTGAGGATGGGCCTATTGGTTCGTCTACTGCCGCCTATCTAATCTAATCTTATGTTTGTCATAATATTTGTTTGCAGCCTTAAGTCAAAAGGTTATGAATAGATCTTCAAAAAAATTGCAGAAACTGCATGTACTATCAAAGGGCACAAATGATTAGATTTTGGAGTTGATACAAAGAAAATCATGGTTTCAGAACAAATTTGAATTTTTTATTACCATTGCCTTACTTGGCGAAGGTATGCGCTCTCATAGTGCTCTAGTTTGATTTATTCTCATCACTGGGTGGGAGAAGTAGCACCTGAACCACTGTAGCAAGCATTGGTCTGGTTTGATACAATCCATAGCTGTAGATGTTGTTGTTGTAGAAAGCCAGAAAGAGGAAGTGAAGCAAAGAAACACGCAGCCCAAGTGGGTCCAGCAAAAGACCACTCACGGAAAGATCAGTGGGGTGACTAAGACATGAGAAAAGGTGACCAACAGTCTGACAGGAAGGATCATAAATCTGTCCCTTTCGGAAATTACAGTAAAACCCCTCTAATCCGCACCTCAATTATCCGAACCCCTCCCTAATCCGAACATCTGATTATAGTTCGAAGTGCAATCCAAACTATTAAGAATTTTTAGAATTAATAGGGTAAAGTACAGAGTTCGTGCAAATACATCTGTAATCCGTACAAGGCGCTTCTCATTTTTCGGATAAAGGGGGTGATGAGCAAAAAATTTGCGTGAGGTGCTGTTCAGAAGGTACGAACAATCTCGCTATAATTCGCATTAGTGCGGAATACAGAGTTTTTCTTTGGATTTGTAAGTATCCCGTTAATCCGAAATCCCCGCCAATCCGTCACCCCCTTCCCCCCGTGCTGTGCGGATGAGAGGGGTTTTACTGTATATTCAACTTATCAGTGGTATTTAATGTTAATGATACTGGCTAAAAAGAATCAAAATTCAAAATAATCACACCATTAATAGGGTAGAACCCCCAATGGGGACGCACTAGCTAAAAAACACTCACTGGGCAAAATTGTGCATGCCGGTGATGCGTACAAACGTGCAAATTGTGTTTGGATGTTCAAACTTTAATTTTACTATGTGTACCCAACATTGGCATGCACAATTTTGGCCAGGGAGGGTTTTGTAGCTAGTGCATCCCCATTGGGGGTTCTACCCTACTTGTATCAAAGGAGAAACAAATACTAAAACTTTGTGAATTAGAGTCATAATCAATTTGAATTCTAAACTAAGTTCTGGAATACCTACATGAAGTTACTGAATTGAAGAAGTTTCACTGTGAAAATGCAGGAAAGCCTCATACAGTAAAACCCAGGGATCTCGGCCCTCCCAAATTCGGAAACCCGCCTCTTTTGTGATTTGCTGAGGTGCTACTTGGCATTAGTTATTTGCAGAGTTATATGAAAAAATGCTGACAGAGTTTTGCCGAGTTATAGCTAGGCAACTACGTCATATTGCCGAGCTATACGGAAAAATCAGGGCCGTGCCGAGATCTACGCATTTTTTATTACATGTACAAACTATGTACAGTACTGTTTGATGAAATTTGGGTGTTATTTAGGCAAACATTTCACTTTGCAGTCTGAGATGGGCATTAAATCAGTGTTTAATGGCTGTTTACGACCTCCGGCAATTTGTGCCGTAACTCGCAAAGTTGCAAGTTTCCGAAGTTTTTGCCAACGTTGTCAGTAGCTACCTGCTTTAATTCGCCAACCTCACAAACTCCGCAAGGCTTCCTCCCATGCTTGCTGAGTTTCTGGGGTTTTACTTTATTATATAAATTTATTCAGAATTGGATTGAACAAATGGCTACCACAAATCAACTAGGAAACTTTCTGCCTAGTGCGAAATTATAGATTTCATCAACCTCTAAACCCTCACACACAATATATTCTAACCATATGGTATGTGGTTACCAATTTGTGGACAAGAGGTCGGGACCATTGGGTAGTCTGGTTTACCTATACAGCGTGTGAGGGTTAACCAAATGTTTTTGACTATTTAGACAGGGAAGAAGTGGATTTTCAGTGCAAAATGTGTCACAAAATGAACTGGTAACAGTGGTACTACAAGCATTCATGAGTGTATAGGCATCTGGAACAGGCTCACAATTTGGCATGTTGAACTTTGCAGTGTCAATTTGAAAGAGAACCTACAGCACTGAATTCACTGAACAGATTTTTTATGACAATTTGTTCTAGATCTCAACAAGCACTAGGCCATATCCAGTGCTCCTGGGACTTATACATACTATAGTATGGTCTGACTGTTCTCGATCTCAACAAAACTGTACAACTCAGCTGTGAAGTAGAAACAAAAGAAAACCCAGAATAAGGAATGTTGCTGTAAAGTGGAGCAATGGAAACCAAGAATATGGCATGTTCCAGTACCACAGATGTTGATATCCAAGCTTGGATAAAAGCAAACAGGTAATCTGAGGGTATAGTTACTCACAGATGTAGGTCCAGTATTCACAGTTGAGTTTCTATACACTCGATCATATGACCGATAATGAGGATAACCATAGTACCGGTACGAGGGGTAGGAGCTGTAGTAGTTATAGCCATAGCTAGGATAATAAGCACGATCAGTAAGATAGACACTAGAGTAAGGGTACATAGTTGAGTATGCAGGAGTCGGAGGTATCGGCATAACAAGAGGAACTGGATACATAACTGAAATAAAAACATATGCAAAATAAAACCTTCAGAAAATTAAATGTGCATAGTTTAACCAAGAAATATTGAAACAAAGGATATAGCTAGGTACTGTAAAACGAGGTGACTTCAGACGCCAGGGTTACTACAGAAAAAAACAGGTAAAAACGAACTTCTGCAGTGACAGGAAAAGTATCCAAAATTAGAAGGAAAGTTCTACACTGTAATAAAGGTTGATATTTCTGTAGTAGCTATATGACTAGGCCCATGCTCAAACTCTATTAGCATAAACACAAACAAACATATTCCTTTCTGTATTTATGCTAGTCAAGTTTGAGTGTGGGCATAGTCATATACTACAGAGATATCAACCTTTATTACAGTGTAGAAGTGTCCTAACTTTTGATACTTTTCTGCCTTCACAGCAGTAAGTTCCCTATTACCTATTTGTGTCCAAAGTCATCCCATTTTACAGTATATATATATATCAGGCACATGCCAGTAGGCCTACCCTGCAGGAAAGAAGCAAGCAGTTACATTTCATAAGACAACATAATTACGACGGTTAATTAGTACATTTATAATGCAGAAAACCCATATTAGCAATTGCATTTTTGTACGTCAGGTAGGCATCAGTTGCCTCTGCATAAGCATCGGTGCAAGAAAGTTACAGGTATTATTGCGTTATGCACGTGCCATCGCAGCGAACGGCAGTGCTGAGAAGCAAGGGGAGGTAAAGGCAGAATTTAGTGTGCCTTTGGGCAAGAAAGTTTATTAGGCTAGCAAATCTTCTTGAATTTAGTGAGGTTGCCAGTGAGTGCCAGCGCTCGGGAGTCTTTTTTACAAGTTTTATTGACCGTTTTTGACTAGTTATGTTTCACTTTTTCAATTTATTCTCTATTACAATAAAAAGTATTTGTCAGAAGATATCTTCAGTGCTAGCTGAAGATACACCAAAACTTAACGATTTATAATGAAAGAAGGGAGCAAAAGTTTTTAGGACATGTGAAAGAGAATGATACAAAAAAAAAAAAAAAAAAAAGAGTGCTTACACTGGTATCTAAATGGGACTTTGGTTAATAATTAGTTAAAGAAGAAAGAAACATAATATTCTGTGCAGTTGTGCAAATATAAAAATAATAATAGTAGGATACACCATTTTCAAAAGGTTACAGTTCATCTCATGTTGTTTGATTAGCTACTATGAATACGTTTGAATGTTAGTAAAAGAGCTACGGAAACTTTTTTGTCATTATAAGTTAAGAAGCAAACTTATGCAAAGTTTACAATGCACTGCGACTGAGAGGTAAATCAGTTTCAACTTCGTTAAGTTAGGTTTTCGAGCATGGCCCTGAACACGTGTTTCCCAGTGCTGTGAAATTTCTGTAACTAATGTAACTAACTCACTAGACAGGTCAACTTCTGTAGTGAAAAGTTATACTGGGAGCAGAATGGCTAATAAAAGACTTACATCACTTACTTTAACATGTAGCTATTGAAAAAGGAAGACTAAAGAAATTGGGTCAAAATCCATCTTTCAACATCTATGAGAAAGTAACAGATTCTTTTCTACAATAAAGAGAGTAGGTACCTATAGATTTCCTTTGCAAATAGCCAAACATAATCTTCAAGTGAACACAATACCTACATTAAAATTTTTCACAAATATTTGATAATGCCTACCCAGAGCACATTCTCACGTCATGTGCATGATATATATATAGATCTTTAGTTAGTTACTACACTACATTATTTTTTTATAAATTAAAAAGCATAGACACAAGAATGGAGTTTCAAGAGAGGAAAAGAAAGGGACACACAGCTAGTATGTTGGCAAAAATTAATTCACACATGAGGGTGTTCCCACAAAGGTGGAACAGCAAGTCAAGAAATGCAAGGCAGAAAGAAACAAAGATCATCAGTAGGAGTACCGGTGGCTATCTATGACAAGGCTGAAAAGCAAAGTGGGCACAAAAAACCAACATCACAAACACCTAAGGTTATCTGAAGGTACCAGCAAAGGATACTACTCCCCAGAATAAACTAGCTATGGGCAAACCTAGCCCAATGGCGCATGCTAAAGTATGCCGCTGAGAAAGAGGGAGGACTCAATACATGTCCAACAAAACAAGTAAGGACCCCAAGATTGAGAACTCAATCCAGGAAAGCTACCATAAAGAAGAGCAACAGTAGAAAATATCAGGAGCAAGAGCGCAGTATGCCAGCGACAAGCAAAAATTGACTGTCAAACAAAATTGTTTATTATATACTAGACTGCAATGATCCATATTGACACAAAAACCTATCCTAAAGTGAATTTTCTATTTTTGTGGCTGTAAAATAGAGACAAATATTTTTCTGAAGTAAACGTAGCTAAAGCCAAGCCGTAGCCAGGATAGGGTAGAGGCATCAGTCTCTTATCACTGGCTTAGTCTCCTATCACTTTTACACCCCTTCATTAAAAAACTGCTGCAAGGAGACTATTGATGCTAGAAAGATGAACTAGGGCTCTAATTGTAGCCAAAGAAATGCTTAATATGGCCTGCAAGTCATAAATTGTAATTCCCAAACTCAAAGTTTAGGAATTTTTTCAAATTGGAAAATTGCATGAAAATGTACATATGTATTTTTTCGGTATTTTGAAAACTACCTTTCTCCGAAAATTTTTTTGAGGGGTTTGCTTGCATTAAAGTTGCAATATCAGTATTTGACATTGTAGTAGTTACACATATAGGACTAGATTCTGGTAATATTTTCATGAGTCCACTTAGCCCCCTTTACGGGGGGAGGGGGAGGGGATTGATCGTACATTGCAGGCAAGAAACATGGAAATTGTTAATCTCCGGTCAAAATTTTAAGTTTTTTTTTTAGAACCACGCCTATCTATAATTCATTGTAGTTAGTTGGCGCACCTTTTAGGGTTTTAGCACTTGGTTTCATATTCTAACATTTGTACTTTTCTTGCTTCTGGATGGCGTTAGTCTCCAATCGCCATAACGGCCACTGCCGTCGATTGGTCGACCATAGTGCTCGACCACAGAAACCACAGTGATCGACAGGTCAGACATTCAAGTCCATTGATCGATCAGATAACCACAATGGTCGACTGGTAGGATACAATTTTTCCCTGATCAACCACAGTGGTCAACCAGATAACTGCAATGATTGACTGGTCGGACATAGCAGTCTATTGATCGACCACAGTGGTCAACCAGATATCCGCAATGATCGACTGGATGGTGTATACGGTATCAGCTACCTGTGCGTGTTGCGTATCATATAGGTATTGCGTCATTATGCACAGCGCATAAGGTACCAGCTGTCTGTGCTTGTTGTGTACCGCTTATTACGTCAATATGCACGGCACATAAGGAATCAGCTGCCTGTCCATATAACGTATGGTATATTGCGTCAGCGTGCACGGCAAATAAGGTACCAGCTGCCTGTGCGTGTTACGTATAGCTAGTATACTGCGTCAGTATGCATGGCGCATAAGGTACCAGCTGCCTAAGAGTGTCATGTAACTATAGCTAGTACCGTATACTATTGCGTCAGTATACCTACATAGCACATCGGCTAAGGTATCAGCTGCCTGTGCGTATCACGTATAGCTAGTATATTGCGTCAGTATGCATAGCATAAGGTACTAGCTGCTTGTGCGTATCACTTATAGCAGTATATTGCGGCAGTAGCCTATACACGGCGCATAAGGTATCGGCTGCCTCTGCGTATCACGTCGGTATGGCGCATAAGGTACCAGCTGCCTGTGCATCTCACGTATCGTAACACCATAAAAAACTTGCGAAACGTACGCCCCCATTGGGGGTGCTACCCTAACTTATTGAGTTACAGTATGTGGCTAACAAACAATCAAACCCCCACAAAAATATAACATCCTAGGCGATAGTAAAAGTTTTCATGCATGAACTAGTCACGGATTTGACTTTTAAGTGCATGGTTCGTGCTCAAACATTTTTTATAAACTTTATGTGATCGGAGTTAAAAGGTGATTGAAAAAAACGGTCTTGTTAATATCTCCAAAACATAGTAATACTGGAGCTCTAAATAGGTTTTAAATTTTTATTTTATTGCCTAAGGAAGGTGCAATACACAGAAGTTCATTTTAAAACCAAAACTATGCTTCTTGGAAAGTTGATTTTTGCACTATTTTGGGGAGTCTCGTTTGTTTTACGGGAAAAGCCTTAACTCCATCTATTGGAGACAGATCCGTATGAAAATCACTCTGATGTTAGAAAACAAGTCTATCTAGCAGCTCCTGCAACTTTGTGTAATAATCTTAATGTTTTCTATTTTTCCTTTCTACCAATCAATAGCCATCAAAATTGATTGGATTTACTGGCTTGCCCAAAATGTCCGATCAGCCCAATTTAAGCATTATAAAAAAATATTACTCATAGAATAACGTACTTACTCTAAAAAAAACGTTAAATTCATATTCTTTCTCTTGATATGTAACAATTCTGAGTTATTGTCATTTTTATGCAAACTATAAGGTGCTAATTTTTTTTTTCACCCTTCTGTGGTCACAGCACTATAGGTAGCTACCTACTGATTGAATACTTAATTGAACACATCAGTACTGTCACCCGGGGCTATTCAGGACACCCGTTGTATGACGAGACAGCTGTCCAACTTTACATATTGAGAACTGTAAAAAGTTTCTAAAAACCAAAGTAAAGTTTTGCCGATCTAAACATAGGGCAATAAACCAACATTTTTGCTATCTGTTCAGCATAATAAGCATTCAATTTAACTCGTGGAAATACTAGAAAAACTATATATTTTTCATTTTTCTCAAATATCCTCCAGCTAAGGTCTGGGGGAAAAATCTAAAAGGCAGAGAAAAGTAAGTAGCTTAGATGAGATGTAATCCTAGACCAGTGTTGTCCAAACTTGTTTCCACAACATAGTTCATGAGGGTACGTGATCACACAAACAAGACTCAAACACACAACCGGAACAGAAAGTAATTTACAAGCATTAGTTACTGAAATCATTTTTATTCATGTAATAAATTTGAATTTATTGACCAGCACTCCTGTAATGTAGTCTTTTCATAATTGATATAGACTATTTGTATGATTATCCTGAATAAAACTAAGTTGAGGCAGCCGTGGTGAGCGGGGCGGGGGGTACATAACACACTAGGAGGAGCTAATAAAGGGTACAATTGGAGAAAATGTCTGGAAAGCCCTGGTCTAAACCAAGGTGTTGGCTAAAGAATCTCACTATCATAATTTATCTACCTCTTCTTAAAACAAGATGGCGGCCATTCCCGCAACATGGAGTATCAAGGGACACCTTGCCAGGGTAGGCTAGAGCTCCAGCACATGACTGCAACAATTTTGGATGCATGCCACCAGGCCCCATTGCAGTGGACATATCAACCACTTGCAACAGAGAGTGTACATCATCGACCGTAAAAATGATAGCCTCAATGGGACCATCAAAGCGCCGTCCCCCAACAGGATGTTCAGGATTTTCCCCTCATACACAGAATTGAAGGCTTCAGCAAATAACTCACACATGGGTTGAGCATTGTCAACCAGTTGACCAGATTCAAGCCTCATGGGTCCCACAGAGAGCTTGTCAGTTTTTTCCTCCTAACATAAAAATGGAACAACTTTGGTACCTCAAGAAGCTTCGTTACTACTCTCCTCTACTAGGTACTTAGCTCTCTCACTCCAAACAAAATTGTAAAACTTATATCTAGTATTGACAGCAAGGAACCAATCCAAAGCATCACATGCACAAGCATCTCCCCTGCCATACTGGCTCCTGCAGGCCTTTTACTGCCTCCACAGCATACTTCTTTGTTGCTTCAAGCTTCTAGGTGGACGAGTCGGCCACGTGCAGTGCATGTTATCAGTATGTAAAGGAACAAACACACAAGCAAGAGACGTCACGATGGACAAGAAACTATTATAATAAGTATCCACTGGAAGGCTATCAAACTAAAAATCCCAATCCACCTGAGCCAGGGACCAAGATATCTCTGCATAGGGTAACATGCCTAGAACACATCCACTTGGCACAAAAAAAACTTTCTGTGTGAAAACTAGCAGTGTTAGAAAGCCATACATAGGCTTAAACTGTAGGCTAAGTAGTGCCGCAATATCCTTGAAAATGACAGGCAAAAAAAAAAAAAAAAAAAAAAAAAATGGCAGTGGTTTTCCCAATTTTTCTTGTTTTTAGTGAAAAAATGTGAAAACCACCATTTTTTGTTTTTATTTTTTTTGCCCGTCATTTTCAGGGATGGTGTGGCATTACTTAGCCTACAGTTTAATCCTATGTATGGCTTTCTAGCACAGCTGGTTTACACACAGGAAGATTTTAGTGCCACGTGGATGGCTACTAGTATGGTGGACTTGTAGGTAGCTACTGGACATGTTACCCTAGGAGCCCCTAAACCACAATCTTCTGGTCTTATTAGTCAAAGTACCTTCTGCAATCTGAGTACCAAACAGATAATCACTAATCACACGACAATGTCCACACTTGGGGAGAGGTGTCACTTTCACATTACCAATGCCATCTTGCTCTGTAGTCAGAAACAGATCCAGCACATTACATGAAACATAGTACGTTGGCTCTTGGATCAACTGTGTGAGGCCAACTTCAGCAGACATGCTCAGAAATAATTTATCAATAGGATTAACAGAGGGTAATGTGCCCAAATGCCATTACAATAAGCCATATATAGTATCCACTGACAAACCCTCACTAATTACACAAATTGCTGATACTGAACCAATTTTGTTCAAACTTACCAGTCAAACTGTTTACTATGTTATTAAGAATAAGGGGAATGTTGCAATGACTTTTTTGCAGTGGTAAAGTAAAGGCAAGAGTACCTCTGTCGGTTAGCACTACGATCTCACGCTGTTGGCACTTGCCAGATCGTCTCCGCTGAGGAGGAGAGTTGTTAGTCGTTACACTTTCTAAATTGACAGGTACTCTACCTTCTTTACCCTAAAGAGTCATTGTAACAATGTAAAAATGGACGTTTAAATCAGTTGAATAACGCACCTATAGTAGTACGGTATTTTAAGAAAGGTCCAGATTTGATGTTTTAATTCTATGTTCCTTAGCCCGGACTTCCAGGTGAACCTTAGATTTTTTTTTTAGATCTGGGACTTCACCAACCAGCCCACCTCATTGTCAGCAGGTGCCATCTTGGATTTGGTCAAATGCCCCTGCACACTTTGCCAAAGCCTCAGTTCCTGCAGACAAGACGCCCTACTCCAGGAACCATGAAACTAAGGGTTTTGGGAAGGTTCATGCCTCCAGAGGTACTCTGCCTTTACTTTACTGCTGCAAAAGAGCCATTGCAACATTCCTCCTCTTGCAGTGGTTCGTTTCGGCACAGTACCTCAGTCGATTAGCATGACATACCAGTGGAGAAGTGACAGCTTGTCGGTACCCTTCCTTATGGAAATGCTGGTCACAGAGCAGGGAGGGGTTTCTTTGGTTTCGTCCTAGAGCGGAGGGTGCTAAGGAGTGCAGAAGACCATTGAGCTTTAACTGCAACTATTCCATTGAGAAGAAAACAGCATATCAGCTATCCCGCAGAGAAATTTTTTGGTCCGGGTCGGCCGACAATACGGGAGACCAAGAAGCAGCTAGTAAGGTATCAGTCGTCCTAGGCTCTGTCCGTCCCAGTATCTGTAGGGTAAGACGGGGTGATTTTGCCGCGGGGTTAATTCACCGCGGGTGTTTTTTATCCTTATAGAGCCTATATCTCAAAATGAAACTGACATACAGGAAAACTGGAAGTGTCCAGTGGTAGAGGAGTTACTAAGGATCAAATTAGGCTATTTAAGATGCATTTCACTGCTATAGGGAGGGGGAGGGGCAGTAAATAATAAGTGACAATTTAGAATATTTAGGTGTACCTACTTTTTTATGTTTAGGTAATGTCTCATTATTCCCACAGATTATTAGCTCAAGTAGTTTTTTTTGTTAAGCTAGAGGTAGTTGACTGCACCATCTAGACGGGTCAAACTCACCGCTTGGATAAAAAATTTACCCCCCCCCCCCCCCCCCCCCCC
>LQNS02277717.1:26039005-26053783 GCA_001587735.2 Parhyale hawaiensis | reverse complement strand
TGTACTACGACGATTGTTTATCTCTACCTTGCCTTTACCAACGACTGTATATTGTCACTAATATAATTAATAATATAGCGCCAAGTTTCATTCACCTTGTCGGTTCGCTCACACCCTGAGTGACTGCTTTCAAGAGCAGCATCACTACAGAACTCTAGGGATATGAAGTGGTGTACAGCATATTTGCTTCCTAAATTTTGTAAAGAGTTCTCTTGGCCAACTCTGAATTGATTTTTAAGGTTAGACAATTGAATGAAGTACCCGATGAGTTTGACGATCCGATGTTTATGTTTTCGCTTTTTTATTACTATTGTTTTTCTCTTTCTCTCCTTCTCATTCCTCATCTATATATTAATACGCTTGTTCAATATGAATTCATTTCTCATTCAATATGAATTCAGCGAACGCTACAATTCATTTCAGATGGCACTTAGTGCCGTCTATTCTTCAGGAGGTTTCTTGGCGTCGAGAGCCTCCCTTTCAACAATCTTTCCTATTTCCAGAGTCTCTGTTAAGGAGTTACGCTGTACCGGGAAATGCACTTGAATCTAACCACTCTCTCGCTTTTTATGTCGTTTGGTTTACCTGGTTCTGAAAATGTTGCAGGCAGCCTGCTTTGAAGAGGTTAAATTTGGGTGAGATAGGAAGAGGCGCTTTCAGCTCATCAGGTAGACTATTCCATAAGAAAGCTCCAGATACAGAAAGTGCTTTTTTCCAATTTGTAGACGCCTGTACGAAGTTAGAACATTATTTTTTTCGAGAACTCCGGTCTGAGTTCACATCATTTCGGAGAAATTGAACTGTATTAGCAAAACTACGCTTGCCGTACAAGGAATGAATTACGTAAATGGCCTCATCAAGTTCCAATTTAGTCTCTATATGCGCGGCCATTCCAATTTTTCAAGAAGAGGAATGCGTGGTCGCGTTTACGAAATTTGCCATTAAGAACTATTTTTTCAGCAAAATTAAAGGATTTCTGGAGATCTGCCACTTTTTTTTTTAGATGTTTTCCCCCTATTTAGATTACAATAGCTATAGTGGGAGAGAATAGCGATTGTACGAGAAGAAGGCGGGCTTTTTCGTCTAGTATGTGTTTTATTCTGTGTAGAAAGAAGAGGGTGCCATTAATAGCACTGCACATCTTCTGAATGTGCAAGTCGAAGCTAAGGTTTTGATGCAGCCATACCAAGGGTCTTGCGACACAACCCAGGTCTCTCTTGTACTACTCCAGCTAGCCTGGTGCAAATATAAACTCTTCAATTTCTCTTCCTCTGTTCCTCCCCCGCGCAGCCAAATACAGCGACCTCTCCAGTACGACGTACCACAGCAGCATATGGGGCAAGTCCTCAGACTCACATTGACACAGTTGGCAGAGACTTCACTGCCCCCAGTGAGTTTTTTTTTTCTTTAAAGGGGCAGGCAGTAGCACCTCGCTCTTCGCAAAATCGACGAAAAAGCATCATTTATAAACATTCTCTCATATCCAAGCACTTTCTTGTACATACCGTACAGTGCTATGGTACTCTTGCTCTCCACCTCTTCCCTCCACTTACTCTAGTCACTGATCCTGTCTGCTCCTCTCACTTACCAGTTTCTAGCCAGGGAGGGGGGAGGTTGGGGTAGGTATCTGCAACCCCTTGGGTCTTATTTGTTAAAAATTATTTGTTGGACTCAGTGTTATGGAACAGGGTCTGATGAAATAATTATTTTATACTACAAGAAGGCTGGCGCAGGGGTCCTTGAACGGCCCCCAGACTTCTGGTCGCAACACTGAACCGCCTTTCCGGCTATCGGATGACCAGGAAAAAATCTTGTGAGCCCCTACCCCATCTCCCCCCTTCCACACTAAAAATCTGGCTATAGCCCTGCTTGCTCCCCTGTCAAATCGCTTCAGTTGGTGTGGCGACTTATCTGCAGACTCTGTATGTTTCCACACCTTTCTGCCCTATCATGCTGTTGCTCAGGCCTGGCTGCTTCAACTCGTGTCACCAACTCATTTCCTCTCTGAAGAGCTCCCCTCACATATCGCAGTCTTTCTTTTAATATTCTGTAACCATCATAAATAATAATCGCGTTGAACAAGATTCCGAGAGTTTTCTCTGTTCATCTTACAATATATCGACATACCTACTGGATGTAATTGTATGTAATAGTATGTAGGCAATCAGGTGAAATAGTATTAAGCCGTGTAGGTCTCTCCTCGGGATGCAATTACTGCATTTTCCATTTACCTTACTTTAAGTGAAGCAGCAGTAATGTTAATATTAGTAGAAACAATTATATCTTATTTTGCTTCTCACACGAGGGTGATTCTTGGGTAGCTCTATTGCGGAGCTAGTCCAGTTAACTCATTTGGTATGTGATGGCACTGAGCCATGTCGATTAGGTTGTGAATATACAGCTGTAATATTTCTAACAAATTAATGTACACACAATTTTTACTGTAAGCTGTAAGCCTGTAATATAATAATCCAAGAACACCTCCCGCCTGTGGAGACATAAATGTTTAATAAATAAATATCGAGCAGCGGCAGTGTCATTCTGGTCCAACCGTACAAAGAACTGTATCAAGGAAGTTATGAACAAACAAACGACTTAACACGTACTCAGAGTCTGTCATCTAAGAAGGACACCCTATCTGCAGGTGTGGCAGCGCAGCAATGAGCCTTCAATGGTATATCTACCTGTTTTAATGAATGTACTGCGAGGTGTACATTGAACCCTACTTTTGCTGTGAAATCTCGAGAAGCACCGACCGTGGGCGGGTTAACAATGTTGTATTTCAATAATTAAGTGCATTAGTTTTCTCCGCTGCTCATCCAAATGCTTTGCGGTGTTCTTCTGAACAGCACAAAAGTGAAGTGCAATGACTAGCGATTTTGCAACTTCCTAGGTAGCCACACTTTAATGTTTAAAAGAGTTCAGCAAAGCATTCGGACGATTAGCTAAGGAAATTCGTTCATTTGACTTTTGTTGAACTCGACTGCTTCATTTATCCCGTTTGCCATTTGTGTTACAAAAAGGTTGGTTTATACGGCTGCTTATTGGCCGAGTAAATGTTTTTGCTAGCGAGCGTCGACAACTCAGGATAAAAACCTACATTAAAACAAATGATTCCGTCAGACATGCAGAAGAACCTGAAACTATTGATCAGGAACACATTTACAACAACCAGATGTTTGTGGTTATAGCGCGTATGTTTCAGGTAGCGTAGTCGAACTGGGTTGTGACTACAACACAACTTACTAGTTGGTTATGGTAACACAAATGACGTCCTAATTTCATTGAATCGTATTGCGAGCATTAAGCTTGTTGCACACAAGAGTTGAAGATGGGGACGTTTCTTATACTTTCTTTCTACTTAGAGTACGTTGCTACCGACATGGCTTTAGCTTGCCCAACTTTAGAGTGTCCAAAGATTCAATGAATTTCCTCCACCACCACTGCGGTTTTTCCAAAAAAGCAAGTACAAGTTGTAGTTTTAAAACCATCTATTAATTTTGATTAACCTTAAATTAGTAACGGTGCATATTTTACAGTGATATTCAAACCCGTTAAGCTGTTATCACGGGCACCATTAAAAATTATGTTCCAAGAATGTGAAACGTTCCCGTGTTTTGACTCTGGCGCGCAGTGTGCTTTTAAAGCAACCTGATTACGTTGAACCGTTTGAACAATCCGTTTTACTGAACAAGATTGAGTTATCTGAAGTCCCAAGGGAACTTCCTGCAATGGTTCGAAGGGAGTGCACCGGTATTAATTAAATTCAAAGAAGTCAAGCCTTGAAGCCATAATTTTGCTGACTAATCGAGCGCTCCCTAACTGTTCTTGACTAACGGAGGTATGACTGGCTTCAAATATATGAGTAATTAAATGGAATTACAGTACTTGAAGTCCAGCAAAGTCGTGCAACGTATTCCTTTTTTGTCAGGAAAAAAATGACTATTAATTCAAATGACGATTTAATATACATTCAATAAGAAGATACATTGATACAAAATTTACACATGTCAGAGGTGTAGCAATATGCAGCTGCGAGAGCCTTTACATAATATCAAAGAGGATACTTCAAGAATGATACGTAAGAGATTCAGTGGATACCATGCCGTTCATTCTTACGTTTTATAAAGAATACGAAATATTACAGAAAATCTTTTCGCAGCAATGAAAATTATGAAAAATGATATCTACCGAATACCATCTAGGTAGTAGTGACACCAGTATATCTTCAACATTCTTACGACTGAAGCAACTTCAATATTCAACAATGTATTAACAACGTATTTTTTCGTAGATGTACTTTTGAGTTCTCACAGAAGAGTAAGAATGTGTGAGCAGTGTACAGTTAAGAAACCGGCAAAGTGGATTAACTGTGGGAATTGTCGAAACAATTAACATAACAAATTAACAATACATGTGTAATAACACCGATCGAGCTGGAATGCTAAAATTAAACCGTTTTAGATGTCAGCAACTCAATGGAATCCATACTCCGAAGTCGCACGGGACACTTCAGCAACAATAGGTTTAAGTTAGCTGAATGAAAGGACCAAGTGTGACTTAAGGGTTCCCGTCTCTATATATTCGCTGGAAGTTACCTAATTCATATTTTATCACCGTGATTATTTCAAAGCTCTACGATCGTACCTATGTCGGAGTCGTGACACAAGCAGAGCGCCGCAACACGACAAAACCATTAGAAATGGACAGAATTTAGAGTCGGTGTACAAACTGTGAAATAACTGCTGACCTTCCACTGGTTATAGCTACATGAAATTAAGGCGGGTTCACACGATGGTCAAATGTAGAAGTTTCCTCAGCTAATGGTTCGAATATTTGGTTTTATTGGCGGAAACACAGTTGTGTGTTTATCAAGGAACTAACTAAAAAGTTAGCCATCATGCGAGTTTGCCTAACTCTGTAAGTTATAATTAGAACTCAGAGAGTTTCACGCTTATGTCCTAGCTAAACGGACAGAGCAGCGTATTCAGACGCGAAACTAAAAAGCTCATCCATTTGGCTATCGTACGAACCCGCCATTAGAAATATTTTTACTGTGAGAACAAAGAGAATCTAGAAAACAACTGGAACATTATGTAGTTCCTAGCTTCACAAGGCAGCCTGCGTTAAAGAAATTTTCCAAAATTATAAATCTTGTTTGCTTTTTGGATCTCGTTGTATGAAACTTCTATCCACTCAGTCTATTTTAATTATAAGCAGATAACAAACAATTCGGCTGCAGTAAATGTCAAAGAAAAAAATATCAAAATAAATGATTGTGGGACATAAATGAAAATTGACAGGAATCCTTTACAAGCGTTTGGGAAAATCAAAAGCACAATAAAAAATGTCAGTGGGACATAGTATATATAATTGAACACTGAAGAGGGTCGTAAGATAAATATAATGCTAAAAGTGCATTTGATAGGTACGTGCAGACAAATGCTTGCGCCAAGCCAGCTGCCGTCCAGTTCGGTAATTGTATTCAATTTCAACATCCGAATGCTGAAGCGCAACACGCTCTGCAGAGCTAGCACATACACGAGTTATTTTGATCAGAAAACAAGAACAAGGAAATCAAAGGATCGCACAAAAGGCACTGTTTCTTTAGCTCAACACAAAACAACCTCCCTTAACAACAGCACATTAGCTGTCGATAAGACAATCAGTTGTCGAACCCTTGGGCAAGGAACAAGATGATGCTAGAGCGCTACCGTTTTCGCTTTGCTATAATGGGCAGCAATATGTAGGTTTGAACTATAAAATATTGACTGGAATTTACGTAAACTTAGACACGGGTTCAAAGAAAACGGACGCGTCACGCTTCATCAACTGAATTTCCACTTCGTTTACGGTGCCAGCGAGATCAGCCTACGATCATTCTTGAGCGCATTGCTGCTCGTTGAAGTCAGCATCAATAACTATAAATTTAATGATGAAATGAATGAAATCACTTTGAGTTGAAGTAGATGGTTCTACGTATGACGTACCAGTTGAACTTGCGCTAAAAATTGCTCTGAAACTATTAGGTTTTTTTATTGTGACGAGGTCTTGAAAGAGAAATTAATATAATAGTAATGAGTGTTATATAACTAGGTTTCAAATACAATAAAAATTAAGAGTGAGCAATGCTACCACCCGTTGCACTGCATCAGAATTGATAACTGTAGCGATGAATAAAAAAAAAAACAACGGTGGATTCAGCTTAACTCTGTTTATTTTTTATTCTGTGCAGGGCACAAACAAGATGATGCATTTTAGAAGCTTGTTGACCTCGCGGTTAGTACTTCGACAGCTCACCAAGCCGTACTTGTAGAAAATAAAGATACAATTTCAGGATGGAAATTGATAAAAATGTTAACAAAGTATCCGAAAAATGCCAACAGCAGTCGAAATGATCACACCACACATATATATGCGTCATAGCTGGAAATTTACAAAAGTTGAATAATAATCCTGCTAAAGTAATAGATACCATTACTTCTAAATTATAAAAGAAACATAGTAAAGCGATCGATGATCAACTCCTTACATGTTGAGCAGAAACGGCATATAGCATATGTATATAGTATGAATATGCAGTAATTTCCAACAATATAACTGCAGACAAATTTTATTTAATCCCTTGCACAAAGATACTCTGTGCGCTCATGGATACAGAATTATTTACAAAGGAAATTTACCCTTACACTCGTGCAACTACAGTATCTCCGTTATCAAAATCAATATCATGAAAGCAGGTTGTGGCTGGCAGGTTAAATGTATTTATTTCTTTGTTTGTTTATTTATTAGGTTCTGTTCATTTAATTTGAAGCTCTGGGGAGAATCTCACGCCGCGGTGGCGGAAGCAATATAATACTCGACTCCTCGCGGAAATCCCTAGCTCTCAGGGTAGCGCATCATCACACGACCACGTTCTGAGCACTTTGCTTCACATAGATTTTGTTCCCCCTTCATCCTGGCAAGGAGGGCGGAAGCACACACATTACACAGGCGCCCATACGGCACAGCTGTCGCTTCGCTCGAGCGAGCTACAAACGTCTATGGTAGTCAAAGTACGGGTCCTGAGAACCATTACAAATGTGTACCTTAACCTTTTCTTCCCTACTGTTATGTACACGTTACACTTCACGCAGTGTTCTTTCTACGCGCAGGGCAAATTAATTTATGAAAGCAGGGGATTAAAGAAAATCAACGTCACAATTACGAATAACAAGTCGGCAGCACTTTCGAGGGCGGTTTAAATTTACTATTTGGAATCGTAGCCCGAATTGAGATTATTACAGGGTGTAATCAAACAGCGAAATCCTAAAGGGGGAGCTAGTGCCTGAAACAGGTAAGATTGAACCACAGCAATGAATTGCTAGCGTACTCCGGCAGCACATTACGATAACAATTTTTTTTACTATTACTAGGAATCTTCGGCTCACCACTGCTGAAAATAAGTCTAACTTTGATTTATGACTAAAACTACATCCAAGCTTGGTCAAAAGGATTAATTTCTGCCATCATTTGGAGACGTGAGAGCCACTAGTACAAACAATAAAATCTAGAGAATGCTTCATTCTTTGATATAAGATTTACTCCGTATTGGTACGGGCCGTCTATGGACCGCTTTGCATTTAAGGGTTACGAAAGAACTTCTTTCTACTTTCTTTCTGCGGCCCCAATAGAAAAGCAAGACACTTTTCAAAAGCTGTAGACTTCCAAATAATTGTTGCCACAAGTGATCATCCGCTGGAATGTATGCGGGTTTGTTGCAGCGTTTGTCCGCCAACACGTTCTCAAGTCGAACATTTCAGTAGTCAAATGACCTAAGGAAACAAACAGAATTGGAAAAAAGAGGTAAAGCTGTATATATAATCTTCTTTCTTCCTAATAACATAACGACAAAAGAAAACTCAATAATTATATATGAGATAGAGAATGGGCTACTTCAAAAGAAGTGATAAGGTTTCTTCGACAGACTCGCTGTGATCGAGACAACCTAATCCACTTCACTTTAATTTTTTGGGATTTCAATCATGGGCGTTCAATTTGCCACTCGGAATCAAAAGCTCACGATTTAAGTTCTGGACAAGTTAAAACAAAGCGGATAAAGACGGGTTCACACTACAGGCACTACATAGTGTTCGGATGTTAAGTCGCGTCCCTGTTAATACAACTGAGGGTCCATAAAAAGTTACCAAAATGTTAGCTGTCGCGTCAGTTTACTTAGCAAGTGTCACTAGTAAAATGTTAGCTGTCGCGTCAGTTTACTTAGCAAGTGTCACTAGTAAAGATTCGGGAGTATCTCAAAATTTGCAGCGGAAGAGAACTAAAAAAACTCAGCACTTATTTATAATGCTTACAAGGAAGGGACAAGAATTTAGGACAGTTAGTACTGCATACGGGGAACATAAGCCAATAGTGCGGTACCGGCTTTAGATTATTTGGATCGCTAAGTGCAAGTCGGAGACGCCGGTCGAGTCTCGCATAGAGTTCAGCAGTTTGGGCGATCCGTACTGATGCCCAAATCGACGCCTTGCTGTACGTAAACAAATTGTTAATGATAGTCAACACATCTATGGTGATATCAGTAGTTTATACGCGTTATGTACACACAAACACCAACACAAACAACTAACACAACCTTATAAATATACTCGAGAGATTCGCACACTTCACAATACTTTGGAACAGTTCAATTTACTTAGTTTAACTTACGCCACGGGCCGATCAGAAGACCCACGGATAACTCACACATCGTGTGCGTAGGTCAATAATCTAGTAAAAAATAATTAATAATGCGCCGTGTAATCCATCACAGCGTAACTATTAAAACATTTCGATATTAAAAATCAAAATAATTTCATCTGCAAGGAAAACAAATGAACATGATGCAATAAGTTGTATATAATGGTAAGTTAGTATATTGTAACAAGTAGGAAATGTTGATGGCGAGTGTGTGCTCTTTTTGGAGTAATTTCGGCCATGCAAGAAGATTGAGCCGTAAATCAGGGATGCGATCGCGTGGCTCATGCATACCGAACATCCATTTAGTAGTTACCTATGTCAAAACAAAGCAAACCATAACGATTTGCTGTCCCGCTGGTTTCCTGGGCCATACCAAATTTGCCATAAACTCTCTGTTTAAAGGACATTGTGCACACCGAACTCAAGGGTTGCAGACTCGGAGTCAGATACTTTAGGGACCAAAAGTGACGTTCGATATTTTAGGGAAGAAAAGCTGGAGTCGGAAAATAGTCAGAGTAAAGTGTCGGAGTCGGATTAGGCTCATCTGACTCCGCAACCCTGCAGAGATCTCATTAGTACTGTAATCTAATAAATTAACAAAATACATTTTGTTGTAGGAACAAAAACCTAATTCTTCGCACTGAAAACGTACAAATACAGTACATTGTAAAATAAATATTTTTTTCTTGGAAAGCAAATCCATGATGGCTAGCAGGCAAGTGATGTATGTTGTATCCACAGACGGCAAATCATTTAGGTGACGTAGGTAGGTTGAATACAAATCTCAGCTGCCTAATTCTGCAATACGCTCCATAGTAGTTAAGAAGACATACCTAAAAGTTATTATCGTCTTCAGTAAGATGTGTTCAGTTTACGAGACAGCGTAAGCTTTCTATGTTATAGCCAGTGCATTCTCGCAAATGAGTGAATGAAGGATAGGTGAACCTATATTAGTAAACTTTTGTTTGCAAGCACAAGTTCAGCATTTAACTGCTTTCAACAAAAGCTGGTGTGCTCCATTCGTTCAAGAAACAGTACTAGAATTCTGTATCTTGCGAAATCTGCCCACAAAACCTATGGGAAGAAGACTAGAGGTGAAAAAATGAGGTACCATTCACCCTATAGGTACGCCACTGAAGAGGTATTACCCTAAATACATATGATTATAAGTATATCAGCAATAACGAATGATATACGGCACTTAGTATGTTGTAATTCCTTTAGTACTTTCGTACAAGAGTAATACAATATGTTAATCATAGTTCAGTGCAAAATATATGAGAGTATTAGAAACACTGTTTGATGTACATGAATGGAAAAGATCTTCTAGAAGATGCTATTGCATTTCATACTTTACGAAAAAGTTATGTTAACTCTTGACCTTGTCCGAACAACAACAAAAAAGGCATAAAGTAAAAGGCGTTTAACTATGAAAAACAAGTGTTTATGATTGACAATGATATATATATAATATATATTCTAACTAAATAAACTACCACCCTGTACGCGATGATGACACGTCATTTGTATCACGAGCAACATGCTAATATGTACAATCGGCGAACTTTTTATAGTAATATCCTAATATTATGTACCTCCTCAGCTGTACAGTATTGTACTGAGGCCAGTGATGCTTCACTTGGCGGGGAAAAGTTATGAGGAAATTTTTCAACATCAACGAAATGCTGTAAAGGTCATCAGGTTAGAGTCGTTGTAAACAGACCGGCGTTAAACATTTAGGGATCACTGTTCAGAAAAATATAGAAAACAGAGACGACAGGCAGTAAATTTTCATCTGATCAATTTGGGACTCGGGACATTTAGAAAACACCATCAACATAAAATAATTTGGAAATTGAACGAAGGGTAGTAAGTCAGAATCATTCTATCTAATTTGGACTTGAACGTTTAGGACTGACGCTAAAAAAAAGAAAAAAAAAATATGCTAATAAATGGGACAAACCATATGAAACAAAACAACTGCACTTTGCAAGGACATGCTACACGAAATTTCCTACATTTCCATAACTGTCAGTAAAAACTTACTACAAAAACACAACAAACGGCGTCCAGTCCGAGGGTCCTACCTCGCAACAAGAAAACTGTAAACGTTCATCACTGCCAAAAAAATATGAAATTAGAGGAGTAAGAAACTATAAATGTTTTCGTTTTTCTTAAAGAGGCTTCAATGAATGTACAAATGTATTCGTAGTGCCGGGGCGACACAGTATAATCACAAGCTCAACTGATAAGGGGATGTTCTGCTCCCAACAACCCAGAGAAAGTCGGTATCTAAGATACCCTCGGAAAGTACTCAAGTTGATCGAAGCGCGAGTTGAACGTCCACTCGTAAGCGTTGAGCGTGCGACTGTAGAGTGTGGCCCCGACAGCACCGTTCAGAAATGAAGCAGATAAAATTTAAAAGCCTTGATTGTCAAGATAACCATAACTATAACGTAAACATGCCTTACACCGCATATACACATACTCTCTCTTTACACACATTTACATTATTGCAACCTCTGCAATCGTCATAAAACGTAGAACAAATGAAGAGTAGAAGAAACCTGTTTCCTAGAACTAACTCAAGTTAATAATAGTAATAATAAAAACATACCACTAAAATATTGCAGCGCAGTCATTAAATAATTATCAGTCAGAATAATGCATGAAAAACAATGATAACATCTTAGGTTTAGAAGAGAAATGTACTAACTCGGTTAGCAATACCATCCCTCCAATCTTTGGTCTTAGGGCTAATATATGCAGTAATGGTCGGCGCCTGCGTTTGGGCACGTTTCGGCTCCAAATTCAAACCGGTTTGAGATTAGAAACGCAAAGTGGCCAATCGACTGACACCTCCAGCACAACTTGGAGAAAAATACCAAGTTAGCGCAAGTAGCTACAGGCTAGTTTACATCCGTACAACTCGCTTGCCTTGACAGCACTAGCCCGATAACCTTAAGAGTAGCGATAGATCACGGTTTCTAGAGTATTAGTTATTATTATTGACTGTCTTAAATTGGAAAAAAAAATCTCACGAGCGTCAGTAATTTTTTGGTGACAAAGGGGGAGGTTGTGGACAAAGTTGCTATAAAGTTGCCCTTCAAAATGGCTACCTAGGAATGATATGGCAAGTTTTTATGCATATATAAACAAAGGATGAGGAGGCATCCTTCAACCGAATTTCGTACAAAGCACGCACACGACCAGCACCGGCAGGGGTGGGCGAGGAGGCATCATGGGCGCTGTGCCAGTTTTTATATAGCAACACTAAAGGCGTATTAGAACTTCAATGGAAATCATCTAGTCCGATAAAACGTAACTAATGCAGAATCTAACTCTTGAACGTTCGATTCGCCATTACGGATCAAGCTTCTGGCGTAACCGGTTTGCTGTAACGCCTGAAACTCGATTCGAAGTGACAAGTAAAATCTAATCGGATTAGAGTAATTCAATTGAAGTGTGTGAATCCAAGCCACCCCAACTGCTGGCGTCGGAGTCGGTGTTACATCCTCTCCTGTCTCAGCTTCCTCCTTTTTCCCTTTTGTGCCACTGAGATCAAACCCTTTTTACTATTCCAAAAACTCGTCCACCGTAACAAGTGCAGCTCATTTTCGAATATCACTTCCCCGTTGCTTTGTCTTGGATACCTTCATTGTGATGGAGAAATCTATAGATCTACTTCACGACTCCACTGAGGCAAGGAAGCAGCGTTGTACCTTTGTAAAAGTGACGCTTTATGGCATAAGATGGCGTTTAATTAAAAAGTGAGGAAAGCGAAGATGCAAGAAATCATCGCGAAGATGCAGGCTGGAATCCCTAGGGTGTTCACGTTAAGAAGCTTAAAGAAAAATTCCTCCCATACAGAATACTACATATTTTCTCCATCCCTAGATAGCACGAGCTTGACTCAGGCACCATTTAGAAAATTAATTATCTACTACATAAATGCTCATTCCTGCAGTAAACGAGCGACACAATCGTGTATAGGCTTACTAGCGACGTACGTTCACTAGCCTGCTGTTGCTTGGAGTTTAGGCGATGGAGCTGCTCGATCTAAACGCACGCGCTGTTCTCTTCAACTGCATTCTACATTGTGTACCACGTAACGTATCAGTGAGTTCCTTGTAATGTTTCCATGAGTCGTTAATGAAGTTCATTACTATTGTAGGGTCAGCGCGAGCCTGTCTAATGGAACTTTCTTGTCGAGAGGTCCAATGGCGTGGGTGTGACACTTCACGTGATGAAGTTTATTCTAACCCTGTGGTTCCCAGCATTGTATGAGCCTGGCACTTATAAAAATATTGAATATGTTCCCGCACCCGTGAATGACAATAAAGAAAATGAAATTTCCACCAAGTTTGTGTATCCAACTTTATGCAGCCAAGATTTCGCACCCTTGAATAAGTCATCCCGCACCCTAAGGGGGTGCGAGCCCCCTCGGTTGGGAACCTCTGCTCTAACCGAATTCTGGGTCTCCTTGAGAGCTAAACCATAAGTCAACGTCTGGGCAGGCCAAAAATTTTGTTAGCAGAGCGACTGCTCAGCCAAGCTCATGCTAATTTAAGAATAAGAGACGTACGTACGTTAGATTCGGAATGGGAGGAGCCTCTCCAGCTGGCTCTTGAGACTAGAGTCTACCATGAACTACACTCTACCACCCATAGTTTGCTTTGGCGGTGCAGAGAGGAGGTGCTGGCAATGAAGATTCATGCAATCCAGATCGCATGGAGCTGTACATGTTCATAGAGGTAGCATCTTCGGAGAAAGTATCAGTGTACAGAGAATGAATTTTAGACAAATAGGAGTCGAAGTTGTTGGAATCTTGAAAAGAATTTGTACAAGAAATAGCTGATTGCTGCGACTGTAAGGTCGAATATGGAGCTAAGGGAGAAAAAGAAGGAGGAGTTGGATGAAAAGAAGAGGCTGTGCAGTGTACAGATGCCACCGGCAACGACAGGGCAGTAGATGTGACCGACGGGGCTTCGGATGTAAACGACGACGACGCTGCGGAACTTGTTTGTCCAGCAGTTGGATTGTTAGCGTGACTCGCAAGTTCACTAATAGCACGGGAGTCTCCCTCACCAGTTCCAGCCACTGCCTGTAATAAGCAAGATGGATTAATAAATTATCGTTATTATTGTTAAATGCAATCAATGGATCTTCCGGCTAACGAAACCAATGCAGCCAGGTATCTTCTGCAATGCTGCAATTTTTTTCCCTTGAAATATGAAAAACTACTATCGGAAGAACGAGTTACACACACACAAACACACAAAAAAAAATAAACGAAAACCTTTTACTCTTATATCACGCTACTTTGAGATGAAGTGCCTCACACGCAATTAATTGTTTTCCAAGATTATAAATTACAGAAAAGTAATGGCAAACTAGTTTAAAAGGAAGTGATAAAAATAAGTCTCGAGGTTTCTTCAAATTTTTTCGATCTTAGTGGTTTTCCTTTGTTGTGAGAATATGTCACAACTGACTAATTCTAAAATTTGGGTGGGACATCAGTAGAGTGACGCATTTTTTGCTGTTATTGCTTTCATTGTAGGATACTTAACGGAGGTCCAAACAGGCGGCAGCCAGACGTGAGCCTCCTACAAGGTAGGGGAAGCGGGCCGAATTATGTGTACCTTATGTGGCAAGTTCAGTCACCCTTCGTTTTGTTATTTTTTTACTTCAAAAGTTAAATTAAAGGATAACAGATAACTAGCAATGGTGCACTGCATCATACATTATGAATTTTCGAAATACCAGATTATCAAAGGAAACGAAAATTTTTACGGGTGAATCATATACAACCTACCTACCTATGTAACTTACAGGAGTTTCACGTACCTTATATGAATATTGGTTAGTGGTTGCACACATTATAGGAGTAACCGCTTGTATGAGTGCAACTTATATGAGGTTCAACTGCAAAAATTGGTCTCTATTTGCGAGAGCGAAGCCAGCAAACTGTGTATTGAATATAATACTGTTAAAACTGTTTGTATGTACATTAAACCTAGGAGAAGTAACCTGCCCTCCGAT
>LQNS02277717.1:26017421-26038593 GCA_001587735.2 Parhyale hawaiensis | reverse complement strand
TATACAGATTGTCTCAAAGTCAGATCAAGAAAATGCGCGCTGAGTCTCCAGCTCAGGATAGAAAAATCTGGTAACGCCTTACTCAAGGTGATCCGTAACGGGCCTGGCTACAAACTATCTAACATGTATAGCCGATGGCAGCGCATACTATTTCCGAGCAGGGGCCAAACAATAAGCCGCAATGCAGTGTAGTTAGTAATGATAGTATTACCTGGTCTTAGTATCTAATGTAACTTTAGTATTAAGCTGTCTCCTGTGTGCCATTCCATATGTGTACCTAATAAAGCAGATTATTATTATTATTATTACTATTATTATATCTTTTAACACGTTCAATGCCAGTTAAAATTTCTCAGATTCATTTTTTGTCTATTCTTGAAGGCCAATACTACCAAAACAGACACTGTATGCACGCCAAAAAACAGCTGAGTAGTGGCGCGTTATTACTTTTAAGATATCACTCTGTGTAGTCCATGGTGGCATTACCATGGATGTAGAGTGAACAGAGGCGGTAGTGCACGGGATAACCGCAAGTATATTCACGTCTCAATGGTGAATGAATGTAAATTCGCCACCTGTCGGCGGTGGCGGCTGTGGCGGATAAGGCGAGTGAAAAGTAACATCGCAAAAACAACATTAATTTAACGACGATGCATGAAAGTAAAGTCGCTCCCTGTCGGCGGGTGGACGTGGGAGGTATGGACGGCAACGACAGCACCAATTCTACAATATCCTTTAACAATACGGAGGCAGGCCCGGCCCGTACCTTCTGTCCTGGTGTTAGGGAGGCTTCCGTACAAGAGCCGTCATGGAGTGAGCTCGGTGCGGGGGGCCCCAGGGAAGGTCCTGTCGCGGTCGGCTCCGGTGGGCACGCCGAGGTCACCGAGGCCAAACCAGTGAGGCGCACGTCTTCTGGAACAAAACCAAACCCCGAATACATTTCTGCTAATTGCCTATAGGCTTCTACTATTGGCGCCCTATTGTCGAGATAAATCGCAATTCACTCAACTTTAGCTAATCCAATGCTTCAGTCGTGGGTTTCCGCTCTGTCAGGCGAGTTTCAAGCCTAATCTTAGACCACTAAGTGATCGGTTGCGACGACAGGATTGTGCTTTCAACATTTTTAAACGTAATCGGTTTGCGACTAGTGCATGGAACTAGAATCAGTGGTGAATCGAAAGCCAAAAGTGGAAGTCCTCGACAAGTTGAAGCAAAGCGGATTACAAAAGCTCGATCGCAGTGGGAATCGTAAGTGCAAACAGGAGGTAGAATTACAATTTCCCAATGTGTTCCTTAATCATGCACATACATGTATAGACTGAACATTGAAACAAATTATTGTTACCTGGCTCATAAAAACAATAATTATTACTGTTGTGGAGAAGAACATTTGAATAATATATCTCCTGCAATGCAAACCAAAAATAAGTGTTGCAGTAATTTGAAGCTTGTATTTCTGCAAAGTACTCCAGAAGCCGGGTTCACACTATCGTCTTTTGACGTCAAAGCTCGTCACCTGAGTAACGCCGTCGCTATTCTGCCGACTGATAGAGCTAGATCGTGTGACGACATAATGCAGCATGCTGCACTTTTGACGGCGTTTTAGCAAACTTCTTTGTTTATTCGTTTGTTTGTAAGCACAGTAGTCAGCTTCGGGAGATATTTACACTTGGCTTTTGAGTTCACTATCAGAAAGTCAACGTGGTAAAGTTTTTGAATCGTACCCAGCTGGTAAAGAGCTGATTGTCTTGTTTTTAACCTTTTCGGGTCTTGTATTTAAAAACATAAGTAGAATCTTTCAAGTGCCCTAACAAGTTTTTCGTAGTTACTATTACACACTTCACTCATGTCACCCAGCAAGCCAAGGTTGCTTTCAAAGTAATTTCTCTATGATGCGTCGCAATATCAACCACATTGCCATTTACAAGGAAGGAAGTTGCTCCAAGTACGACAATAACTGCAACAAATTAACGTGCGGTAGCGATGGTTATTTTTGTACACCAGCTGCGTGCATAGACCGTGCGGCAACAGACAGTTTTCACGCACGGATACATGTGAACCCCACCTTGTTCGCCACCAACATTGTCGCCGAACGACTGACAGGGGCCAGTTGATGATCAAGTAAACTGAGCCAACGCCACCTAAACAATGTTTTCTTAGTGGCCTTGACTGAGCCCGCCTTTACCCATGAAAAAAGCGGTACGGTAGCGATGAAGTAAGTTGTGGTTATCCGTCTTACAAACATTTCTTATCCAAGTCGAGGAAGAATTGGCAAATTATTTCGCTATCTTACGTGGCCTCATATGACATTTTCTCAAGGCGCTTAAAGCTACTGAATACACTAAGTGTAGTTTAGGAAATATTATTAGTCTACAGATATTTTTTAACAATGACATGGAGTGGCGAAAATGTACTGAGTGTGCAGAGGCCAGACACATGATTTCAGCACAGAGTAAATTTTTATCTGAGAAAACTCCTTTCACAGGAAGTAAAGGCTTCCTTTAAATTTCGGAACACACGCATAAAACGAGGAAGAACGACGTAGGTATACTTCAAGTATTGCAAAGAAATGTCGTACCTGGTTCAGAGAAGTGGCAGATCCTGCTGGTGTCGAGCAAAATATTACTCATTAGAGAACTGCATCACCAACCTTCTTTCTTAGGCGACGACTCGGGCGCATCCTCCAGTTTGATGCGCTTGTTTGGTGCATGGATAGAGTGAAGAAGAGGAGAAGCCGCAGCGGCGGCAGCAGCGGCAAACAGAGACGGTTGTTGCGGCTGGTCATGCACCGCAGTATCAACAGATCCGTACGACACGGCCACGGCAGCCGCCGCCAGAAGGGAGGCCGGGTTCGCAACACCGGGGGACACATTGGCCGCCGAGTGTAAACTCGAGGTGCCATTGCTGAGGCCTTCGGCGGCCATCCTTTGCCGGTAAGCTATGGGACAACCTGCAGCGCTGCAATGTGGGACACCGGCTTTGTAGCCTAAAATTTATAATCAACCAAAGGTTCGCAACCCTTTCGAGGCATCTTGATCTGCACTTTCGTTTTTTTTATGAATTGATTGAAGGCCAAGCTCTCATTGTAATAACATTAAGAAGAGAACAACACTTCTGTGAATAATAAAAAATGTATTTTTTCTACGTTTGTTGACCGTACTAGCTACAAGAAAACCGACTTGTTCAGGCAACTAGTAAGAGTTTAATATTTCCTTGAGTGAACTGTTGCAAAGCATAAAACAAGCGATGTCGCTGAAAGAGGATCAACTTGCAGTTGCAGACTTAGAGTATTTAAGTAAAGTAATGTTATTACTCGGTTCAGTTGATATCGGTATTATCTGTCGTAGATTTATACTGCCCGCTTGAGTCCATCGGCTAGAGCATATTTCATTCTATTTTCTCTTGATTTAGCCAAGACCATCTACCTGAGCTCTGTAAATCAAATTAAGTTTTACCAGAGCCTTGGCGAGTATTTCAAAGTACCTGGGGTGTTCGTCAGTAGTGCTCTCTGCCTCTACTTATCATGCAAATTGATACAAAAGCCATAAATGCATTGAAATATGTCTGAAACCAGGCATCTGCTACCACGATCAATTCAAAGAATGGAATACGAAGCTGCAGATCAAGAAGCTACGTAGAGCAAATCCTGGAACTGGGGTAAGATTTCTACCACAGACACAGCTCTGTTATACTGCAAAATGCTTCATGAAACAACTTGATCACAGGAAACCAATGAACTGAAATTTCTACCATTTGTTGAAGATGCCGATCAACAATAATATTGGTAAAAAAGTTTTGGATTATGCAAAAGTATTTGCTTCTGAGTAGACAAACAGATGCCACATATTATCGAGGCAGTGAATGCCCACAGGATCAGAAAATGACTATTAACTATCATTATGAGAAAGAAGGTAACACAGTTTGGCAAGGTAAGGAGATTGAAACAAGATAGAATTTCTAAAGAGATCTGATCACTTTAGATATAAGGAAAACTTGGTTTTTATTCTAATAGTTACTGTAATGCACACGATGAGAAGTTGATATGATTTCGAATAAATTGAGAGGCTAACAAGTTTATGGACTGGACGAGAATTCGATGGATGGCAAAGAGGAAAGATACAATGGTTGTTTCATGATGCACTGTCCCCTGGGCTTCTAGGTAGCTCAGGAGATCGTCAGAAAATGCTTGGACATGTTACCCAGTAACCAACACCACAGAGAGGTTCTTATCTACATTTCTGAATGAGTTGGAGGGTTGAATATTACAATTATTGTTAAGAAAATCAACACTATGTACATATCTCTATTGAATCAGCCATGCAGGGTGGGAGTATGCATGAGTCAAGAATTAATTAGTCAGTTTGAGAGGAAAAAGGGACACTAGTAGCAAACCCCACTTGAGGCAAGCTTTAGCAAAGCACAACATCTTTCACGACTGTCACACAATACAGCAGGGAGCGCATGGCCATAGAGCGTAGGTAGGTATATGTCACTTTCGTGGGGCGTATCTCTTACGTAAGATTAGCATGGGTGTTTTTGG
Source organism: Parhyale hawaiensis (assembly GCA_001587735.2). Classification (NCBI taxonomy): domain Eukaryota; kingdom Metazoa; phylum Arthropoda; class Malacostraca; order Amphipoda; family Hyalidae; genus Parhyale; species Parhyale hawaiensis. The sequence continues at coordinate 26,034,053 of LQNS02277717.1, read as the reverse complement.
TGGCGAAATTTTTGACAGTTCAACAAAATTGGCGGAGATTTTGCGTGCAATTTGAGCTTCAGTTGCATAGTCTCTTCAACGTTGGACCTTGAATGGCCTGTCGAGTCTCGAAATGTGCCCCTTGAAAGTACCTCTTACGCAACCTTTTTGAGGAGAATCTTGAATAGATTGTCAACTGATATTACTCGGACAAGAAAGCGATATTAGAAACTTCTGATCTGATAATGAAGCTGAAGTTGCTGAATCTCAAATGACACACACAAACTGCTCGCTTAATTATGAGGCAATACGTGAGGCGGAGGGAATATTCCAGGTCAGATCACAAGTGAAGAAAGAAAACCTCAAGTGGTGTTGGCGACGAGTGTCCGCACATTCATCCGACAGCAGATCAACTGCAACCTTAGTTGCATATTCTTCAGACTTTCTTGGACTTCTTGTTGCAGGTACACCACATTCATCACAACACTCATGTGCACATTAATAAACATCGTGCTGCAACATCAACAAGTTTTCTATTTCTCCGAAATTACGTAGAATGGTAATGTGATGGAGTGAAAAAATATATCAGCTATCTTCATCTAGTATGAGAGAGAAAAAAAAATATAAAATGGAAAACGACATACCTAGATAACTATTATTCAACTGGAAAATTCTCACTGTATGGAAATTCTATGACGAATCTGTGAGATATTAATTGAATACTGTTTAGTACTTTCATAGGTCGGGTACACAAAATTTGAATTCCAAAGAAGTCCAAGAAATTCTGGCAGAGCTGTGCAAGCACCAACCCTCTCCGCCGACACTCCAGATTTGCGTCAGTTGCATTCCAGCGCAAAAACTGCAAGATTCGTTACAAGCGTTACTACTTTGTTCATTTCAGTAACACGATGGATACTTTGCACATTAGCCATAGGTTTCAGAAAGACCTATTCCGACTGTTGGTGGCGAAAACAAATCCACTGAAGTAATAAAAATGAGAAGTTTACCGCTTGTGCAAAGCTCCATGGCCGGCATGAAAGAGTAATTTTTGGACAATTGGCAGTCTGAGATTTTGCGCGCAAGACAAATAGCAACTCTGGAGTGCCGCCCTACAACCGTCAATGAGCAGACTTTTGACTGTGGTTCTAGGCTTGTCAAAATTTATTTCCAACCGCACTGTACTAAAAAAAATTATGAGATGGAGGTAAAGATAAGGATATCGAAGTTAAAAATTTAAAACGAGGTAACCTAAATTATGAAAGCGATAACTGATAATTAATTACTTTGTAATTATATTTGTTTGCTACATTCACGGGAAGTATTCTGTATTTCAGTTGAGTTAATAGGTTATTGTATGATTTTCTCGTCTACATTAGAGTTCGTGGACTACTGTTTACATTTTTCACGAAAACTCATATGCCGTAGTGGAACAATGTATTTATTTAGAGTTTATTTGCAACTCATTGTTGAAATATCGGAAACTAAGGGTGCTTCATCTAAAGTAGCCACTTCAACGCCCAGGACTGAAGTTGCGGACAAGCTAAGCGGAATAGATTAGTCGATCCAAGTGAGCACTGAGCAGATTCTCTACATGACGGGAAGGCGGTAGAAACAAGAATCGAAAGTCTGCACATGAAGTCGTTGACAGAGATGGATGGGGTCGGTGACGCCTGCGGCAGAGACCTCACCTTCTGTGGCTGCTGAACTTGCCAGTCGAGTGCCCGGACCCATCGCACCCCAGCACGGGGCAGTTGGACGTGGGAGGCGTCGCAAAGGGCGTCGGGTTATCCCAAAAAGACCTAAAACGGACTGCGGTCAGAGCACAATCTTCGGAATAACCACTGGAATAAAGATATTCAGGGACAGTTGAAACTGAGAAGTGTCGGGTACTTCCTAGGAGACCTACAGTAAAACGGAGCGGTTAGTGCATATTCTGCAAGACAGAGAGTAGGATAAGGGTACTGAAGGAGAGTTCGCAGATTTCCGGTCAATACTGAAAGGCAGAGGTTGGATGCGTAGAAAACGCCACTATGTTGAAAACTTTCATGCAGATTTGAAGAACGTTGACGTGGCGCTTCATCGTACCTCAAAGAGCCTACGTTAAACGCTCAGCAGCCTAAGTGCGCGCAATCGTACAGGGTAGCTGAAGAGTAGCTCTGAAGCCGAGGAATCATACACAACATCAGTAGAGCGATGGAAGGTCACTTCTAATTCGATTGGCAGTGAAGATCGCGCTGGGTTCTGGCTCATCCTCCGAAAGTGAAACACACAGTCTACATGATCATGAATGACACGCGCATCACTTACCTTATTTCCAGACATCATGGGTGCACGTCAACTGTTTAGTGAACCTTTTGGTACCTTACGCGTATGTTCCATTAAGTGATGTACGCAGTTGTTGGAAGCTTACTCAGGAATTAACAAAGAACTGATTACGTAGAGCTAAGCAAACCTTGAGATGAGAAAAAAAAAAACATGGGCAAGGCCTAGCCTTCAGTAACAAGAGCAAAAAAAAGGTTATAAGTCTCCTGTATATTCTATAAAAACAAACTAAAATTATCAAGAAAGGTAAAATATAGCGAACGAGTTTTAAATTCTTCCAAATATCCTTGTCTGTTACAGAGAGGAACTTGGCGAAACATACCGAAGGGGTTCGGAATCCTGAGTGTCCTTAGGCTTGTGCTTCGGCTTATTGGCTCTGGGACAGCCGGAGAGGGACCGGTGGGAGGAGTAGTTGCCCGTTACATGGCCGCTGCCGTCACACCCAGGGGTCGGGCACTTGAGCTCCTGCGTTTGGTGCTGAATGGCAGATCTGTCCGCACGCGGACAGCCGGACAAGCTGTAATGTGACCGGAATTGCAATAACAACAACGCTTACAAACGCTTAAGGCGGGTCCACACGTCAGTCAAACGAAGGAGCTCTCCAAGCTAATTGCCCGAATACGCTGCGCTGTGTTCACTGAACTGCATAAAAGTTCACAATATCCAGAGTTCTAATGTAAACCCAATTTGAGGGGATTTCAAAAGACTTACTTCTAACACTTTCTAAGAAATGGACTCATAGATAACAACTTGCCAACTAAAATAACTTATTTTTAGCTGCGCACAGAGTTATGTTACAAGAGTACAACAAAACGGTCTCTCGATTGCCTAAGAAAACCCGCTCATTTGAGTATCGTGTGAACCAAAGCTTAGAATGCTCGCTATATCGCTTACAAAATGACATGTACAACAATAACTACTACCAGTGAAAGTTAGGGCAAAGTTACAGGCACGACAATAACATTAATGCTTAAAAAAACAGAATTGCAACAATTACTGTCACCGATAACTGTAATTTCCATTTTGGGGGAAATACACTAGAAATGGACCCATGGGGACATTAAAATGGGACGGTAATCAAGCTGGGCTTTCTAGAGTACCAGTGGAGAGTTCAAGAAATAATACTTCTCAACACTTCGACGAATCTTTGATAAGTCATCCTGCCTCATCCCACGGCTGCCCTACAGCCTCTGAAAGGCGGGAGCAGCATTCCGAATGATCATATCTCTGTAAGCATAGCTTACAGTTAGACAGTGTGTCCAAGTCCCGTAAATTATTACGCAAGCCCTCATGCTGAGTTTCCTTGGTTATCATTTAAATCGTCAAAGAGAAACTTCCAATTGTAATGAAAAAATATTGAATGCACATAGGAGAACAATTAATACATCTTTAACATCAGAATTATCCGAAACCAACATTAATTTTTTCAAAAGTAGCATGATTTGTAATATGCCCAATTAGGGACTGTGTGGGTGAACGAGCCAAGTTATTAGAAGGACAACAATTATTGCACCTACAGTGGCAGAATGTTGGAACGTCAACCGCGGCACGCTCGTATCGAGCATTGAGCCTCTCTATGCCGGGCAAGTAGATTGTTGCGGTGCTTAACTTGCTGAGCTAGCATTTTCGGCACTCAGATGCTACTGAGAGGGTACTGACCCTAATCAGAAATGGGGATGGGCGGGGGTTTAAAGTTGTCGCAGAGTCTTCTGTCTCTGACTGAACAGATCGGGCAGTATAAAGTCGACTGCAGCCGGGGACTCCTCTTCGGACAGCAGGCATTTATCTCCAGCACGAAGCAGAACAAATGAATTTCCTACTTTGAGGTGCGGTCAAGGTGACGTCACCTTTAACTTTGATGCCGATGATTTAGAAGGAATAGCACTTTCATAACATGCCCAAATGCGAATTGTGGGTGTGAACTAGGTAGCTCCTTAGAATGCCAGTGCTAATGATATGCACAGTTTGACTATTACCTAGGAGCAGTCACAGCTTAGGTAGTAAGATTTACCTCCTATGAGTGGCATAGTTGCCGGTGATATGGCCCATGCCATCACACCCCGGCGTAGGGCATTGGATGAGCTCCTTACCATCCCTCCGACTGCTGCTGCGGGCAAACGGGCGGGCGCCACTGCATCACAAACATATGGTGATACGTCAACGGCTGTTCTACATCAACACCCAACGCTTTTCTACATAAAGACTCAATGTTTTCTATAACAACAATACTTTTTACCATAAATACCCAGAGCTTTCCTAAGAGAACACCCAATGGCTTTCTATAGAAAAAGCCCCAATAACTTCTCTAAGAAACACCCAATGCTTTTCTAAAAAAAAAGAAGACCCTACGTTTTTCTACAGATAAGAAGCCAATACTTTCTAACAAATATACCCGGAACTTTTTGAAAGAACACCCAATGTTACTCTATACAAATAAACATACTTCCTGTCAAACACACCCAATGCTTTTTCTGTACATACATCTACAAAAACACCCTTTGTTTGTTTAGCAATGTTGCCAAACGAACAAACAAACAAATACTTTCTTATAAAACGCTCAAAGCTTTCCGGTAAAACGAGTTTATCTTTTCTAAAAAGAAATGCTTCTGTACATAAAACTCTATTCTTTATAAACGTACCCAATGATTCTAAAAAAACAACATTTTTACAGAAATATCCAATACTCTTCTACTATATCATTCAATGGTTTTCGACATAACCACCCTATACAATAATAATATTATTTTAAATGAAATCACCTAGTGCATTGGTAATAAAAATAATGCTTATCTGCCAGAACAAGCAACGCTTCTTCTGCAAAGAGATATCAAATCTTAAATTACAACAACTGTTCTGTTTCACGAATTGCTTCGCTACATGCACGATGGACCTCTTGTGTTCCAGAAAAAACAGTAAAAAATGAGCATCTACGTTCCGCATACAAGAAGCCTCCCAGGCTCTATCACGACAACTCTTCAAGTTGACCAGCGTTTCCCATGGGGGTGCATATGAACCCACGGACCTCTTGTTCCACGTACGGACCCTTAACTGGTTAGTGACGTTGATGCTACTATGATATCTACTAGTTTTCATCGTATTGGTGTTCCGGATCAATAAAACTTACACCATGTTTTTAATGTTTTTATAATAAGTTAATTGATGAAATAATTCCCTCTTTAATGTCGCTTTTTATCATAGAAAACGCTACGAAATTTTAAATTACGATGGCAGCAAAATAAGATTAGTAGAAGTTACTGTAAGCAATTGGTCAAAGCAAGTCAAAAATAGATTAGGAGAGTTGAAAGCGAAGATTAGTTGTATGGCCTTGCAGTTATATCAACAGAGCAATTGCATAAACGTTTGGCATGATACAGTCGATTCACAACTTGAGTACTTCGAAATTTTTGCTTTCAAGCGAAAAAACTGCTGCAGCAAGCGGAGAGAGGATGGTAAAAACGCAATTTTGCGCTTGCTGCAGCGTTGAAAATCGCCTCTCCTGTGCTTCGTTGATTATCTATTCAATTAGTAAGGCGTGGGCAATGGGCAAATAATATAGCTTGAATGTTTGAAGGAAGTAATAAATATCAGGCTGCATGGCAGCGCTAAGAGAAGCTGTATCAACATTGTTTGAATTTCAACGTTTGCTGAAGAAGAACTGCATTCAGCTGTAAGTATAAGGATTCCTACTCTGCCATCTTCTGTAACCTGTTATAATTTTTTCCCATCGATCTCCATCAAAACGCAACATGGTTACAAAATCCGCAACCCGATTTTTTTTTCTCCAACCCATTTCGCTAAGAGCGTGACACGAAAGATGCACACACACATATATATATACAAATAAGCACACAAACAAAGGCATTTATTATACTGTTTTGATTTTATAAGTCAACATTTTGATGTATTCGGTACCTCTCTGGCAGGGGTGTCGGTGGCGGCTGTGTCCTGGAAGGGGAGAGTTGGTAGGGCGTGCCACAGGCGGTGGAGGACATGTAGTCAGGCCCCACAGGACCCATGGCTGCACCGTAGCCCCCAGCACCCATATAACTGCCCTGGTAACCCTGGTACCCCATGTAACCGGGGTTATATGCGCTGGTAACATCGTACGGTCGACTAGTCATAGCATTGTAACCTGTACTTGTTAAGGGGCATGTAGTTGTGAATGATTTGTTATAGATACAGTGCCGTAAAGCAGATATTAGTGAATTACGTGCGTTATGAAGTGCGCCATAAAACATGTATTTGTGAATAAAAAAAATTTTAGTGTCACAAAAAATTCAGAAATCGGAATTGACAGGTAAATAATATACAGTAAAGTTTTCCAGACATGTAGGTACATGACGTTGTGCATTGGTATACTCAATATTGGTTGTAGGAGAGTTGGGTAGAGTGACAAATAGGAAACATGATTTTTTCATGCCCAGTATTGATATTATCGTATGAAAATGAGATTGCAGGATAGTCAGGCAGCGAAAATAAAACAAAAAAGAAAGGTATAATAGTAAGCATTGTAATGAATAGGTATTGCGTAAAAATGATTATGTGCTTACTTGGTGAAGCGAAGGGAAATAAGCAAAAAGTGTCAAACATATTATCGCGCATTGTTGTAGCAAAATCGAAATGTATAAATTGCGAAAAATAAATAATAAATAGAATACAATATTATTTCAAAGCAGCGTAAAAGAAGCAGACACAAAGGCAGAAACATTAAAAAGACACTCACGTTACCCGAAATGGGTCAAAATGTGAAAGGGAGAAAACATGGAAAAGATCGTAGCGCACGGAGGCAAAAAATAATAATAATAATAATGCGATAGAAAACACGTGATGAGTGAAGATGTGGTAGTTGTAGAGAGAGATGTTCAAGGTGAAGCGAATGAAAGAAAGGATAGATGTGATAATATGAGTCCCACGACAACGAAGCGGCATAAAGAGAAGAGGAAGAAAACATTCGTTAACATCGTATATATATATGCTCTATAACTTTAGGGTTCTAGAAAACAGCAATAGAGCAGAATTTATTGCAGTACCAGCAAGATGTACTTACAGTACATTTTCTATAAAAACACAGTTTGTTGGGTCCTATGTAAAGAATTAGGAACGTGATAATCTATCTACTGAATGACGACTGGGCTTCTACATTAATTTTTGAAATATTAGAATTATAGACTTCGCAAGCACCTCTTCGTTGCAACATGGACAATTGATTGTTCTTGTTTCCAACAACGAATAGTTTTTCTCTGAGCTGATGCCGATTAAACTGAACAGAAGCTCGCTGAAGAAAAAAAAATTATTCATGAGGATAAAAACTTGAAGAAATGTGAAGGGTTCTGTTGAATTATTTTCAGTAGTCGATCATTAATCGCGGAATAGGCCATTAGGCCATTTGTTTATTTAATAAACTAAGCTTACTGCCTCCATTTGTGCAGTTTAAGAGAGAGAGAGAGAAAAAAAATTCTAGTCCGAAGAGCTATAACTACACGGTTAGGCATTGTATTTGTATGCGCTTGATTTGTCACCTTCGATCGCGTTCTCAGCGTTAATCGCGAACTAATTGCGCTAGACTCGGCTGACAACCTAATATCGTTTGGTAAGGCGGTCTCAAGCGTATATTTGTTTGCATCTAACGCCTGAAACTTGAGTCGAAGTGGTGACTCGGACGCTCAAGATTGAAGTCCGAACAAGTAAAAGCTAATCAAATTAGATTATCTCGATCAAACTCACTGACTCGGATGAGCCCGAATTTGAGGCACTTACTGGTAGTCCTGTACATTTAAGGTTAGAAAATTTTCCTTTCAGATACTCGATATAAGTATTGTTGATTCAAAAGTACATAATCGTGTACCTGGAAGTACTCGATGTATATACGGTACTCTTGATCTAAGAGTATATAATCCTACACCTGAAAATAGTAGATATGGATACTCTTAATTCAAAAGTACATATATAATCGCGTAGATACCTGGTACCTGGAAGTTAAAATTTCGAACTAATTTAATAAAAGCACTTAAATAAAAAGGGGACCTTGATCAAACACCACTTGTATGTACCTATTACCCCATGTTATTAAACGTTAGGTGAAGCGCAGAGCTCTCTCATTCTTGTTAGGTAAGGTAGACGGTATATTGCAAAGTGTGTGGTAAATTAATTCAATGAATAGCTAAATCAAATCCAGCTTGACACAGCATGTTCAAGTGCATTTCGGTAACCCTTCAATTTTCATGACAGAGCCCGGCTGTCCTCGTAGAAATAACATTTGGAACGACGATCGTGAATGCATGGCACGCCACAAAAGCAATGCCAGCAGAATGCACTTATCGCATTGAGCGTTGACTTTTCTCGTCCTATTGCGAGAAAAACAAACTACATTTTTAGAATGGTAGAGGGCGTGCCGTGAGAAAAAGGGATAAAAAGCAACCGTAGTCTGAGCTCCGAGTATTAACACTTTTTTTTACATTTCCGACAATGCTGTTTCTAATAGCAGTTAAATTTCTTCGAAGTTTTAGAGGAACGTCCATATTTTTGAAATTTCTTCGACGTATACAGAGCCACATTTTAAGAATATAATCGTAACTCACTCTTCATAATCCAGGAACTTCGGCATTGTCTAGAAATGGGCTTATATTTCGGAAATTTTTCGTAACACGTCGTTCACATTTCGGAAAAAACGTCATTAACATTGGTGCAACTTATTTTCCGGAAATTTTATCGTAACATACAGTTTACATTTCGAGAATAACGTTATAACATACCTCTCATATTGTGGAAGATTTATCGTAACTTAAATTATAATTTGAGAATAATGTCACGACATAGCTCCGATATTCCGTAAATTTTAACTTAGTATACAGTTCTTATTTCGAGAATTATGCTACAACTTACCCTTCACAATCCTGAAATTTGTGATAGCGTACCGTTCTTAATGCGGAAACTAGCGATAACCTACCGTTCATATTGCGGAAATCGTGCGTAGTTCTGTCTGAGGTGGTGACGTAGCTGGGGTCGGGGGCCGGACAGCCGTGGTGGGCAGGGGGAGGGTAGTCGAGCGGTCGTGGCAGCGAGAAGTTCACCGGCTCCGTGGGGGAACTGAAGTCCACTGGCTCCGTCTGCTCGTCAATTGGTGCGGGCTGACCAAACGTTGGTGGATGTCCGGGGTACGCCACGCCACCCAAGCGAGTGGGTGGACTGTACTCAGGACTGGTGGGTCCGCTGGAAGAGAGAAACATAGGAACCCGGCTTAATAAAAAATGTAAAATAGTAGTACAATTTCAATCGCGACACCACACACGCGGGTGAGTAAGCTTTACTCAGGTGTTGTGCATCCGCAGGAAATGATAGATCTGAGTCTGAGTGGATCAATTCTTCACAACCATACCTCAAGATGGCTGGAATACGTCCTATTCCCAAGTGAGGGAATGGATTGTACTCAGGACAATATTACTAAGAATCCTGGTAGCAAAGCCACACATGATTACAACAGGTTTAATGTAGCCTGTCCTTCACAGCATTGTATTTCACTGAACGAACAAGCATGTTAGGTTTGGTTGTAGTAGCATAGTTAAATGAAGAATAGGTTAGGTACCGGTAGGTACGTAAGGGTAGGTCCGGTTCATTTGCAATAGGCCCCTAACCCAACTTATAGGCACACATATGCCTCAATCTGTGATAGGCCACATATACCAACATCATATAACTTATAATGCGCAGATCACTCGCGAAACTACAGCAGCGAATATGTTTACTGAATGCATATATCACTATTCAAAATAGTTCTCTTCCACTTCGTTCTAGTGTAACAGTCGATTGAAACTACTGTATTTGGCGTAGCCGTTTGCGATCTACAGTATATGGAACGGAAAAAGCTGTCGTAAACACAGTATCGAGTTCAGTAAATTGATGAAAACGAGTTGAAAACTGATAATATCAAGAATAATGAGAAACTCAACAACATAGCATCACTAAGTCTGCGAACCTTAAACATAGGCTGAGAAAGTTCGAACAGGAATAGGTGTGGTTATGTTTGTGGTTTATGGTACGTAAGGTTAGGGTAGGTAATTTTATGTAAAGTTATGTTATTTTTAGGTAAATTAAGTTATTTCAGACAAGGTTAGATTTTGTCAGGTTAAGTTTGACAATGTTCAGTAAGCTTAGCTTAGGTAATGGTAGTTTAGGATATCATGCGGAGGGTTAAATTGGTTAGGTTATGATTGGAAAGGTTAGGAAAGTGTAACAGTTAAAGGTTTGATGAAAAGTTGGTGAGGAAATATACACAAGTGACAGCAGACCCGTCACCAACCATATGCTTGCGCCAAAACGGCAGTACCCTACAGTACGGCACCCGTCACTGTAATTTCATATTTATCAAAAACTCACCTAAAGGAACCAGGTGGTCTTAACGACAGGTCGAGTGTTTGGTGGGACTCCGTGGCACTTCCTGGTGACACCAAATGGGGACCACTGTAGCATGGGGACACGCCTGGTCCGGGGTAGTGGGGGGACGTAACGAGAGGAGTCCCAGCTGCTCCCATTGGACCTGACAAGTCCATAACATTTGCGGGAGACATCGAGGCAGGTCCCAAAGCTGAGGTTTTCACGCTAAGGTTGATGGCGGGACTGTCGTATCTGTAGCCAGTGCTGTAGTGTGAAAAGAAAATAGCGGATATAAAAAGATGATGTTTCAAGGAAGAGAAGTTAATGGATGAGGCTACTGTTGCTGCAGTGAAACATAAAGTACTTATTGTAAAATAGTTAAACATAGGCCCAAAGGGCTAGCTCGCTCTTTCAAAAGTTGTCGTGAATGTATGATTGGGTACACATACAGCATGCACACAGCATAATAGCTATAACCACAAGTTTATATATACATTTGAAAAATTAACTCGAAGCAGACTGCTGCTTGTGCTAAGGTGGTGGCCAGTCAATATAATTCGAGTTACAAAAGTCCAAGAGTATTTCGTACAAAAAATAGCATTACAGTGAAGATTAAAAACACTGAGTACAGCAGAATCTGTGTGATACAAGCGTGTCTGAAGCCGCCAAGAAATTGACTAACAGAACATCTCTTAACCGAGAGAACACAATAGTCTTCGAATGCTTCAAGCAAACTAATGCCAACTATATAAGATCGATGCGTTACCTCTGATACATAGGCGACGGAGCGATGGGGTGATACGCTGCGGAGATTGGCGGTAATGAGTCCATTGACTTGACATCACACAAGTTGCCGTTCTTGTTTAGATTTGCGTTGTGGCTTCCAAAATAAGCTTCGTGACTAGCTGAGGACGAAACTACGGGAGGTGGAGGAGCCGGCGGAGTAAAGTCCGACTTTATGGGGCTTGTGAAGCCGTTGTGAGTCGGAGGAGACATGAGCGTGGACGTCGTGTGGAGGCTGCTGGCGGTGGAACTTGGGGAAAGAATGGAGGAGTGGTAAGTGGAGGATGAAGTGGACGTCGATGTAGGGGTGGTAGTAGAGGCCGGCGGTGGTAAATGGGGAGCTTGAGAGGAGGTTATCGTCGCTTGCCTATCCAAATCTAAATACGACGCTGTGCTAATGTCGAATCTGCAAGAGAAGAGTTCAAGAATCTCAAACTTCGAAGATTTCATTACTGTTATAGAGCTAGGGCGAGTTTGACTGGGAGCCGTCCGAAACTCAGATAGATGTTTTGGCTTTGGTACATTGAATCGCGTTGCAACTGTTAAGGGAAACGCAATTTCATTGGGCCAGCTGAAAGCTCTATTTTACAGAGCAAGATTACGTTTCTGGCAGTCTCACGGGTAACCGGAAACTCAATTCAACGGGTCGAAGCCAAAGCACCTACGTCAAGTTTCGAACAAGTCAAACCCAGAAGGATATCTCGAACATGCTCCTATTTTGTTTAAAAAAAACAGCAATCAGGGTTGTAGAGTCGAAGTGGTCGTCGTGAGAAATCGGAGGTCCTTGGGTACATGGAAGTGGAGTCGGACACCAGCTGATTCCAGAAGTCGGAGTCAAAATTAAATTAGTAGTCTGCCTTGTTGATAGCCTTATTTTATTTAGAGATGACTCAAGTTATGAGCATTGATAAGGCGGCCTCAAGCTCAAACCTGCCGCGAGGCAATTTCAAGGTTAATCTAAAGGACATTGACGCCTGAAACTCGATCCAGAAACGTAAAACCAACGATCATAACTTAAGTTGCGGGCACCTTCAAGCTGATGAGATTACTTTATCTGGAACTGGAATTGGACCAAATGATGACATTTATTGAAATCTTGGGCTCTTGGAACCTAAATTCAGCGAGATGCTCGGCTGGTCTCAAGCCAAAAGCTAATTTCTAATACCTAAGTGATAACAAACTGAATTCAATGCACACATCGAAATGCCGGCAAACATTGAAATTACAGTGAGTTTTCAATTGGATTTTCTTTAGCTGAAAGGTTTTAAACATTATACATCATGGTATTGTCCATTGCTTAATTTATTTCTCCAGTGTAGTGCTCAATTGTCTAATGTTAATAATTCTTCAGCGAATGCTGTTAAAGATGCAGGCCCACACGGCTGGACTTTTTAAGACAAGTGCCCGAGTTTTAGGCCTAAACCGTGAAACAATTGCCGTTTAAATGACTCAACAGTAAATTCTGCTGCATTAAATAATTTTTTCGGTAGTCTCAAATATATAAGCGGGTTGCTGCTAACGCGGGCAACGCGATTCAAAGTTACGAAATCAGCGCACCTGGCTGATGATCCAGACAAGTTTAGTCAAGCGTCTAGTCTAATGTCTACATACAGTCTAATGCAATGTACGGAGCATAATGCAGACATCTGTGAGATGAACAAAGAAAAATTTTCCCTCGTAATCTACGAGTTGTTGAGGTAAGAGAACCGACTGAAGAATATCTAGAAAATGTCTATCACAGTATGGCTGCTTAAAACTATTCATATACCCCCAGTAGATTACGTAGTCTATGATTTACTCTTCCCTAGTAATTCCCTACGCAGATTTAGAAAACTTAAAGAAGGGTTTGATAAGTAAAAAGGGACATGGTATAAGGTATGACTGTTCACATTATTACCGTCAGTGACCTATAAGACATCAAGTTATCGTACTTTCTGATAAGGACAGAGCACAGTATATCTTCAGTATATGAAAAAAGTAGGTACCTATATAATTTCTGATTTGTGTATTAAACACAACACTCTATATATAATTCTCTTTCCGAGGGCAGGGGCTGCTGAGATGCGCTGAAACATGTTCATTTTGTAAATGTAACCCCGTAAAAATTTTCCGTTCTACCAAAAAGCTGCACTAAATGTACCACGAATAAATAACTTTTGCACTGCTGACAAGATGCACAAATCATAAATTTTTAGTCTATTGACGAGATGCAAAAAAATAATAATGTAATTACCTGGAATTACCGTCCCGGACCTCCGTGACCCCACTAGACCGGATCAGTCCAGGCTGCTCCTCTTCAGACTTATAGTTGAAGCACTGCAGACCACCGGCAGACTCCGATTTTATATTGACTCCGGTGAAGGCGCTCAGACCTTTACTGTTATTGCTCGTGTTATTATTGTTGCTAGTATTGTTATTATGTGTGAGGCCACTAGTGGAGGTTATTGTCTTGGAATGAGGCTGAGGCGGTGGTGGGTGAGGAGGAGTAAAAGTGTGATTGTTATTGATGGACGAGTTGGTGAGGGCTCCGCTGGATACTGTCGACGAGCTCGTGTTGACATTGTGTTGTTGTTGTTGTTGCGCAACCCGAGTCTGGTTGTGCTGCTGAGTTTGCTCAGCAGTGTGATTACTCACTACATTACCGTTGGTATTGGTATTGAGGTTAGAAATCGGGGATTTCGTATTGTTATTGTTATTATTGTTGTTAGCAGCGTTGGTGTTATTGTTATTATTGGCAGCGGTGATGGCCGCCTTGGTGGAGTCGTGAGGCTGTGCAGGGGACGTGTCCATGGGCCGGTGGGCGGGGGACGCAGGAGGTGGGCAGGGCAGTGGCGGACATGGTGCACCCCAGCACGTCTCGCTGCCTCCACCAGGGAGCTTCATGTCCACAGACTCCTCGGCGGTTCTCTTGCGACCTCCGCTTGGGGCGGCTGCAGCAGCAGCAGCACAAGGCATCATTAAAAGTTAATGGGGTTGCTGCAATATATGCTCAAGTAATAACTAGAAGGCCTCGTGGCGTAAGACAATCACCCGTGGTAAGGGGAAAATGCTCAGAGGTTATAAAGTTAGCACCGTCATTTTCTATAGCCAGCTGACTCTATTTTTTGGGCATTTTTCAGATCTCAGTCAAGCCTCTTGACTGTCTAAAGAATATTGAAACGATGGCTCAACTCCTTCTGCCCCTTTTTGGGTGGACAGACAAATAGACATACAGCCGAACCGTAAACGAAAACAGTATCACCACCCTTTGCTTCGCTCGCGGTGATAAAGATTACGGTTAACTAAGCAGTAAGCACCTACTCAGTATCGGCTAAAATAGCATTACGGTTGTTCTTTGTTGGGGATGCTGAAATATCCAAAGTAAAACTGCGTGTTTCAATCGGCAATGCTACAACAAACTCAAGTTGAAGTTGCCGCAGTGTGGGGCCATTTAAAGTTATGTACATTAGTGCAGTTCAGTTTCATCTCCACGTCTAGTAGCTACAATATGTATGGGCTTGCGTACAATAGCGGTTCGCCAGTCGGGCTACTGTGACACCAATTCCTGCTTTGCACGTGACGACGTTGAAGTAAGTCCGAGGAATAGGAAGCCTTCCAACATGCAGGTATGAACATTTAGATGCGTGTTTATAAACAATAATTTAGGATCAAATAATTTTCTAACTTGGAGCGACAGAACCGCACTCACCAGCGGTTACAGGTGGGGTGGCGCTGCTGCCCAAGTAGTGCTGCCGTGCTGCAGCAGCAGCGACCTGCTGCTGGTGCTGCAGCTGGTGATGCTGCCCTTGCTGCTGCACGGCCTGCTGTGACGACTGCTGCTGCTGAGGCTGCTGGTGGGGTTGTGTGTGGTGGTGATGGTGAGAGGCAGTGGACTGCTGCAGGAGAGCCATGCGGTGACGGTGGTTCCGTGCGGCTTGTCTGGACGCGGCCGCTAGGGGGCAGCCCGAGAGCGAGCGGTGGCAGTGGCGGGAAGCCGTTACATGACCACGGCCCGAGCAGCCTGGAGTGGGGCACTTGACGATCGTCTCGTGGGCAGCGAGGACTGCACAGACACCACGTCACTTTTATTTACACAATAGTGCACAGACGACAGAGCATTTATTGTTGCTTACGATGTTTGAGACGGCGTAGGCTGCACACATTATTGCGCTTTTCTGTAAGGCAAGTCTGCAAATCCATTGGAGGCGGCGAGGGCCGCGCAATCATCACGTGTACTTCAATCACTCATTCACATACGCCGTCAGACTTCGCAAATGATAATAAATTTACGTTAGTTTGACATCAGCGCCATGTAGCGCTACTGTGGCGAGGTCTGTGCAGACGATAGCGAGTGCATTTTTTTTTATCTAACTTATAAGATAAGTGAGAATTACACACACAATATTAAGGGCTATTACACATTTCACCGTGCAAGGGCGTGCTAAAAAAAAAAATGTACGGGTTAATTCTTCATGGCGCAGTGACATTCTAAGTATCTTGAACGTTTAAAAATAAACAGTGTTCGAAATCAACGCAGCTGGACCTAACTTATATGACACTAGTGAGGTACTCACTGTCGGGGGTAACTTTGTCTTTCCTAGGACACCCTGAGAGGGACCGGTGGTGAGAGTACAGGCCCGTGGCGTGACCGGTACCGTTACAGCCAGGCGTGGGACACTTGCTGCTCTCTGCAACGGGTATTGAATCGTACCATTAAGCTGAGTTTGCATACAGAATTTGCTATAGAAAGGGACACGGGAATGGACAATGAACTGTATCCGTTAGCTAAGCTCACAGTAACAGTACAATGCTCATGAACACGCAAGATTGACTTATAGACATGCCTTTACAACAAATTAAAGTGTCTGATAAAACAACAAATTTAGTAAAATTTAGAGCTTTTTCGGTTTACAAGACTAGTCTGAACGCAGTGCATGTCGTGTCGGGGCCGCACGATGCATTCGCACGCTCAACTTTGTGAGTGGACATTCAGCTGACACGTCGTTCAACTTAAAGTGCTTTCCATATGTAGAGTATACATCCATGCCACCGATTTTAACTACGGTACATATCGGCCCGCCCTGGGAACTTGATGGGCTTGTAATTTATATTACAAGCCTCACCTCCCAAGGGCTAGAGCAAACGTTACTTGTTGCTTAATGGCCAATTTCCTTGAGAATTTGACCTGCAACGGTACCT
>LQNS02277717.1:25998119-26008625 GCA_001587735.2 Parhyale hawaiensis | reverse complement strand
TTATGCAAGACGACTGAGATGTTCTTTGTGGGACGCAATTGTGCAGGACGGCTGAGATGTTCTTTGCGGGACGCTTATGCAAGACGACTGAGATGTTCTTTGCGGGACGCTTATGCAAGACGACTGAGATGTTCTTTGTGGGACGCTTATGCAAGACGAGTCAGATGTTCTTTGTGGGACGCTTATGCCAGACGACTGAGATGTTCTTTGTGAGACTTTCTGTAAGGCGACTGTGATGTAATGTTCTCTTTTTGGGGCATTAACTTAAGGCTTCTTTGTGAAACGCTCATTACGTTAACTGCGCAGCGAGAACTTTGTGCAGCGTTTAAAAAATGCGACTGAGGTGTCAGGTCTTCTTTGTGAAACACTCAAATAAGGCAACTGAGATGTAATGCCTTCTTTCTGAGACGCTTACGTACGGCGCGCACTGACGTGTGGAACGTTTTCTTTTCTTCGTGAAATCCTCGTGTAAGGAGATGAGATGCTAGTTCTTCTTTGTGGGACACTTATTTCCGGCGACAGCGATGCCAGATGCCAAACCATTATGTGAAACGCATATCGAAAACGACAGAGATTAAGTTATTTTTTCTTGCATTGGCTATGGAAGACGACTGAGGTATAGGATCTTTCCTTTTGCGAAACGTAAATGGAAGACGCTTGAGATGCCGGATTGTTTTTGGTGAAACGTTTCTAAAGGATTACTAGCTGAGATGTAGGATCTCATTCGCACAACTAAAGACGATTAAGATTTGTTTTCTTTGTAAAACATATTAGGAAGATAACTGAGGCAGATTTCTTTTCGGGGGAGAGCTCGTAGCTTCGACAAGGCTGCCAAGTTGTAGGTCCAGCTCTGGTATTGATATGAGCTTCTGCTGGACGACTGAGACAACAATGTTCAATAACAGTAGCTACAAATAAGAAGACGGTGCAGTAAGCATTTAAAAAATTACCGATCAAGATGTGACAATTTATCTCAGTCAATGGCTGCTACCGCTGGAGAATAACCAATCTTCACTGCACACATGAGTTACTCTTGAGAATATTTGCAACTCACAGTGATTGTTTATCCCACGTAAAATCATGTGGGGATGTGTAGTCAACACGGTGGCTTGTTAGGCAGTACCTAAAAATTTTATTTGCAGCTGATAGTAAAAATGATATATTTGCATTACTCTTTTCTTCATCAGGAATACTGCACGCCAGGAAGTATGCTGCATCAAGCAATGGTGGGAGCAACTACATTCAGTTCAGTCACTTTGCCACTCTTTAGTCAAATAGATCAGCTTTATCTGAAATGAATTACCTACAAGTTTACACAAGTGGTACTATTACCAAACCAGTCCCACAATACTAGTGAGAGAACAAAGGATATTAACACATACATCAAATGGTGCCAAATTTCTGCCCAGCCACCGTCTCCTCGAAGGCCCGCAAATCCTCCTGAATATTCATCAGCTAAGGATTGGAGATCATCGGCTCGGGAAGAGCCAAGATTTTTAGGTCTCAGTGGCGGAGGTCGAATTGAAGCCGCTGCAAATCAGCCTCTCCTGCATCTCAGTGTACACATACGCGATGTGCTTCAGAATCTGATCGTTTTAGGGAGTGTCAGGGGCCGCGGTTTCAGGAGGTGTGGGCTAGCGGTTGGAAGTAACTGGGTGCGCTGTAGAATTCAACCCCAGGATATTAGATTAACTAGCTGGCAACAAAGGCAGGCCAACAGACCCATTCTCGGGGAGAAGCTGAGATCAAGGCTCTAGCCCTCATGTTGCGCCACAACCTTTGCATTTGCATGTTCAAGTAACAAAGTTCAAAATGACTTTGATAGTCAGAAAGGACCATGATGCACTGATAAAAATGATTGTCCTTCACGTGCAGCGGAGTCGCAATCAAAGTGTTAAGTCTACTTGAAAATGCACACCGTATCTCTATACTTCAATTATGTCTATTCTAATCCTATATTTCTTCACTTTTTGCAAATCTCGAATTAAAAAGCTTAGCCAGTATATCGGTGCAAACTGTGTGATTGTATTATGTCTCTATATAACGAGTGAACACTGACCATCCACAAGTGTAAATCAGATGCCAGCTGTGAACCTTCCCCATATGTTGTCTTTTAGAATGAAAGCACCTCAGGGTGCTACGCTCCTAATATGTTGGGCGTTGCATCAATATGAGAAACCAAAGTTTATTATTATTAATAATATTATTGTCACTTTGAGCTATCGTTTGTCTTATGATTTTTTGTGTGCCCGAAGATAGCTACCAACATTACGCTGATCAAGATTATACTTTGTACAAGTAAATAAGAAGAGGTAACGAAATGGTCACCTGTATTGTTTATCATCGCTACGATTGAGGGAAATTAAGGTTGTTGCAGCTCTGCCGTACTTCTATCAAAGCAGTGGCAGCAGAAGATAAAAACGAGCGTCAAGAACGCTCTAGCGCTTACGTTACGTGTGTGTGGTAATCTCATAACAGCTAGCGTCAATCGGTTAGCTCGAAATGTTATTTATGTACGCAGATTGTATCCTAAAGTACAGATTAAAATTTCATTCGAAAAAAAAATATATATATATATTATATAATAACAGTGGTTGACAACGATGACCTCCTCTTAGTACACTAAAGAAGAATAGGACGCAGGTTTTCCTACCCTAACGCAAAATCATAAGTAATCATCGAAAGTCTACGGCTGCTGATAATATCGGATGCTAGCTTTAAAATCTCCCACTGGACATAGCACTTGGACACGCATTCATTTCTTAATGTTTGTTTACAGGACCGATGATGAATGTCTGGAGAGATAACGACACGGGTATTTAAATTAAATACTAGATATTAAGAAAATGCACAGGACAAGATACATATGAGCCATGAACTCGAATAACAATCGAAGCTGTTGTTACTAACGGTGCAACTGAACAATAAGACATCCCACCGTTGTACTGCATTGTATTTTATTCCTAAAACAGCTGTTAATGTTAGTGAGGGGTCAATATCGAAATTCAGGACGTACCAGACGACAAGTCGGAGGCCATGAGCTGACGGTACTCCTCAGCATCAGTGAGCAGACGAGGAGTGAGGGACACGAGACTGGCGGCCGCGTCAGCGAAGTTCAGCGAAGCTCGGATGGGCTGCGGAGTTTGGATGCTCTGAAGAGCTCCAGATCGGCTCGAGCCAAACGAGCTCCCGGACTTGCCTAGTTTACCCGAACGAGCAAATTTGCTAGTGGAGGCTGCGCTGGGCGACGCGGATCGTCGGTCCAGAACTGTGGCGGATGGTGGACGAAAAATGGACGAAGCCACCACAGCGGCAGCATTGGCAGCCGCCGTAGCCAGAGTGTCTTCCGAGAATAATGAGGACACTCCGGTCTCTGAAGGGGCCTCGGACTCTGTCTTAGCACCACTTGAAGTAAGAAGTTTCATAACAAGTTCGGACTGCACGGCCGCTGGAGAGCACTCGGAAGATGACTTAGAAGGGATTTCAGGGGAACAAACATTAGAAGATTGTAACTTGAGAAGGGAGGCTGTAGCAGCAGTTATAGCATCATTAAAGCCAAGAAGAGCTTGCGCCGTAAGAGCTGTGGCATTTGCATCAAGTGGATGAAATGCCGAGAAATTAAACGGCTGCCTTGGATTGTCTTGAGCTGATTCTGAAGACGAACTGGAGGTAGTCGATTTGACTGCTTGTTTCGCCTGACTCATAGGAGGCTCTCTCGTTTTTGAGTCAGATACGTCATCGCTGATTTGCATCCCATCAAGTTCCTTGCTTGAATCGTCATTGTAACAAGGCAATTCATTTTCACTGTGACTTCTTGGTTTACTCCGCGACAAATCGTACGGATTATCCACTTCAGTTGAAAGTTTTAATCCCAGTTCATCATTTTCCTCCTTCCCTGACGTTGTAGTGTCAGGTTCATCACTCGTCATTTCATCAGAATGAGGGTCTCGACAGCCAGATTCTTGAGGATAGACTACCAGTGGCTGAGCTGCATCGCGACTGTCGTTGTCAGGAACAGTGTGATCTTCAGTTGTGGAGGTAACATCATCACATTCAGACAGAGTAGAAGACGGTCGAGTGCTGGTATTTACTCTTTGTTTATGACTTTTCCCAGATTGGCTTTCACTGCCAGAGCGATTTTGCGATAAATCCGACGCTCCTCTTTCACGGCTGGAATCTGAAATAGAAGTAATTTCTATCGTGTTTATAACAGATGCATTTACCACTTTTCTGCCTGTATCACTGGCCATCAATTTCTTTGGATTCGCACCCAAATCACCTCCATTAGCAGAAACCTCTGGCTCAGCAGTGGGCCCAAACGAGGCCTCGCTGATCAAAGAACCGGATTCTGTTTCTTTCTCGTCACCGGCCTCTTTTGAGGTCGCTTGTTTTTGACCGTCTTCCTCTGGAGGTCGTTTTTGTTTTTCTTTTTGATGACCTCGGCTTTCCTGGGGACTTAACGCAGGAGACTCGCTGGCTTCAGGCTTCTTCGTGTCAGCAGTGGCCGTCGTCAACACTGGAGAAGCATCTGCGTCATTCTCACGATGGTTTTCATTTTGATTCACCAATGATACTTTCTTCGCGATTTTGGAAGACAAACTATTGAATGATTTGGCAAAAGTATTTACCGCAGTTGATTTTTCTACCGGAGGTTTAGGATTTGGGCAAACATTCTTGTCAGTAGTATCTACAGAACCGAATAGCGAGGAACTTCTTGAATTATTGAACTCTAGTGCACTACTTTTAGGTGAATCCCTACTGACAGTGTCTTTGTCATCAATATTATGGCCGGATTTCGACTGTTGCGCAGCAGCAGCAGGATCAGCAGCAGCGACAAGTTTGGCCTCTGGGGACGGAGAGACGCTGTCATTTTTTGATGCGCTGGCGTCGACATTGTTTACGTCCTTTGAAAGGTGTTCTGTAATTTTCTCCCTGAATGAACACTCTACTTGTTCGGAAGAAGACGGATTCGAAGGCGTTATTTCTACACGTGTTTTTACTTTCGCATCCTTTGTGGGAGAACTTCCAGAGGGAGAGAGCATATAAGAGCAAACATTTTTCCTTCTGGCATTTCTCAGCGCCGTCCATTGCGCGTTGTTCAGAATTCCTGGCGTGCGTTTTTTACAGTGCGCTTTGTTCCTCAGAAACTTTTTTTGAAATGTTTTCGTTGGCTTCATTTTGGAAGTCTGCTTCGTTTCTCCAACATTATTTTTCTTGCGGAAAAACTTTCCCTGAACTTTTTGTGGTGGTGTTCTTCGATAATCATTGGAGACTGTTAGAGGCTTCACTGCTTTCACTTTCTTAAAGTAAGCCAAACGAGATTCGTAGTCCTGATCGTCGCTTTCTTGTTGTGACATCGGAGGTTCTGAAGAACTTCTCTTGAAGCCACGCCGATGGCCAACCATTGCCGGCCCAGGTTGTGGCCGGGAAGGGCCTCTTTCTTTCTCATTTATATTCATTGTTTTTGAAATATGAGACAGATTTCCGAATATGAAACTACTGGAATATTTGCCTACAGCTTGCTTAATGAATGCGATTGGCTTTTCACTTCTGAATATTTGTAAGGCTTCATTAGTATCAACAATAACAGCTTTCGACAATAACAATAAAGAAACTGATTTGACAACTATAACTACAACAAAATGACTCTCAATTAGTTTAGGTTACAAGTTATATGGTTAATGGCAAGTATATTGGCAAAATGAACTAGACTATCAGTTGGCTTAGCACTATACTATCTAAGATGCTGAATGCACAATGACGCTAACATCTGAACACCAATAGGGTGCAAAGTGTCTGACAAGGTAATTGTGGTCAAACAGCAGCACGGAGAGGAAATATTCGGGGTTCCAATAGTCAGTGGCAAGGCAAGCGTACGAGACCAACAGATCTTCAGAAGTGTTGCTAGGAGCATCGCCTGCTTGCAAAAGATGCACTCAGGGCCTTCATAAGTTATTAGTTAGCTATCGAAGTGTGTTTGTTCTGAGAGATACGCTAGACGCAATTCACGTGGTTCAGCAGGGCGCAGGTAACATGTCCATGGTTTCTTTATGTTCGTAATTAATACTACAGCTTGGTAGTGAATAAAATTCAATATGCTGCATTTGTTTCCACCCTAAACAAACTGTGGATCAGATGTGGTGAAAAATGTGGGTGATGCAGGTATGGTTCCTTGTTCCTTGATATTCACACTTTCTCATTCGAGGTGGTTGTTTAAGTGCATATATCTTAGGGCATGTTGACGGAAATGATTTGGCTCAGTAAGCAGTCGATGCTTTTAGAAGATCCACATTCCCAGAGCAAGCTTTGTAGAGCGCCTTTGCTCAGAACGTTTGCTCGAAGACCCCAAGTGGCGAGTAACACCGGCGGCGGAAGACGCTCCCCCTCTCCTGGCGTGGTCCCCCGTGACGTCACCAGGCCCGCGGCCGATTACAAATCTCACGCTTTGCCGAGCTGAGTGTCGACCGATCCGCCTGCCAGCTCCTGAAAAGAGATAAATAATATCTCATCAGTGCACTGGCAGGAGGAGGCCACACTCTAACGCTCGTACCGTCTTTCCAATGAAAGTCGCGGTAGAATCTTCGGTGGCCATCGCCAATGCACTGCTCTGTCATGGGCGCTAGTCCGACCAGGTATCCCCCAAAAATTGGCTTCATTTCATCATTTAAGAAATTGAACAATTTTCGTTCAACGTGTCTCAAATTTCATCAATGTGTCTAGAATTCAACACATTTTTCAAAAATTTAATTTTCGTACGTGACTTCAGAATCAAACTGGTAATTTACACTGAAGGAAATTCATTCTCATATGGAAAAGCAAATGAGGCCAAATTGTTGGGGACACCCTGCAGATTACTCACGAAAATCATCGGAAGGACAGGTCACGTGTATGAAAGAGTAACACATAAATCTTTTATTGGACAATATATATATATATAAATTTATTAATAATCTGCATCGTAATAACAATGCAACGCTAAACACTGCAGTTGCTAACTGTACAAAAGCAGTGCGCGGTTTTTCACGAAAATCAGTTTTTAGATAATTTAGAAACTATTTTGAAGAGAACGCCTTAATCATAAAAAACAGGAGATTATAAAACATCATAAAACTATAGAACATGTAAGCATAGTATATTTTTCATGATCTAGACACATTCGCAAAAACGAACTACGTTCATGTACCGTAGCTATAGGAGTCATATTGACCTTATTTCTGGTGTTCTCCAAAACCCCCATCTCAACCCAGTTTCTAGGCAACTTGTAGCTTAAATTGAGATGTACCTTAAGAAAAGTATAATACTATTATTCCAGAAGTGTTCAGAACAAATATTTCGAGGGAAGTTTTTGAAAATGACTAAAATATAGGGGCGATGTCTTACCACTACTCTCCAAATAGGACGGGTTTCGGTAATTTATGCTCGGAAAGTTACTACCTAGTTAACAGAGGATTGGGTCTACAATATATCCTGTACATTTTGAGGACATAAATAAGAGACGGCAAAAAATATATATTTAGGTTTTAATTACCCGATTATTTACATCACACGGCATTTTCCATGGAAATAAGGCATAGTAATATTATATACACTTATAAAAAAAGTGAAATTTTTCATCATAAAAGAACGTAAGGCACAAGTTGATATAAACCCTGTTCTTTTATGTACCTATGAGATTAGGTGCATATATTTCTGTGATTATATATTCATCAATTTTTTAAAAGAAACGCAGCCAACAATGAAGAATGAAATATCGAGATTGTCTAGAACCTCATGTTCAACGAAACTAAAGCTGTTGCCCGATCATCATACATTAATTTACGAGCATAAGAATCAACATAGTGTATATATGTTGATAGAAATTTAGTACAATATTTTCATCACCATTACAATTACCACTCTACGCATTATAAATATGGGAATAGAATACTCTACGAGGCAATATAATTAAAATGAGACCTAAAAAGACCAGTTGCATTCCCAGCTCGCAACAATTTGCGCGAGGAAACTTTAATAGGGAACTGCCGGAAGTGAATGCTCCAGCACAACGTTCTGGAACTTACTGCATACAGGGAGCAACACATGCATAACATTATGTTGCGATCCCTAAAGGTTAATTGTCAAACAAATTAAAAGATCTTCTATGATGACACTGGGTATCCATGAGCAGTAATATTCTGTATTTGACACAAAAAATGCAGATTAGGCTATGTCTACAGGTAACGAAATCCATGTCAGTTACCTCAAGTGAAGGTGCAGAAAAATATTTCATCAAGGATAACAACCAAGGTTACACTAGATGGCTCAAGGGATGCAGCGTTGCAAATATTTTGTAAAATATAGTTGTGTGTATCATATGAAAACACATCAAATACTTTTGCACAGGAGAAAATTGAATTTCTTAAAATAAAGGAAATTGTGCAAGCCACTCCGAAGCAAGGTCAACAAGAACTAGCAATTATGAGCGTAAACTGGTAACGTAAACCTATCATTTTTCAACGCTATCGGGAAAGGAATATTTCCAAACGTTAGCAGAGCTGTCTGTACAGTTTGTCAGAAAACTGGGAATCATGACCGTGAAGCTCGAAAGCATTATGAACCACCTGAGAACTGGAGGATAAACAGCACAGAGGCCGTGCTGATAAGAAAACATGACTTTTGTGGAGAACCTAATATGCTGACGTAGGTAGTCATTTAAATTGGCAATCTTATTTAACTAGAGACTTTTCGCACACATTCACGAAACCGAAAATTGCAAAACTCTTCGATACGTAACACATGCGAACAGTTTTCCGCCCAAAATGTAGCGGACAAGGCGAATTCACGTTGTCTTTAAATAAAAATAAGGAACTTGGCAGTCCTTACCTCTTGTCTAAATGGCAATGCTGAGTGTATCTTCAACAGGAGCAGCCTGGAATGTCAGTACACGTTCCTGAAACAAACAAAAAAAATTAATTTAATTTCCAAATCAATACTGCGGGTACAACTGTAAAAACAAATAGAAAAAAATAAAAGCACTGTAGGTGTTGATATAACAATAGTAACACAACTACTCACAAAAGTACCAATGAGCTTAAAGGGTGGAACCATAACATAGTTTTCTTTTTGCGCTTGATAGACAGCAGACATCTTATAACATTAACTGTTGTGTATGAACACATTTTTATTTTCAGAATAATTGCTACTACTATTATATTTCAAAGTGTCACCCTTTTATAATAAAGCGCTTCGTGTATTTATTTATTTCGTGTCCGCTCTTACGGAAATAGATGGGCAAAAAGTAAGCCAGGTAGCAGATTTTGTAATTAAGTTACGTTTCCGTAGAGATCGATGACCAGGCTGCAAAAGACGGCGAAACCCTTTATCTGAATGCACTTCTTGCTTGAAACACTTCTTGAAATCGGAACAATATATATGCTGCTTCTGGAATCCGATTCTATAACTAATTTCTCTCAAGTCACGACGCATAAATTCAGTAGATGATCAGCGGAGCACTCACGACGGGCAGAAGACAATTATTTCACGGTAGCAGACAATTACATCTTCTAGCTTACTGCCTTTCTCTGAGAGAGCAGATTTCGCTTCAGAGGCCAAAATTTCAGCACTTCAATGAAGTAGATATTTGAGTATTGCAGACAGTATCTTGCATAATGCTGACTGAAGTCACATTCAAGTGTATTACAGTGTATTACTGAAGATTTTACTTTGGAAGATGCACGTTTAATTAAGAAAGATGATAGGAAACGTATAAGAAGAACGAGACTACTACAGTCATGAAAAACATAGCTTTAAAAGTTATACAGGTCATATGAATACTTTCGAACATATTTTGATACTTCTTACAGTATTTATTACACTTAAATTATGTTAGCCAAAACAGTGGGGAACACCTAACTTCAGCTGTCACTCTGCTAATAATAAACCCACCAATACAACTAAATGGTATTGGTAGGTAAATTGTTAAATATAGAACATAATCACAATTGTGACATCCTACAGGTTTAGAGCGTGTCTCATAAAGTGATGTGTTCATTACCAAGGCACGTAAGTTTAAAGGTCACTATAATGTCCTATCAGTACTCTTGATACTGCGTCATTAAATCCAAATGTTACCTTTGTAAAACAATCAAAACAGTGTAAAACTGTACAACAGCGCCTAGCATTATACTAATGCAATTGTTTAGAATCAGTAGAAGTGGTACATTGACGATCAAAGAATTCTTAGCAGAATATATATTACACCTGAATTGGATAAAACAAACCAAATATTGAACTCTAATCTAATTCTGTCAAAAAATAAAATCTTTGCACATTAATTTTAACTCAATGTCAGTCATTGGCAGTGTTAGCCTATCTGGTAGAGAATCAAAGCAACAAATATTACGATACTAGTGGACCCGTGCGTGAAGAATTCACGCAATAACCTATACGTTTGCGTAATGCCTTTAGGCCGGTGCGGAATCTCCTCTTCTCTTATTTGCGTCTTAATTTTCTTCTTTTCTTCATTGA
>LQNS02277717.1:25981838-25997405 GCA_001587735.2 Parhyale hawaiensis | reverse complement strand
TATCTATTTCGTTAAGAGCGTGACACCAAACATATAAATATATATATATATATATTTATATATATATTTATTTATAAACACACGAAGGCTATTCTTAGTATTAGATAGATTAGATATGAGACCGTCATTGCGCTAAAAAATATTGTAAAAGTATATTAGACTGTAACGGCACTAAGACGATCGTATCATCACAGTTACATACAAGTTAGACCGTAACGGCGCTACTAACATAATATTAGAGTATGTCGAATGCAGCAATGTTGCAGTTTGCAAGCTTCAAGGCTGTAATGTAAGCACCCGAACAAATTATTACACATTTATTAGGCGGTTACAATAATAATGAATTAATGTATTTATTATGTAGTGACTACGGTTCCAAAGAAATAAGTTTATTTAGAGTTAACCACGCCAGCAAATAAACACATTTGTTCGGTAGTAATCACGCGAACAAATTAATATATTCATTACATGGTATTCATGCCAACAAATTAAGCTAGGTATTTGTTAGGAGGTAACCACGCTAACTAATTAACATAACTATTAGGTCGTAACCATGGTAACATAAATTATCACAAAAATAACAAGCTAGTCCCACCAGCAACACGACGACGGTACACCACCACGACCCGGTCAGCCGAGCTAACCAGCGCACGCAGGCACCGCCGAGCGGCCCCGCCGCCTGCCGCTGCCGCCGCCGCGAGGCCCCGACAGTGGCGGCAGTTGGCTGCGCGTCCGTTACAAAGACAGTGGAGCTCTTAAAAACGTGAACAGCCATACTATGTTTCGTTTCGAGATGAGAAGTTGTACATTTTCCCTGTTTCTTCTACGCTTACGAAGTGTTTTCTTCGACTAACATGAGAAAATCCGTAAGCTTGTACTGTAGTATGCACTGTCATGTAAGTTTTAATACTTAACTACGATTTACATAATGAAGCGTCTACTATTGCCACAGTTCCCGATAAACAACGCTTTACACTTTCTACGTTAAGGGATAATGTCCGTTTGCCGGGGTCTCCGTTTCAGAAAAGTTCTTTCTTTAGGAGGTCCATGTTTGAGAAGTTCTACATAACTGTACTGTACTGCAACCGTAACACTGCTGGTACAACCACGTGCAACGATATCGTTACATTGTACTCTTATATCTTCATGAAAGTAGATACACAAACTATCAGTGACATTAGCGATATTATAAAAGAGACTAGCTTACCGAATGATGAATAGACAGCCTCAGACACCTCACAACTACGGCCTGCCCAGAATGTGTATCCACCTTTATTCTTGTACATTTCGTCCTTTATCGCGCGCCTAAAGTAATACTGTCGTTACTAGCTCACTTGCTGTAGCACTGGACTTTCACTAGCTAAAATTCCATCAAGTCTGCATCACTAACGTTCCCTTAGTGAATTTTTGGCCGCACCGGAAATTGATTTACTGTTTTAGCATCCAGGGGAGACTCAGCATTCTGTAAGGGTTCGCAGAGAATATAGGAAAAATTCCCTGAAGAAGAAGGTATGGAGGGTAACTAGCAGCTTAACATTTAAAAACGCGCGTGAAAAAAAAATAATCTCCGTCCTGATATAATGGTGATGATGAGGAACTTCGTGGTAGCAGAAGTGTAAAAATATCGATAATAAGTATATTAAGTAGTACAAAATGCTACATTAACTCCAAGTTTACAATTAACTTCAGTAAGACTGGAACAAAATGTCAACTGGAAAGTCAAACAACACAACACCACAGGGCTGATCTGCTAACCACATAACACTTATAGTAAAACACTGTAACTTAAAATGTTGAACCGCTAAGCATTGCACGCTGTAGTCTGCTTGTACCACCTTACTGTTGCAATAGAAGTCGTGATGGCACATCAGGTGACAGTGCTTTAAATACGAAATACTATTCAGTGGAATGTAAAACCCTGCCAAATATCGAGGCTGCCGCAGAAGCTAAAACCCGTCCTTCAGGGGTGCAAGGGTGTTCCCAAAAGAGATTAACGTACATGGGAACGACAAGTCGGAAAAAAGAGGAAAGACAAAGGAAAGTAACATCAGCAGGAGTATGAAAGCAGAAGGAAAAAAGGAGGTACGAAGGAAAGACGTCCCGAAGGCTTAGCTACGGTTAAAGCAACCTACATGGTCCCTCTTAGGACGCTGCTCCCTATAACATAAGATACGCGAAACGGAACATGACACTATTGTACAATATATGTCTATATATTACTGATTTATCTACAATAGTATCAATGTTTACACATAAATGTACATAGTATAACTGAATAATAATATATTCTCCATTTTGAAAATTGAGACTCACATAAAGAATCGATAAAAGAAGCATTTAGTAAAGTGAAATCGCTAAACAGATTCTATGCAGTCTATGCAGGAAAGGTCCTTAGCCATGCGAAGAAACATTGGCTGCATCCGTGCAATTAAACCAGAACGTCAACCGTGCCAAGACAGTGTCCCAACTCTCTCATGTAAAGGGCCCCAACCGTGCCGAAAGAGAAGTCTTTATGCCACAAAGAAAGACGAACGAACCATACTATAAAATGAGCTGCAGCTATGATGTGCGAAGAGAAAAGAGACAACCATGTCAGGATGGAAATTCCAGCCATGTTATGAAAGAAGCCCCAACCAAGACAAACAAATGGGTCTCAACCACAGCAAAAGAAAGGTGGCCACAACCATGTCACGAAAGAAAACCACGTACGCCATGCCAGTAAAGCAGATCGAACCATGTTAAAAATATGCCCAGAGGAAATAAAATCTAACCATGTCAAGAAGAAGGTCCTAACAGAAGTAAGATGTTCATCCATGTCAAAAAAGAAACTTAAGCCACACCATGGGAAAAGTCCCAATAATAACAGGAAACAAGCCGCAACAATGCCGAAAAAGAAGCTCCAACCACATGAAAAAAAGCCCCCCCCCCTAACAATACTAAGAAATAACCCTCAACATCGGAAAGGAAGAAACCAAAACTGCTAAGAAAGAAGCCCCCACAGGTGAAAGAAGGAAGCCCCAACATGGGAAAGAAAGCAGCTCTAACACTGACAGGAAGAAGCACCAGCATTGCTAAGAAAGAAGCCCCAACGTTCGTTGGAAAGAGAGCAGCCCCAACGTTGAAAGAAAGAAACCCCTACATTAGCCACTACATTGCCAAGAAAGAAGCCCCAACATTGCCAGGAGAGAAGCCCCAGCGTTGAAAAGAAATAACCCCGAATAATACCAAGAAAGAAGCCCCAACCAAGCCAAGAATGAAGCCCCAACCAAGCCAAGACGGAACAACCCCTTTAGAGAACTCGTTGCGTTATATTGATTATAAAGCAAGGGGTTCATGGGGAAGCTGGGAAGGGCGAGGATGGCTCGGGGGAGAAGCTCCACGACCAAACTTCTGCAAAGTTGGAGGAAGCTCTCTGATGGACAGTGAGGCAGAATGGGGGAGGTGGGGGAGGGAAGTAGAGTGTGAGAGAAGGAGAGGGAGGCAAACTGGGAGAGGTGAGACAGGGAGGCAATGAAGGGAGGGAGAAGGAATGAGTGGGGTGGAGGGAGGCAGAGAACAGGTGGTGGGAACGAACGGGATTGAGGCCGATTGGGGACGCAAGGTTGGGCGACAAAGTAAGGTGGGGAAGGAATGGGAGTGAGGTGGAATGGATATGACAGAGGGAGATAGAAAGGAAACGGGAGTGAGGTAGAATGGAGAGAAAACGGGAGACAGAGAAGGGGAGTCGGGATTGAACGGGAGTGAGGTGATGGAGGTAAGGAAGGGAGACGTAGACGGGGAGTCGAGAAAAGACGGGGCGAAGTGGAAAGGTCTGGGAAGTAGACTGAGAAAGAGAGTTGGAGAAAAGACGGAACTGGGGTGGAAATGTGGAATAGAGGGGTGGGAGAGAGAAAGAGTAGGGGAATTGGGGAAGGAATGGGGAAAAGGGGAAGGTAAGAGGGGAGCAGGTGGTGAGAGGAAGTGCCAGGGGAGGATTGGAAGAAGTGAGGGGTACATGCAAGGCAAAGATGGTTAGGGAGGGGGTCGACACAGATAAAAGAGAGTTAAAAATAAACGCGAGGGAAGAGAAATGTAAGGTAATTGCGTGGGTAAAATGATTATGAAAATGATCGTGATTGAAGGATAAAGAAGGTGCATGGGTAGGGATGGGAAATAGGCAATTGAGCTCAGGTATTGTTAATTTAATGAAGCACGCTGCAGTTGGCTCATTTAGAAAAAAATTACAATGAGCTACACGAAAAGAGTCACTGTAACTAATAGTTTGCGATAACGAACATATTTTCGTCCTTACCGAGAATGAAAAAAAGTTTTTGGCTTGTATGCAACTTATATTTGGAAATTTTGATTGAATGTTGAAAGCTGAGAACTCTCTCTTAGCTAAAATTAACTACAATTGTTTACGGTAAACTAAAGGGACTATGTATATTCCTAATAGACTAGCAATTAAAGTTAGCAATGAAAATGTCATACTTTGAAATCAAAATTCTCTAAGTTAAAAGAAAAGAATTAACATAGATGCGAAAAGCTATTTAGTAAAAACGCTATCTAACCAAACGCTCGGCAAGTCAGTAGCATAAATTTTATAAATAACCACAACAACGTCCAGTAAACTAGGGTGGAATCAACTCCTAAATGAAAAAGAAATGAAGTTAAAAGCTCAGCACGGGAATATGTGTAGTAAATATCTGAATAACACAACAAAAGTACGGCTATAATTCCTACGCAGCAGCAAGCTTTTGAGCGATGTTGGAGGTCTTCAGGGCTATAAGCAAACTTTAAAATCTGAAGTTCTACACGTAGAGAACACTTGCCAGCACTCTTCATAGCAACAGTCGATACCGGTATCGCTTTGTTACAATACAAGGTACTGAAGGAGAAATATAAGGACAAGAAGAAAAGAACAAACATCTAAAATGGCTAAATTTCTGCTTTCACTGGTGATTTAGTTTACATTACAGGGTGGGGCATAAATACTGTTACAAACTAAAACTCAGATTTATCCTAACAAAAACTTGATTTAGCATTCCAGTTAGAGAAAATGATTAGCAAATACTGAAGAAACAATATGGGATAAGTATTATTGAAAATGTTTTCCTTGAGCCTTCACTGCACTACGAAGTCGATAGCAGCACGCACAGCATCTAAGAGTATTTTCTCCCAGCATTTGTTCAATTTTATCTTAAAATCTTCAGTATTTTGTCACGGAGTGGAACAGGCTTCGTTCTCCAGGAGTCACAAGAAAGAATAATCAAGAGCATTAAGATCAGGTGATGAGGGAGGCCATTCTTATTTGCTAATCCAATACGGACAGTTGTCTCTACACCGCTGCTGTGTTACTCGAGCAGTGTGGCTGGTCGGCCCATCTTGTTGGAGAGTCCAAACTTCATCACCGCACACAGAATTACACCATGGGACCAGTGCATCTTTAAGAATATCCTCAATGTAACGTTCTTTGTTGATCTTCATCCATTGAGGGACAAAAATAAATAGAAATTTCCCTCTGGTATAAGCAAAGAAGAATGGCCTCCCCAATAACCTGATCGCTCTTGATTATGCTTTCCGGTGACTCCTGGAGACTGAAGCCTGCTCCACTCCTTGCCAAAATATTGAAGCTTTTAAGAAAAAATTGAACAAATGCTGGGAGAAAATAGCCTTAGATATTGTGCAAACCGCCATAGATGATTTTCCAAAAAGACTTCTTAGTGTAGTTAAGGCTCGAAGAAAACATTTTGAATAATACTTTTGCCATAGACCGCAACAGTACTTGACTCTTAGGTCCAAGTGGCCTCTGACGCTGGCAGCCAAAATAGGAAAAATGGGATTTTCTCAAGGGCTATTATGAACATGTCCAGACACGGTCATGCAGGCAAGTGCCCAAGTGCGTCCCCGCTGTATCCAAGATACCTTCTCCGCAAGAAAAATGTTTAGGTATCTTGGAATGAAAGTCCCTTTTCCCGTTGCCGACTTTTGGCCGCCAGCGTCAGACCTAAGAGTCAAGTACATACTGTTGCGGTCTATGCTTATGCCATGTTGTTCCTTGAGCATTTGCTAATCATTTTCTGTAATCGGACTACGAAATATATATATATTGTTGGGATAAATCTGAGTTTTGTTTTCTAACAGTATGTATGCCCCACCCTGTACTTTGCATGTCATAATCGTCTTCTTACTCTGCTTTCTATTTGTCATCAAAGTTTTACATAATTTTCTTGTTCAAATGCTTTTTTTTTAAACAGGACATATTAGGGTTCCAAATATATGCCTGTGCAACCTTGAAGGGTTTTAACTAGAACCTTCATTTTTATTTAAGAGTGTAACTACTTGATTGCACCTATTTGGAAGAATGAACACATTAGATAAAAACAACTGTCAGCAGAAGCAAAATGGGAGAAACGAAGTAAAAAGTCGTTCATGAATTATATGGAAAGTTACAAGCGCTAAGGAAGAAGAAAAGCCCCGAAAACTCAGGGTGCTGAACAGCAGGAGCAGTGCATCTGGGCAACAAAAATTGTTCACAGACGTAGATAACTTCAACTTCGCAAGACCGGAGTACTTAGCTTTGATTAAAGGTTAGGCTTCTCTATCCAACGCAATTACCTAATGACACAACACTAACATAATTTTAGGCCGCCCTAGTAGGGGGAGTAGGGGGAGATAAAAATTTTGTTAGGGAAAAAGAAGGAACTGATGCAAATAAAAACACTGCTCATGAGAACGGAAATTCTGGCTGAAGAGGAAGAGCAAAAAAAAAAAAAAATGAACATCATGATAGGAGAAGTTGAAAAATGGAATGACACAGAGTACCCACTGACAGAAAGATGTCCAGAAGGCTGGAGTAACATATGGAGGCCTGCATGGGGACAAAATCTTCGCAACTTGGGCTTATTGCTCAATCTAACTCATCTAACTCTATGGCTTCAGAAATCTGCCAGCCCAAGATCAAGCACGTATTTCTCAGACTGAACTCTTTTTCTCGACAACTTTGTTGGAAATTTGGGTATAAATTGAAATATTACTGCTGCTCGTTACGAGAAGCTACTAGGGTAATTATAAATATTGAGCCCTAGATAATGGTATGCACTTTCTTGAAATTCGTCAGTCAGTTCCTTTACTTCAGCAATCAACCAAACTAATGCATAAAGCAATCAACCAAACAAATGCATAAAGTGTTAGGTACTTAATTATATTAATAGTAGGTACCAGATCTCGAAGGAAAGTTTTTATTAATCTCACACAGGCTCAGCGCATTTTATGTCCCATCGTATCTTCTGTTGGTGGTCCCTAATACTTCAATGTATATGTTTCAATGGCGCACAAAGATGATCAAACAGTCTGTTGGCTGCGCAACTTCCGTTGTCAGTGAGAGTAACTTTCAGACTGATAGTGAAGCTAAAGAACAAACGGTTGGGTATATATAGGATGAGGGCCTATAGCCTTGGTTAAATACCTAAGGTAGCTGGACCGGACCTATTCTATATTAGCGTAACCTAACCTATCTGACGTCACAACTTCTGAAGTAGGCTACATACTATGCAGGCACCAGGTGGACGGTAATTTGTTGCCGACATGAATATGAAAAATACCATAAAAAGGAATAGAAATTAATAACTACTATAGGCTGGAACTCAGTGAAGGCAATGCAGTCCTGTGCGTAAGACGAGTAAAAACTCAAGAAGTGAATATAATGAAAGTTATAATTCAGAATGAAGCCATTATTGTTGTAGGAATAAAGGAATGAACACTGTCGGTGAGCATTGTACCCGGATTAAGGTAGTAAAATATTGGTGTTCATTTCCGTAGAGTTACTATATTTCAGCACACGGCTGCTACACTGTCAATCTAGAAAGGCACGACGATGGTGGGGCGATCTAATGGGAGTATTTGTTTCTTTTTAGTTTTGCTTGTCCCGTAGCTTGTTAGTTGGAAGCTTTAAGACCAGTTGCTCTGCCCAGTTGCTGTAGGCATTCGGGCCAGCGGCTCTATTGATAACAATCATAATAATGATAGAATTTGACTATTGGGCCATGCTACAGGGCCGCATGTCCCACTACTGTTTCTAAGCAATTACAGTTACCTCAAATTGAAAGTCCACTGAAATTCTTGGCTCAAAGAAGGCCGGAGAGAAAAAAATTTTAGCAGCAGCGCAGAAAAAAGCGACAGGTACGGGAGGCGAAAAAAAAAACTACTGCTATAGGACCACGTTCAGCTTGGAAGAATATCGACCTAAGCCTTTGAATGCAACAGTTACACATAAAAAGGCGTAATTGGCTGGATACGGTTAAACTTACAGACTTTATTTTGAAAAACTATCGTTAAATAGCATCATCTAGGAATGCACCCATTAGTTTACGGATTACAAATTTCAAATTTCCCATTCACGCATTTTCTCTCTCTAGCAGAGTGCGGTCATGGGTTAGTATAAAGAAATTTTGATGGAGCAGTTTCTATCTTACGTCTCTGACAACTTTCAGCTAGAGTAGTATGCGACCGTGTCAGACTCTTGCGCCAACCAAAAAATGCGTGCGTCTTATGGTAGACAACATGTACGACTGTAGGCAGGCATTGGTAGACTTTCGCTGGAAGTCTAGCATCGTGTAAGACTCGATTCAAAACGGCTGTAGAGCAGACACATGTGACTGTTGATTTCAAGTCGCCGAATAACCTCCAGCAGAAGTACTAACACTGCATTGAGACTCTCTTACGGCCTGCTAGGCCCCGCAGTGTGATCATTGTACTCAACAAACCATAAATGATCTTTCCGACACTCAAATACGGACAGTAGCTACCAAGAACAAAACAAAATGACAGCTATAGCCAGAAATGAATCACGGAAAAAAATTCTATTTTCAGCACAAAAAAAAGTTGATCATAAGTAACCAATGATACAAGTTTTTATTTTTTACACATCTGAGACGAGTAATCCGTACAACAAATAAATGCGTTCACTTCTTCACTGGATGTAGATGCTTGCATATCGCAATGTTGGCATAGTTGGAGAATTTAACTCGGTCACAATATTGTATGTGTCCTACCTGAGATTCATGTATAAATTAAATGTGTGCCTATGGGTGAAGTTAGGGGGCATACTGTATCTGAACCTAACCTATTTTAACCTAACACATATACACTTAAGTGGACTACGTACTGTGCCCCCTTAGTTGCATAAGGACCTAATAAGGCGTCTTTATCTGGTAGGGATAATAATATTTGATACGTCGTGTATGGAGTCCGCTGGTCTTAGCACTAATATCTGAGCTAGGCACCTGACACCAATCCAAACGAGTAAAACAGGGGCTGGAAGGGCGCTAGAGCCGAATTGAGAAGCCCATAACCGATACATCCCAAGGGCCTATGCCCGACCCGTTGAAGTCTAACCCCACCAGGAATTTCAACGCGATGCCAGGCCCCAGGGCCGCCATATTGGACGCCAGCAGCTACAGGTCTTGCATCGTGACGTCTTCACCACGCGTCCAGCACGCGGCTCTCCACAGTCGGCCACACGCAGCCATACGGAACAGACGTGAAGGGAAGTCGCTCCTGCCTCTACAACGACTGGTCTACGGTAGAACTGCTCCATTGAGACCCTGGTAGACTCGAAGCCAAGAGATCTCCCTCCGCAGTTACCCCCAAACCTTAACCTTGGTCCCCCCTTCCTTTACTACACCAGATCGATTTGCGTTCATTCATAACCAAGCGCTCGTAGCGCCTCCCACTGCCCATTCACCGCTGCTCCGACCCAGCGCACGCTCAGTTCAACGCATAAAAACGCCGCTTACAACTCATTTCAACGCAAATTCTAACTCAGTACGCAACTTTTCCCATTTTCAGAAACTTCTCTGCAACTCTGCCCAACTTCTATCCAACTCTGTGAAACTTTCGTCTAACTTTGAAAACTTCTGTACAACTCCCTGAAACTTTTGGCAACTGCCGTAAAGTTTCTCCAACTCGGGTAAACTTCGTCCAACTCTCTCCATAATGGGCGAAGTTGAAATGAGGGCCACATGAACTATTCAGATGAAGTTATACACTAATAAATTGGATGAATGAGATGCATGCGCTGAACATTTGATACACAAAAGATGCAATTTTTAGGACAGTGAACTTTTTTGCATGCACTGAGCGTTAATAAATTTTCCCTGCTGCAAGAGTCACAATACAATACCCAATAAATACACCGGAGGAATACACGAGTACTTGATGCATAAGATTACAACTTCTCAAGTTATGCGAAATGTTCTGGTGTGCAGATTATTAAAAATATCTAAAGTCAAGACACAATTTGGAGAGAAATATTAAAAATAAACGTTTAGTGTTACATCATATCTAATTTTGTGAATAAAAGGCAAAACTACGGTTATTACACTGATTATGATTTATAGAAAAGAATAATAAATATGTTGGAAAAAAGATATGAAAAACAGGCTGACGAGTGCTCGTTTGTTTAAAAAAATGGACAGCGATGAAAAAAGTAAAAATTTAACTGCCCCAAAACTAGAGTTAAACTTTAGCTCTCTGCAATTAAGTTAATCAAGAACAACTACCAGATACTCGCACGAGCGGATAACGACATTTTAATAATAATAATAATAATAATTCATGCAGTAATTGTTTTCGGTACCTGCGTGCAGCACACCGTAACTCAAAACTTTGCACAACTTAAATTAACATGAGCATAGCACCGTTCAGAACTTGGAAATATCAAAACAAGCGATTCTCAAATCATTGTGTTCGAAACTTGAAATAATTACAATGATTGACCTGTGCAGTGGAGTTAGAACTGGTACAATTGAACACTGTTTACTGACGCGAGGCCATGTATTGATTTCTGAACGTAGGCGGTCGATGAAGACGGCAGGCGGCAGCCGCGTACTGTGTGGTGACACTGCTGAATTTTCTATGCAACATATTGTTTCTTGTCTATTGTGTGCAGTGTATTTTACTTGTTATTTTACACGGTAAAACGGCGTTCGTCGCTGAATTTTCCATACAATAGTAGTGTGTCTTAATTATTGCGTGTGTAGATAGATTAGGCTATATAACTTGTTGAGCACCGCTTCTTGCTGTGTGCTGTCGGTGCAAGTTGGGACGGTGATGTAGCAACGAAGGAACGCACTGTGCGTAGTGGCACTGAATGAATTTCCATACCCAGAGCATTATTTCCTCATTATGCACGATATAGATTAATCTACCATTTACAACACTTTGTGTAGTGCATTACGCGCTCAATTTCTGACACAGAGAATTGTTTCTTTATGTTAGCTATTATGATGCAACCTACAAGCATGGGCGTCCACGGAGAGGTAATATAACTCGAGTCTAGCGCAAGTAACCCCAGGGTACCTAAAGTATCGCTAAAAAAATTCACGGCCGACTTAAAGGCCTGCACAGCAACAGGGCGAACATGGTTGCGGGCAACGAAGATTGTGGTATAAAACAGACCGAACTGACAACAGTGGCACCGTTGAGCTCCAAAGTATTATTTGGGTAGTGCACCTCATTCAGTTGAGCAGTACAGTCCTAAGTTTCTATAAAGCTCCAGTTTATTATAGTATTACTTTTGACAGAACCCTCATTGCTTCATTTGAGATGTTTATTACGTGCATGTCGAGCTTCTTGATGAATATGGTCAATAGCTCTTCGTTTCTTTTTTATTATGGATTTCGTACCACATCCTGAAGATAATTTATGTTATTTGAATGCGCTGTGTATGTAATGGCAAGTAGTGCTCTCAACAAAACATGGTAACGTGTCATTTTGTGTCCTGCATCACTCCAGATTTACTATCAAGCTCTACATTCGTCGTTACCGAGCGTAGTTCTTCCTTAAAAAACTCAATAACAATCTTTAACATTTCTTGTGTGAATTAAACTCGTATATGTGACTTAGGAACGTGTTTTTACTAGAACAAAATTTACTAATGCACAAGTATACTTTTAAACTCACAATTCTTCGATTCATTTAGAAAAAAAAAATCAAGCAGTAATACTGGTCGATTCGCTAAGAATTAGTATAAAAGAAATAGGGTACAGTACTTGCAATAAGCACCTGATTACGGAAAGTGCAGATAGCTTTCTCTAAAAAAAATAATAAAAAAAATAAATAAATAAATATAATTAAATAAAAACAATGCTGGAATGTGACTCTCCATTCTTCAGGAAAGCTGTTGCATATTTCGACATACTTAAATGCTAGTCAGCACGGTCGGTTCCCGTTGGCGTTCGCTAGCCATGCACCACAGCAAGAATGCACCACATGACATGCAACACAAATTGACAGCAAAAAGACTTGCTAACTTCAATGGCATCAAAACTCAGCAGACTATCGCTGGCACATCCGTCCGTCTCTCCATAACTACTACTCTTCCAGTTAGGGACGAAGAAGAATGAAAGGCCTCTTCGCTGGATCGATGAGAATACCATCCGAACTTTATACTCGGTCTGCCGTGTTGAAAGTTGCGCACTGAAAAATATCCGAGCACATTTGGAGTCGAGGGCTGGTCTGCTAATGAGGGCTTGGATGGGCGGCTGGAACATATATTCCAGGCAGGAATGATACCGATGCCCAAGACTGATATCAGAAAGGCAGTTGCAATCGAACACAAGATATAGCTACTGCGCCAAAGTTTTAATGACACTGGCCTTATTACGAGGCCCTGGCGTGACTAGATCACTCTTGTCGTGACTAATATTCAGTAAACGTTACGTTCGACATAATATTTGGCTGACAGCCATGTACGTCTCTCGCTTAAACAACATGCATGTGTCAGCTTCGTATTGATCCTTGAACTAACTGATGTACCGATATTTACTACAAATTGCTAACAGTTGCAGACTCTGTCTCAAGAAGTTAATTTGTCTTCATGGCTTATAAATATATCACGCACACATTAGCTCCATACCGTTCGTTAAACTAATTTAACTTCCTAAAATTACAACAAATACAGTCCACCTTTCGGAAGCGAACTCCGTCCTACCCAGTTAATAGCTGTCCGGTGCAACATCAGGCATATATGGGAGCACCAATGGTGCGTAAGCCAACGTACGTTCTTACTGCAAATGCTTTTCAGTTATTGGTTACGGCTTCGAAGTCTGTGGTGCACGGCGCGAAATTCACAGATACATTTCTAATTATGCTTCAACGTATGAAGAGCCATACCCGACACGTACAGAACAGCGCTACTTTTATGAGACAGGTAATACTCATTAAATAATAAAGTGAAGATAACCCTTAACTCTAGGCATGCTTGAACTAATTTTACACAACTAGTGACGACTACTACCATAAAATTATAGTAGCTACTTCGATTAAAAACTCTAATTTCAAAAGTTTCATAACGACGATTTGAACTGCAGACTGAACTTCACTCATGATTCTCTGTGAAGAGTCGTAGCACTTGAACCCTGTGAGCAACGTAAGTAGAAAATTGTTCCTCGTCTTTTATCAGGTCGTCCGATAGTTATAGATAATTTTGAAAGACACAGAACGCTTCATACAACAGCTCCAAAGTTTGTACGACTGATGAATTGTATCAGCTGTAGTACGGGCAATCTGCTGCATAGATGGCAGGTCTACAAAGTTCTAGTTATGAATAATACTAACGCTAATCTTTTATTGAGTACAACATCACATTGTTCGAGAAACGAGTTGTGGCTTATCAGTATAGAGTTAAATGAAAAACAAATAATGACTAATATCATAGCATATACCTTCAGAATTGCATTGCGGCCCTCTGTTTGGACCCACCCTGCCTGGTAATAGCATGTGTTGCCATCGGTAGAACAAGTTGGATAGTTAGAAACCAAAGGCCATTACGAATGTCCTTTAATAAAGAACTACCAGATTTTTTATTCGAAATTGAAGACGGAAAGCGCTAAGCGTTCATAGTCCTCATTCGAGACCCGTACGGAGGACGGGTGGACATTAAAGTTGATTTTCTGATTTCCTGCCCGCTACATATTTGGCAGCTGTTAAGACATCGCCGTTTAAATATCAAATACATCAGAAGAGCTTAAACTTTTCCAGGGTTGCAAAAGCGGAACATTAACGTTCTCGCTACACGTTCCAAAATTGACACTTTTTTTGAGAACCCACCCGATTATTGGGCTATAGGATGCAAATTTCCCAAGCGTCTTGAACAAACCAAGCCGAGACGCACATTTTCAAACATCACAAACATTGGCAAGCCAAACTAGATTTGTTTCTCAATAGGATATAAGTTTCACTATTGCTATCTGCCAATTAAGCTAGATTTACTCCACACAGTCCAACCTTCAGCAGACCAAACAAAATTTTCTTTCACTAGGGTTCAAACTTCACCAGGGTCTCGTGTAAACCGAGCTACTTGGGACGGACTTCCATCGCTGGAATACATCGTCTGGGGCCTGAGTTTTAAACGAGCTAAATCATATTAGGATTCATTTTGAGGATCTTGAGACGATGGCATCCGCGGTGTGGACCCCAGAGGCTTAAAACCAGATAAGCGTTGAAAAAAGTAATTAACGATGGTAATTGCCGAGAAAATGAGCTGAATTGAGCAAGAGGGAGTCTCGCGCCCCTTGGAGATGTCAGTTTGTTCTGCAAGCTTGGGTTACGTTAGGTTAGGTTAGGTTAGTTCCGGTTACTTTGCGTTAGTTTTACTAACATTCGTAATGTTAAGTTTTTGGGTTAAAAATTTTACGTTAGGGGAAGAGGTAACATGGAAAATCAAGTTGCTTTTGTGCAAGTTATAAGTTTGACAAGATTAGACCTATTTGGCGACTAATATTTCATTTAATGATAAATATATACGTCTTGGCAGTATTTATAACAGGAAGGATATTAGCAAATTCAAAATGGCAATAATATGCGCAACAGACGAACAACACGAGTGATCTTACAGGAAGTTCATCTTTACTTTTCGTACA
Source organism: Parhyale hawaiensis (assembly GCA_001587735.2). Taxonomy (NCBI): domain Eukaryota; kingdom Metazoa; phylum Arthropoda; class Malacostraca; order Amphipoda; family Hyalidae; genus Parhyale; species Parhyale hawaiensis. The sequence goes on along the minus strand of LQNS02277717.1, from coordinate 25,982,502 downwards.
ATAAAACACGATATACTATTTTGAGTTAGCACTACAGACACAGTTCATTTGACTGTGGTTAGCTGAGGCACACAAGCAACTTTCGTTGCTGTCACAGCCCGTCATGCAGCCAACAAACGACGCCGCTACTCGGTCTTATGACTGGCAGAGCTAGAGCAAGCGACGCGACGTCAGAATGCGGTAGGTTCTATTTTTGACGCCGTCGACGAGAACATTGGGTGAGCTTCTTTCTATGAAACGCAAGATTAAATCGCTTTTGCAATGCAGTTTATGTATAAAACAGTGTGGTTTGCATGTATAAACACTTTGTTTGTTTCGGATAAGGAAAGAGCAGCGAAAATATTGCAAATATACTTACAATTTCACAGAAAAATACGTTGCTATCGAGTCTCGGCATTGAACTTAGGTAAACATTTTACAAATAGTGCTCAAGTATAATTATGTTCCATACTGAATGCAAAAAATATTGGCCTGTTCGTATGGTTGGGCCAAACTTCGCTTTCATAGGCAAAACAAGTGCTTATTATTATTATTAAATCACACCAGGCTGGCGACGTAGGAACAGAGAAACTCCATGAGGTTAACAAACCCCCACGCAACCAACCCAGCGGGTGGAGAAAACAAAAGAATGAAAAAAAAAGAAGATCCGAGATCACAGAATAGC
>LQNS02277717.1:25957488-25979880 GCA_001587735.2 Parhyale hawaiensis | reverse complement strand
CAGCATCCCAATTCACTCTGGACTTCAAAAATATTTCCCGCCTAACAGTGACTCTGGGAACCCGCTGACGAACCTGCAGCGTCGCAGATAGGGCACCATGGTCCGAGGAACCAATGGGGGACACCACTGAGACTCCAATCAGATCAGAAACATCAGTCATCAGTAGGTCAAGAATACAACTTCAAGAACACAACTTAGATACAACTTCACAGTTTTCTATCGAAATTTTCTTCTAAAACCACCTTGTTTATGTATTTGATAAAGCGAACCTAACATTAAATTTCTTTGTATTGTAAACAGAAGCAGCAAGACATATGAAGACACTTTGCTGTCAATGAGAGATTTATTAATGATTTGAGCTGATTGTTTTGTTCCTAGCGTGTAATTGGAGTGCATGCAGAACATAAATAGACCGAACCTTTCCTATTGACGTAACAAATCATTACACTTCATTGATACGACGCTTGTTGACGACAGGTTGCATCTAAACGGCTTTTTTTATTGCAGTTCTACATTAAACGCAATTGGAAATGCAGGTAGTTGAGTACAATCGTAATTGCAATAAATTTGCGCTGCGGATCTATGGTTATTTCTTAATATTTATAGTGAAAGCGTATGTGCTACATAACAGCAACATACCGTTCCCACGCACAGTGAAAAATGTAACCCAACATAAGCGGAGTAAAAGTCGCTAGTGTGAACTCGCCTTGAATTAATTATAGGTTAACTGAAATGTATGGGGATGTACCAGTAATCACCAGCAGCCAACGGGCTTGGGCCGTATATTTGAGATATCTTAATAGGTGTCGTCAATTAGGACACTTCCATCGACAACAGCCAATATCATTAGCTTTAACGTGTCCAAACTTCACTCATGAGCGTTAGTTTCGGTACTTCTGGTTGAGTATCAAAGGTTAATCGCTCAAGCGTAATCAGTTGGGGACTGACGCAGGAAATTCTATTCAAACTGAAGGAACGAACACGGTTTTAGGGCTGATGCTGCAATGCTTGGCAGAGCTTAGAGCATTTCTGCAATCTGCCTGTCCAGGCTGAGTGCTTTTTTCTGTCATAAAATATCAATAATAACAGATTCCCTTGATTAGGAAATAAGAATTCATCGTTTTGGTTCAGCGCAACTTATTGTCTATTGACATTACATGATAGAAAGATTCGATTAGATAAGTGATAGAGCATAATAGGTGTTGTATAAAAATTTCTAAAAAACGGATATTTTTTTCTGTTGATAGCCTCAAAATGGATCATTTAGACAACAATTTAGGAAGACTTCTCCTCTCCAAACGTGTTAAACATTATTTGTAACGAGAAAAGTCAATATTATCATATAATGGCACAGAGGGTTTCAGCAGAGGACTTTTCCGTTTGAAGGGAGCATTTGAAACTGCAAAAAAAAAAAGAATGACGAATCTAGCTGTGATCAGGATACAGTCGACATACTTAAAGGATTCTAAAGCATCTTTAACTTTTTTTCACCTACAGTTGCGCATTTTCTAGTATGCACTACAGCAATATGATGCAACGGATCTGCCGCAACTGCTAATATTTAAAGAATAGACGAAGCAATTTCATCGCTGCACGGACTTACTGACAGCGAAATATAGCAACGCGGGACTCACGAAATTGCTAATATCTCAGACCCAATATGGCGGGGCCCCGAAGTTTTGGGTGGATGATATCCCGGAAGTTCACCGTTCATCCGTTAGACGCGCGTCTCGCGAGATATCGAGACGTCAAATTAGCTCGGGGCCGCCAAATTACAACGCCCGCTGCCTCGTCAGGTAATTTGCTAATTGTCCCACCGACGGGATCATGTGACGGCCAATTATCTGCTTGATAGCTTAGCGTACGCTTTAGTATATGAGTGGAATGTTGCCTAGTACTGGGTGCAGCTCAGGCTGGCGTAGCTTGCGCTCTGGTATATGTGGGGAATGTCATCTAGTACGCCATGGATGCGACTTAGGCGTAGCTTGCGCTCTAGTATACATGAGGGGAATACTCCTAGTACGCCATGGATGCGATTCAGGCGTGGCTTGTGCTCTAGTATATGAGTGGAATATTGCCTAGTACGCCATGGATGCGACTCGGGCGTAGCTTGTGCTCTAGTATATGAGTGGAATGTTGCCCAATATTGTCTATAACTCAGGTGTGGCTTAGGCTCCAGTATGAGGAGTGAAAATAATGTAATTCGAATTGCAGCGTTGGGTTAGATAAAATAAATAAATAAAAAAATAAAAAATGGTGGCTTGTCCTTTGAATGAAATGCATGCCAATATTTGATGCTCCGACAGTGCAGAGTGAATTTGCAGTCGAGACACGAGGTTTGTCATAGTGATTAATTTAGTGCACCGGTTTCATTTATTGCGTTTTTTTAATGAGTAACAACAATTCGAAAGAGAGATGTTCTGTCAGCTTTTGTTTTAGACTCGTACACCCTGTTACTGAATCTATCAGAGATAAGGGCAATTTTAAACCGACTGGATAAGTCAAAACTCATTTCTATCCCGTGGTCCTCTTAATCTTGGGAGAGGTTTTTCGGAACAATTTTTGCATAGACTGTACTCATCCCCAATTCGTTGATGAAAATTTCATATTCAGTTGGTATGTCAAGTTCAGCTTCTCCCCGATCATTCTGTACCGTCAGTCGCTGATTAGAACCCGAACTTTTTGACATTTCATTTGTCCTTGTAATTGAAGGTCAGTCTGTGACGTTCATCTTCAGTCGAGTCTCGGTCTCCGACTACTAAAAATACCTTAAAATGCTTATATAAACAAGAAGAAAACCCGGGTCGTTGATAAACCACTGTCTCCATAGACCCGCTGAAGCATTTTGTAAGGTCCACTTACACTGTGCTCGACTAAAACAAAACCTGTGGGCGAGATTGAGCTCGAACTTGTAGTCATTCACTTTCAAAACGCAGTAGAAAAAGAAACAGGTTCGTGAAACCAACTGCTACGGATCACCTGCTTACTATACCAGCTTGAAACTCGCACTGAAGGGGCATTAAAATAGGCTTGCATCCTATATAAGGCCAATGCACCAATGTTGCCCATCTAAATTTAACTACAAAACTCATTATTTTATTTCACATCAAGACCATTATCTACTATTTTCATACAATGCAATTTTGAAGCAGAAATGAGTTACAAGCAAGCCTCCAGCACCGTGTGGTGCGCAGATTAAGACGTAAGGATCACACCGGGTGTCACAATCACTACAATGAGGCGGCGAAGGGTCCCTCGAATTATCAGGTGTATAAATCACACGCTGTTTGGCTCAGAGTCGTCGTGTGGTGTTGACGGACGGCCACTCCAGCGGCCGCAATATTGTTTGCTGGAGCTGCTAGTGAGAGCACCTTGCCGGCCTCTCAACACGATATTGCGCCACCAGATGCGTGGCGTGCGAGAGAGAAAGGCACACTGGGTGTCGGCCGGGGGGGGGGGGGTCGTGCCAACCAAAGTTTGTGCTGGGACAATGGGACAAAGTTCACCGCAAAGTTGGTTGCTAGCATTACTATTATGCTACCAGAGCTGCTATGTATTAGCTGTTTTACTATTGTACTACCAGTCGTGCTTTAGTAGTTCTGCTATTGCTGTAATGCTATTATACGTATTTTGCCTGCTACTAGATTATTATATTATTACTATACTATGTACTTGTTACGTGCTATGCTCTACTATGTACTATACTACTATTGTCATAGTGTTGCCACGACTCCAGTATAATACTGCTATTAAGTTATGACTACTAGCATGCCAGCGTTATGCAGTAGTTAGTATATTATTTACTTTTGCTGTCAATTAGCGCCATACAGTAGCTTACTTTTTCATACCATCTTGCAGCTTAATCAAGCTGTAGCACGTCCCTGATCATGCATGAACAAAGCGCAAACTTCAGACACATCTGTCGACTATGACGACATAACATTCCTTTAATATAGTAGAAAGACATTCTTTTTTTCTTCCTTGCGCCTGACACTTGCTTGTTGTGGCTCATGGCCGGACGTACAGACAGCGCTTTAGAGCACATTGAGCACCTGCAATTAACGCCTAAGTACAGTATGTATATGAGAGTGAAAGTTGCAAAACGACTTTTCGTTCTCCCTCCCCTTCTCCCAATTCATCTACGACCACTGATGAACAACGTCAAAATTCTAAACAAACATAGCTGCTCATACATTCCAGTAGAAGACCAAAAATGTAGAAGACTTTTCTGCAATCTATATTTTTGTGATACTCATAGGCCCCAAAATGGGCGTGGTTATCGGTGCAACAAATATATCTCAACAAATGAGTTTATGTCATCTTTCAAGCAGTTGCTCTCGAATGATGAAGTAAATTTCTTTGGCAAAAGTTCTATTTATGTATATCTGAAAGTACATGAACAAGGTCCACAGCTGTGAGCGTATAGGCTAGCTATATTGAACTACAGCACCCTGTGCTGCACTAAGCAATTTTTCTTAATTCCTTCTAGTCTGTGGTGAACGCTTGCACGTTCCACAAGGAAAGCACACATGAACACATAAATGGATTTATGCTCCAACAAAAACCAGACAGAAGTCTCAGCGACGCCAGAAGTTAAAATTGTAAAACAGCTTTTTGGACGGACAAAATTCCTTTAGGCACTCACATACTAGCCATATATGTAAATAAAAAGAGAAACAAACCTCTGAAGATAATTTCCACCATCTCGAAACTTCTACAACTTACGAATCTAAAATAAAGGTATGTGGGAGGCAATAACACGTACAGGGTGCAACCGAGCTGCGCCTTAGAGGGAAACCTTACACGCTTGGACAGAGGAAAATTCGGATGAACATCAGCCGTAGTTTGTTTACCACAGGCCAAGTTTGGAGGCTCTCAGTCTTTTTGCGGCAGCCGCCTCGAGCAAATTTACTTCCCTGCTCTTTGACTCGAGCGGCTCAGTAAGTTTCTTTGTTCAAGGCAATAACTTTTGACTCATTTTATGTTTTCGAATTCCCTCTGATGCGAAGCGCTTTCTCGTTAAGAGGATCCCTGCAGCAGCCGTTCTTCTGCGCACCACAAGCACAGGGCAGCAATCTCAGCTCAAACATTCATTTCTGCTTGCAAAACATTGTATGCGCTGTTAACACTGGTCTTGAGGGTGCGTCTTTCATTCACTGCCAACAACACTTGTATCGACGGTATCAATTTGTAACCATTCTTTGCATCGGTTTTCATTAATATTTAGCAAATGGGGATCAGGCTATAAGTTCAGCCAGCCTCTAAATAAAATGTTCTTGGCCTTGTGTATACAATACGATGTTATACGCAATTAATAGGTCTATCACTCTTGTATAATTATGTAACAGCCCTACCCTTCCAGCCAGGAACATATTCTTATGGGATTGAAGGAGTCAAGCCATTCCTATGCCTGCAGGATCACGTCCGGAATATATTAGCACCTCTTCGTAAAATTAGGCCAGCGTCCAAAACGGGACAAACCGCTAAAAGGTACACGGGTGTCTCTGGGGGAAAAAACCTAGAACACACGATACCGTCCGATGCAGGCACACGTAGAGCAAGGATCAGAGGCCCCGTGTATTTTCGGTGATTCGTTTGGCTTAAGCTAGCGGTAATCCCGCGTCGTGTTCTCCAGAGTGCACTTGGCGTCTGCCGTAAACTTTTTAATGGATGGAGCACATGGGAGCGACGACCTTCTGCAGCTCAGGCTACAGCCCGGCGTGGTGTTGCTGTGCGGCTGCACTTCTTTGCATGCAAACACTTAATGGCTTCGCAATGCCAAGAGGATGGTTTTGAATAAAGGTGAGATAGCGATAAGTATTATTACTATTATTTAAGTGGGGTTTCCGTGAAATAAAGCAGTAATATTTCAGTGGTATGGAAAACGCAAGTGCTGATAGCTCTACGAAGGGATGCACCGCAGAAAATTTGAGCTCTACATAGGTTTTACAGATCGAGCAGGTTATGCTCGAGCAGCTCATTGATATTTACAGGATGCGTTTTAGAAATAAGATCTGTACGATGATTAAACAATTCTTCGCTAGCAGAGAGCTACTGTTGAATTATGCAACTATGGCCTCTTTAGGACTAATTGCAAAAACGTTTTGTGCAGATAAGCTTTGTGATTCTCCACGATTAATTAAAATGGGAAAATGGCTTTTGGAGCAACTAAAAAAAACTCGGTTAGGGCATAGTGCAGGCAAGGCAATTTCTCCTTCCAACTGTATTTTTTTAGATAAATAATTGAAACAATTAGGTTTACGGAGCTGAATTCGAATATTATTGCGGCTAACGCAAGAAAAAACACCAGACCTCACACTATATATGTCGTGCTTATTTACTCCCCGACAAGTAGGGCCAGCAACAACAATCCGAACTCCTCATACAATTTATTAAGAGCTGCCGAGGACGAGGCTCGCTCTCCAGAACAAATATTGGTTCAGCTTTTCATTATGATGGAGGAAAAAGTCCAGGCCCTCATCAAATAATTAGCGGACAAAAAATGGACCAGATCAAACAGTCGCTTACCAGACTCGGGCTATGAGCTCTCCATCCAATTATCTTCAACGTAATTAAGCGTCACTAACACATAAAAATGCGACTTGTGGGAGTCAAGAGGGGATCATGTAGTTTCTGGCTTCCAAAAACGTCTGCAGCATCGACACTGCAAGCAGAAAACGCAAGGAAGATTTTATGTTGTTTTATTATTATTTATCTATTATACAGAAACGGTAGCAGACGAGCATCATATGCCTCAGGTGGAAAAAAGATTCATGGGTTTTCTGGCTTCCAAAAACATATGCAGCGGAGTCTATATATTGCATAAATATGTACGCTGTAAGTAGTAGAAGTAAAAACAGACTAGATTTATCATTTTCAAAATACGTTAGCGTACGCAGTTAATTAAATATAATGAGCTTCAGGCGGCAGACACTGCAGATTGGTATGGGTATGTTTTTTTTCCTCCATAAACAACTGCAGTGTTCGTCCATATAAATAGATAAATAAATAACGGCATCACATGCAACAGAAATATCAATAGTACCTTTGTTATTTCCAAAAGATAGAAATGTATATGATTATCAATTCCTCATGCGGTGTAAAAACGGAGGACGAATTTTCTTGTTTCCAAAGACATAGCAGCGAACCGCTAGGAGTCAGTACCATGCATATTAAGAAACCGAAGGCTGTTTCGTTTCTTTTTTTAATTTTGAGCGACTATTTTCAAATAACAGCAGCGTATGCGTACAGCTTTAAACATCAGTAAGTATAACTTACGGCAGAAATATTGTTCATGTATGGTATTTGCCATAGCGTACGATGTAAGCTGTATAGTTGCGCTTTCGAAGACGAGGCAAAGAACTTTTAGGCATATGTGCTTGATACGGCAAAATACGGTAGCTATTATTTATACCTTATTCCCAAAACAAAATAACGCGTCTAAATACAAGAACCTCGTGAGTCAGAACAACAGATAACGTTTTTCCTGCCATTAAAAATGGACGAAGTTGAATTGTGAAAAGTAAGACAGCGAGGTTTGGGGTAAGTTGGTTGTGGTTGCTTTGATTCCTAAAGAAACAAGAACTGTCGCAACACATATTCACATATAGCAGAGGTACACCTACTAAAACTAAATTGTTTCATTTGCACTTCCACAGTAGAAAACGGCATACCCTAATGGCAACCACTCAAGAACAGGAAAATCACACCCGTTTACTTTACATAATCAACCAGCCTTGAGTGCATCGTTGTCTCTTTCCAGAAAGCAAAGTACCCTCCCGGCAAGCGCTCAAGAACGAGAGAAACACACATCCTAGGTAGATTTAGACCAACCGTTCCGTTTGTGCTCCACCGTCTCTTTTCAGAAAACCAAGGTAACAGATTTTGATGTAAGGGACACATTTCTTTGCGGGCGATCATCAAATGTTTGTCCCAAGTCGGCGACCTCTTACGCTGATTGAGAAGTTCCTTATCTCTGAGTGGAAATTCGTGAAAAGCGGAGGGAGATCCGCACGTAGAGGACTCTAGATAAATCAGCAAGAGACCAATAGAGAGAACATATCTCTTGGTCATGTGTAATACATAGAGCATAGATTTTAAATGTGCTTAGAATTTTAAAGTAAGCACACAAACCACGCAAACGTGGTGTTGCTCAGTACAAGTTTAATTCCACTAGCAATCGAGCTCTTTTTACGAGTTAAAATCGATCAAACAGCGGGCTCCTTTAAAAAAATCTATTTAAATTGACTGAATTGTAGGTCAACTCTTCCATCCCACTAAAAAAGCCGCAACAGTATTTAAAGTAATTAATAAAAGTGTATATGGATGAACACAATTAATATAAAGCTAGAGTTAGTCTAGACACAAACAGCCCGCTGATAAAGTACATATACACCAACAAACAGGTCATATCTGCAGTACAGTAGAACCTACCAATACAACAGTCGCACTGAGCCTGGACAGACAGCAGCGGGCACACATACCCACAGCACACATCCACACAGATCACCATACAGCCATGCCTACGTTTACGCTACAGCGAGCGGTCAACACTATAGAAAATGAAGCCGAGACAAGGAGATTATACATTCATTTCTTTTTTAGTTTGGAACCGAGACAACTTGGGCACGAACTAGTGACGTCAGAGTGAAATTAGAGCGTATAGCTTACAATTCCACACAATTCCACAATTGCAGGTCGTCGGGTAGGAGCGCTCACACGCCCAAAACACAATAAGAAAGAGTACCTAATATGATTATAGTATCCCGAGTCCCGTTTTTTCCTGTTCTGCGCATCTTCTGACACTAAGCGTTATTTTAGGGGACACGCTAGTAATATTAACAGTATAGGATATAAGTTATTCATTTAACACGGTGAACTGTATCACTTCACCAGATGCTAAGATTTTCTACAACATGTATACTCCACATGTACATATATGCTGACGATATCTACTCATGCCAATATGGGCATCGCTCCCAGGAAACCACCACTGTCCACCAGTTGTAGGAACATCGAAGGCAGACTCTTAACTGCTTCAAATCGGAATCGGTGTCAGAAATGTCATCATTTTTTCTAGCAACTAGATTATATGAATTAGAATATTGCTAGTAAATATTTGCATCCTACTACAGCCTCATATTCCTTAACAGCGCCTTGTCGGATATTACAACACACACACCTTATACACACCTTACAATAAAAGGTGTAAAGGTACAATGGTCTGTGTACATCGAGCATGGAGGGCTTTACTTGGAAAGCTATCAATAGTTTATCCTAATAACTGCTATGAAATTAGTTCCTATATTTTATTACTTCACACTGCAGTACAAAGCTTTGCTTTCTAAGGCAAGATCAACCTGACAATTATGTTCGTATTTTTTGCTCGGTGCAAATCATCTTTTGTGAAAAATAAATGTAACGCGGAAACCGGATATTTATAAGTATCTTCAATTTGAAAGTGTGCCTAAATCATATTGCCAGTTCTTGCGTTGTATTCGGTGTCTTACACTTCCTTGTATCGTTCTTCAGGGAAAAGTTTTGCTGCTTTCGGCAAACAAATCCTGTTGCCCATTATAACGTAATTATTCATATTGCATCTTCTATCAAATGTAACGTAATTAATCTATCAGCAAATTCTTCTGGCTTTGAAAGGGCGTTTGAAGAATGTGCATATGTGATAGCGTCAGGATCCTCAATACATTCAACATCTTGAAATGCGCATAAGCTCTCGCAATTGTCATCGGAGAGAGTCACACCTTGGTCGCTGAAGGTATAAATAGAGGACGCACCAAGCAGCCTCAGCTCAATACCGCCATGTGATATCTGACAGCAACACTATACCCAGTACGCCAAATGTATAACATTCATACCAGTGGCGGTGTAACCCTATATACTCAATAGAAGCTTCCTTAATTATCCACTCAGTGTCTCTCTACCCTTCAGTACTGCTAAACGCCTGACAGCGGGAACCATACTCTGTGAACAAGTTCTATAACCAACCAATAACCCTAGCGTACCAACGTGGCAAGCCCATAGCCCATATACGGTGCAAGGACACATACATGCATTGTTAGAGATGTACCGGGTTTAGAGACAGCGTTGCAAGACTATGTTTATTTTACCAACTAGGGTGCTTCGTTGCCCCCCCCCCCTGCTCAACACTGCAGCAAGTACAAAGGGTCGCTTTCTTAGGCCCACGCGAGCGCCGTTCCTTTAGAGCATAGGCCGTTTTTGCTCGTTTGTGCCGTTTTTGCTTCTTGCGCCCGTTTTGCCCGACTTGCCACTTTTAATGCTCCGATGCACAATATCGATAATGAATGGAGGGCCCGTACTCCTGTGAGCGGGCCATCAGCGGGTCTAGTGGCAGAGTGTGGTTCCGTTGCTCTAGATCTCGACAACAGCTTGGCCATACTTTACGATCCGGAGTCTTATACGAGGGCTGCGATCTGCAGTCCTACTAGCAAAATGCGGTACGATTGCTTCAGATCGCGACAAGCGCTGGGCTATACTATACCACCAGCACTAGATTCTTGCCGGCCAAGCATGCAGAATCAGAGCACTTGAATTTTGGGAAGAGCGTCACTCAAATTTCTGCTGGTGTCAGCAGCAACTTTAATGGTACACTTCCAAAAGAACATAAATTTTAGTCCCAAATCAGAAGTGTGTTCAGTTCAGAAAAGTAAAGGAAACAGTCCCGTAATCACAAAAACCTGGTTATTAAAGCAGGAGGTTTATATTTCACAATTTCCAAAAACGTATACGCCATATCTGTGACTCAAGTGACGCAACCCCAACAGTGCGTCAGTCTCCTCTTCTAATCAGAAGTCCTATATACAATTATTTATTTCCAGGACCGCATACTTCAAATCAGAGACTCAAATGACGCAGCCCCAACAATGCGCCAGTCCCAGCCCCCAAAATCAGAGGTAAATTGATCCGCAAGAAAGCACGACATAAGCATGCCGGCCACGCTGGGCCACAGTGACCGTTCGTTACCAGGAAGCCTCAAGTGGTGATTTAGAATTCTGCGCTGGCTGCTCTCAGGCTCTCATTAACACCTCCGTCTCGAGCTCCTGCTGCCAATTTACGAGGGGAAAAATGAGACTTTCAATAATAGGAGAAGCTGCAGCGTCAACGCCTCTCTCGGACGCTATATTCGAGATGTGATATTGCGCCGAGTTCAAAATTAGAAAATAGAGCTTGCTATGTTCGTCATAGGACCAGAGGCACATCACTGGAATGCAGTGGACAATGTCAGAGTAAAGTTTTACAGCCACTTGAAGTTAAGTTAAGGGGATTTTCTCCTATTATTATGTAGAATAAAGCATCTCCAAGTTGGACACCAAGTCAATATGAGAATATAAATTTTCTCGTGTTATCAGCGATGAGGGGGGGGGGTGGCTTCTTCCTACTGGCTGTACGGCCACAAGGGTAATCGGCCGCAGCTGCCCATGTACGTCAGGCTGCTATCACTAATTAGAATAAACTGAAGTGGTCTTAGTGCTCACGGTAAAAGAGAAGACAGTAGCCCGTGCATAATAGAATGATAGGTAACTACACAGAGTAGGTTACTTAATTTTTATACACACGCTTTGTGAAGTGAATTTGCTCAACTGTTAAGAATTCCATTAAAATGCTACATAGGGCCGGTCTGCATGTTAGTCTTTCGAACCTGTTCACTTACCCAACCGTCCGAATGAGTCAGTGTGCCGTGCAAACGGCAGAACACTGTACTGTTTCCTAAGGTTTACTTCCCTCTAACTGTGGCCTGCCTAATGACACTAGAGGAGGAAACTGATTAGAAGGCAAACATTTTCTCAACTTTTGCGGCATGCGCAAAGTTGTGCAAGCAACGACACTACAAAACGTTAGGACGATTGGATTAGTGAACACGTTCAAAGCCACTATATATGGGTGTAGACTGTGTACCGACGCCAATGTACAAAAGATGTGACACACCCGTAGGTGGTAATAAAAGCCAGCATAAGGCAGACTAGTACCGCCGCCGGTCTGCCATCCGGTCGGTGCTTGCTGTGTGAACTTTTTGGATATCACCTGATTTTAGAACAAGTCAACTTCCTGAAACCCTATAACGTCAAGTTAGATACTGCGAGAAAGGGTAAATCATCGAAATGAAGCCCTAACTTGCCCAGAAAAATGCACCGGTGAAATTTACAGCGAAACGAAGCAAATCAAAAGAAAAAAGGGACTGCAAGCACCCAATGTCGGCTGCACGGAGGTGGTGGCTCTGGCAGAAGGGACGACAATGGTATCGTAGCATCGCAAAATGTGACCTACTTAAGATCACGATCGCTGTAGGCTCGATGCAATGGTGCAAGAGAGAGAGGCGTAGGCGAGGCAGCAGCGTTAAGAAGTGCAATAAGTTGTCGCAGATCCCCTCAGATCCGCTTTGCATCACCGCCCAAACTCTCAACTTTCCACCGTTGCGCTCACTTCTTTGGGCTCAAGAAAATTTTTCACTGTTGTGTGCGGGCTCAATTTGTTGGGTTTCCTAAATTAGTGCTGATGCGTTGCATAAATTTGCGCTATTCCTTGGACTAAATTTATTTTATACAGTTGAGTTACCCGAGTGCATGCTACAGCTTTTCAACGAATCTACGATACAGTTTTTGGTAATAAATCAAACTCATTATAGCTTACACTGACATATTTCAAATGAAAATATAACAGCAAGAATCAAATGAGATCATAACTAAACCCTAATATTACATAGACATGAACATGATTTTTTTTTGGCAAACATGGAGAATCGCCAGTTTTGAATTGAATGTATAGAACGAGGCAAAACTTTATGCACACACTCGAAGTGCCACACTCTAGTGCCAGTTACCGTATATTGGTTTTTACACAAAGAATACCGTAGCTCGTAGCACTAACAAAATCTTAATAAGAAATGGAAAAATTCAGAGAACAAATGAGATTAAATCGCAACTTTTCTGGGATTTTTTTTAATACAATCATTAGCTTGTGTAGCACGACAAAAATGCGACAAAAATTGGAAAAATGGAGAAAACAAAGAAAAGTAAATTGACGAGTTTTCTGAGATTTTCTTTTAACGCAGACAGTCGCTGGTACCACCGAACAAAATCGTAAGGAGAAATGGGAAAATTCCGCGTCCCACTTAAGGAGGAAATAATTTCTCGCATAACCATTACGGGAAATGACCTCCTACGCCCCAAGGATCACAGTCCCACACGCGGAATTCTTTTCTCTCACGTAGAATTGTCGAGATTTTCGGGAGCGGATCATCTCTAATTGTAGGAAAGCTGGGTGGGAGATATTCCGGGGAGCAGAGGAGGCCCCTGCTATTGCTGGCTTAGTTCTGGGGAGCGGCGCTTGTGCTTATAGGGGTCCTGTTGATTGTCTCAAGCACATCTGTTGATGGTGTTCCTGTACATGTGATGATGGTGCCCCAGCACATATGTCGATGGTGTTCTAACCCATCTGTTGATGGTGCTCCTGTACATGTGTTAATGGTGCCCAAGCACATATGTCGATGGTGTTCTAACGCATCTGTTGATGGTGCTCCTGTACATGTGTTGATGGTGCCCCAGCACATATGTCGATGGTGTTCCAACGCATCTGTTGATGGTACCTACTCAAATACATCTGTTAATGGTGCTCAAATGCATCTGTTGATGGTACCCTAATACATCTGTCCATGGAACTTTAGCACATCTGCTGACAATGCTCCAGAAAAGCTATTGATTGCGCTACGACACATCTGTTAGTGCTCCTGCATATTTTTTGGTACTCCAGGACATCTGTTGATGGTGCTCCAGCAAATCTGCTGATGGTGCTCTAGCGCAAGACTTGGTGGTACTCCAGCACCACGTGTGTTTATAGATTCTGTTATTCATCTGCGGCGTTCAGGGAATTAGTTTATTTTACTGAAGTACATCCGTTGATTGTACTACAGGACCATGTGTCATATTTAGTGATTTAGCTTCCAGTAATGTAGCACATCAGGTGAATGCTCCTGAATACCCTGTGTGGTGCTCAACAGTTCTGTTTACTGCTTCTGAACAATATCTCTGCTGGTGAGCAGATGTTAATCAGCATCTGCGTTGGTGCTAAGGAGTTTTGTGTAATGCATTTGAGCAATGTCTCTGTGCTGGTCCTCAGTGCTGCGCAGCCGGCGCTATATCCTATCTAGGCAGGTGTATGCACCTGAATCCCAGACCGTGAAATGATCAGCTGCGCTGCAGGGCTTAGAGCTTGTGAAGCTAGTTACAGTGCAGCGTCGTTGCCACAATAGAGTTTTTGGTTTCCCCCGATACTGTTCCACGCGTTTAACTTTTGGGGTAGGCAAGAATAATGATACAGTATTATTGTTATTATTTTATGGCGGAGAGACGTTTGGCGCTATCAGCAAGCTTTGTGCCCAAATCATTCTCTGAAAGGAACCTTAGCAGCAGGTCTGTCTGTTCCAAAAGGTGATTTGGGGGTCTTGCATCTAGGGCGGCCCATAACTTTGTTTCTGACTGCTCAATCATTATTAATATAAAAGGTAGAATTCACCGCTCACCAGACGTTGACATTGCACAATTGACACCAGCTTTGCTGCGTAACGCAAGTCAGAGAGCCGTCCGATCGCTCACAGCGATATTCGGACTAAGGATATTTCAAATGGCAGAAATCGAAGAGGGGCCTAAAGGTAAAGTCAACTTTGGCTGCACCCCCCACTGGGAAACCCACACACACACACACACTGGTTCGTGCAGCATATATAGGCCAACTGGCCCTAGAGGAGTCAGTACAGCTGCAGCCGACGACGGGTCGCTAAGAACTATGGCGCCGAAACGGAAAGTTCAACGACCCGCTACCCCCTTAGTCTAAGGAAAGTACCCCCACGATAGCTATGCGCAACAAGCAAATCTGTTGATTAAGAACGCCGAGCGCTATGAGAAAGACCGGTCTGGCCTGGGGCTCGTTACCGGGACCCTCAGCACAACTGTACAACTCGTACGATCTGCTTCTACCGTTGGTATGTCTTCAAGAACGTCCGGTCATCCCATCAACGGTTCGGACAGCAACAGGGGCTGAGCCGAAGAGTCAGTCTGTCCCAAAGAGACTGATCAGAAAGTAGAAGAATTACACCAAGTAGCAATGGTCGGTCTACAGATCGACTCTACTAAGAAGCTCTAATGATTGAAAAGCGTCTCCTAAGCAAATTTTTGTAAGCGTTACCCTTAATTGAAGGAATAATGAGAGCAGTCTGAGTAACACTAGCCAGATTTGAATGAATAATTACCCTCCTTAATGAACACAAGACTTCGATCTTTGCAAAATGCTGCTCTAATTAACCGTCACCCTTCGGATTATGTCGTAAAGTTTTTCCTTGCTAGGAAATTCGACACCGGCAAAGGCGATTTGCTTCCTAAGACGGCGAGACTCTAGCGACCGGTACGCAGGCGACGCAGCTTGGTGGAGGATGTCGGGAGACCGAACCCATCCCAATTGGAGGTGGTCGAGCGAACAGGGTGGTGGAAGGGTGCCGTACTATGATACGCATTTGTGGGGGAAGGGGTATACTCCAATTATTTATGTATATACATATATATATATACCGATGGACAACTGGGCTGAGAGCATTCAACATGCGTGTAATTATGTCGATGGAGGAAAGGGTGGAATCGTGTAACAGTTATTAGTTAAGGCCTAAATAAAGGGTAGGCATAGGGTGTAATATTATAAAAGTTGTTTTGCCTATATGGCTGTTCTAAGTGAGTGTTCATTCCATTCTCGCAGCACAGCATCAATAAAGAAGTTCATCCGGACTTCAAAACTGGCTTTCTATCAGAAATAGTTGAATGGAGTCAGAGATTGTGACGACACAAACAAAGTTAGCATGTAAAGGCGACAGCAATGAAAGCCATATATTTTCGCAAGTTTTCCCAAAACGTATTCTCTTTGCAACAGTGAAAAACACAGGTCAGTACACGAAAAGCGATCCTGTAAACATCATATTCTATAACTGATAGAGAAAATCAACATCAAGATGTATTTCAAATACAAGACCACGACAAGACCACACAGCAACGCAGAATAACATCGAAGTTTTACATATTCCCGGACGTGGATATAATAACCGGCTTAGAGATTTAATTTTCGGACTGGTGGTAGGCCCGATGGAGCGCCTCGGTTTCGGTTCCCTATAGGCACAAAGAAGAATAAGTTTCAAGGGATGAAATTGACGGTAAAGTGTAATCTCATTAGACGGGGATTATTTCCATATCGGGCGGCGAGGTGTGAGGACGCGGACCTGCGGCGCCCATTCTCTTGGTATAAAAAATATTCCGCGGGAGACGAAGGCACTCGAGCGAATTTCTCTTATTGGATCGAAACACAATGCGCGCTACTGGAGGTAACGTTCATTGCAAAAGATGTATCCAAAAGAGAGAACCCGACAGCGCTATAAATATAGGAAAATTTAAACTGAACAAATGGAAAAAAGATATATCGTGTAACCATTATGCCATTTTACACATCGTCTCACAAATAGCGAGTCTTTCATCACAAGTAACGATTCTTTCTTGCCAAGATAGTTTAAAACATCTTGAAACACATTTAAAGGTTATTTATTTTACAAATCAGCAACATGAGGCAAAAAGCATTTTAGAAGCGAGCAATAATTAACCTACCATTCTTCGGTATGTTGGTCTAATCATCATATATATATATATATACATAATAGGTCTCTCTATCTAGATAGTAAGATAAGACGATATGTTCTGCGCCGCAGTACGCAGTCCAGTGCGTAGAAACGGCATGCAGTGTGCTATTCAATTTACGCATATAAGGAAAACTTACTTCACTTTAGGAGTGAAGCTTCTACCGTAACGCTCTTCCCACGAGGTTACAAGGTTATCTTAGGTTCTCAAACGATTCACAGTTTCAGATGAAACAAATTTGTACGTCATCGAACAATAATATAATTAATCTACTATGCTATAGTATAGATTATAAGCCACAATAAAGTAAGTGCAGTAAGTTTTCCATTTAACATCAGGAGATGGATAGTTTTGGCACCAACACAAAAAACGCACAGGCTTCACTCCGGCGATCAGCCGTACACTCGGTGCAATGTTTCTCCCTTACAAAGAACAGTTAATTAGTACGGCGTAAAATGCTCGCGCAACGATTGATGGAACGGGCGGGAGGAGGCATTGAGGGAAAGAAGCTCAGGTTGGCTTAGCAGCATTTCTAAGGTAGCTGTGAGGTAAGCCTACGCTGGAGCGCCCGATTCGCCTGAATTAACGAACACAGCAGCCGATCGTCTGGTGCGTCCCTCAAGGATCGCTCAATTGGGTGTGAACAATAGTTTTGGAAATAAATTTTTATTTAATATGCTTCGCAATACCTAGAGCTTTGAAAAAGAATATTAATAAATACACCTTTCAGTGGCATAATGGCCACCGATAGCTCAGGGTGTTCAGGTAATTTGTGTTGCAATATGCTTATTGAAATATCCAACGACTGAAGAGTATTTATTGGAAAAACTACACGTGGATAGTAGAACCGAAGCACAAAGGTTCGCAGTGAAAAGGTTCCATACTAAAGTAATTTCAAGTTGTTTTTGACTTCTTCTCAGAGAATAAAACGCCCTTATTGGTTCCAATCGAGTTGACAGAGTAATTTCCACCAAAGCACCACTGAACCGACCTTGAATTATTGTCAATATTGGTACTGTTGTCATCACAATGATTACTTTCAGTATCATCAGGACTATTATTGTAATTACTAAAGCTGTTAGTTTAGCTCTTAGCTCTGTTTTTTCTGCATTCCTAACCGAATTCTAGGCCGCCCCAGAAGCTAGAACCGAAAACAAGATTTTAGGTAGGCCGAAGGTTTGCTTCTATACGAATTTACTATTCCTGCAGGTGCCAAACTTGGATCAAAGCAGATGCTTTTTCTTCCGCTACTTAATGACCGTCTGAAACCAGAGGCATGCAGTGTCTTTACTTAAGGGAAGTTACCTCGGGCTCACTTGGATGTTCAGTCATTCAGAATGCAGGCAATAAATGGCGGCGCTCGTCGGCACGGCAGGGACCGCACGAGTCAGCAAGTCAAAGAGAAAGCAATCACTAGCGTGCGAACTTCAAAGGTACTAAAGCCCTCAGGTATAATCGAGTTAACACCTGAGGGTGTCCGTAGCCAAAGGGGTGGCCGGCCAAAGGCTAAGTGGTCGGCGCGACAGCATCACAGGGTGCTGCCAAATGACTTTATCCTGACGGCATCTTCCGAGGAATTTCTGGCTGAGCGCAAGTGCAGCTGCCTTTCTAGATACCTTCGTCGAATCTCTTTTAGAATATTACGTATAAAATCGAAATTAGGTTTTGCTAAACTAATTGGGACTACTGGATTACAATTTAAACTAGAGCACTCTGAGAGAGCGTACCTCTGCCAAGAAAGGCAATGGTTACGAAAAATTGAAATTGGTTCTGAGACCCTGACTTTCTTTGCATCAACACCAAAATTTAATCATTTGTGCCCTTCAACATATTCTGACAAACATTAGTCAAACTCACAAGCGAACCAACCGATCATCACTAACATTTATTCATTTGTGTCTTTTAACATTACTAGCAACTCCTATAACTTACATGAAGATCCATTAACAATTTTTCCAGTAATTGTGCTAACAAGCATAAAATTAAAAACAGTGTCAAACAAACGAACGTACGAACAAACAGATCCTCACAAAAATTTGGTCATTTACTCTTCGTGATATACCTAACCACTCATTTAAATTTCATAAAAATCTGTCCGTAACTTTTTGAGTTATCTTGATGACAGACAGAAAGACAGACAGATTGACAAACAGAATAACAGAGAGACAAACCCGATGGATATATAACCTCCTTGGCCGAGGTAACTGCAGGTGTTATTGGGAAGAGGCTTGAAACAACTGTATGCTTCAATATTTCGCATTAGATCTTATAAAATTCCGATAGGAGTGAAGATAATCCGTTTGAAACGCTACTTTCTTGCAGAATATTTACCTTTTTAATTTGCTGAACTCAAACAATAAAGAAAATGTGCTACTTAAAGACACACGATAGTGGAATAAACCTGCATGTATTAGAGACGTGCCTGAAACATTGGACTATTCCTTCAAACGTACATAAAAGAATTAATATAACCTGCGCTGAGCGTATAATCTTACTCAAGGATAAGACATCACAGGAGAGCAAGCTAATGTATTTGTCTGTCCCAATGTTCAACGATTTATCAACATAAGAATGGCTAAGATATGCAAATAAGAATTGTAAAATAACTAGGCAAATTCTCTCGAGTCGTTGTCTATGAAAATCCAAAAGCCTAGATCGAATTCCGCGCAGTACCCAAAGCTGCAGTAACAGGCAAGAGAGCTATGGAAAAGTAGTAACACAAAGTAAACTCAAGCTCGACGGGACCCACGGTCAGTCCCCAACTCCAATGCAGTGTTTACACAAGCAAGTGACAATCTCTCAGAGCAATTAAGGTCCGCACCTTCAGTCAACAATTAGGCTCTTTGTTTGACCATCGCCGGACCTTTGAAAAATTAGCTACTGACCACCCGACTGCGTTTGTTGACATAGGCAATCCAGGTTCAATAGAAGGGTCATTACGCGAGTACCGTATAGGCAAACCGTGTTTAATAGAAGGGTCATTACGCACCTGCTGTAAAGATAAACCAGGTGCGATAGAAGTGTCATTATGCAGGTACTGTATAGATAAGCCAGCTCCAGTAGAAGGTACATTAAGTAAGTACCGTATAGGTACTTGTCAGGGTCACTCGAAGGGTCACAGTAGAATTCCCTCTATAGTAAGTAACTACCGCACAGTAGCAGCTAAACTCAGATATTATCGGGTGAGTGCAATGAGAAGCTCCAGCAGATACAAGTTCTGCCAGGCAAATGTAGCGAAGAGATTGCGAGGCTGTATAGGCAACAGTGCGGAGCTCTAATCGTGTGTCCAGAGGTCCCATACCTGTACGAAGGACACTGTTTCTCTTAGACCAAGGTTTTTGCGAGTACTCAAGTGTGTAGTACCAGAGCAATGGATGCCGTAGCTATCGCACTGAGCTAGAGACGAATATTTAAGTCTTCGTTAATAACGTCGAATATATAAATTGTTGAGCGTCACTGCCCGGAGGAGGCGGGACCCGCATATCTACCACGAAATGTAAAAACTATTCAAGGCGAGATTGAGCCTCCGTACCTTGTCTGAAGAACTTCAATGATATTAAGTGCGTAGAAAAGCAAAAAAAAAGCCCTCTATGACCACATAGCTATCGAGAGGCTCCCTTGGGAAACGGCTTCACGAGAGCGAAAAAAGTCGTATGTGACCGAGAGAATGTAAAATCCACGATATCAACGATGAAGCTTTACACGTGAATGCATGGGCATAGCATTTCAAGTACTAGCTCAATAATCAATTTTCTGTTCGACCAAAGCCCCACATATTCTCTATTGCGTCGATCTCGTAAACAGTATTACCGGAACTAGGAAGTCTTGCCGATCGCACGTTCTTGCAAAATGATATCAGTTAACAATCTAATTTTACTAATTGATTGCTTACTAACGTTGTCATACGGACCCTGCTCTGGTGTTAATCTATATGTATATGTATTTTGCTAAGCTTGCAAATTTCTTTCAGTGTACGCCAATATAATATTATTTTGGACGGCACTAAGTTAAATCTTACGATTAAAACCAACATATTTCATATAAAAAAATCTCCTCTCTTCCCAAATAAATCGAGTTTTAGTCCTCATATTAATCTTGAAAACCTACATGCCGGTGGCGCGCTCTGCAATTACTGTTGAACTTTCAGCAAGAAATGCGTGCGGCACAAAGACTTCTGGTAGCACTCAAGCTATGTCAAGAGTATGCGAAATCGCACCATAGATTTGCTTCTAATTACAGTTCAAGATCGATGTCACCCTCATAGCTAATTGGTAAATTCCATACATAATCAGTAAGCAACGTAACTGGTCAAGGAATACCGGAACAAATTAATAAATAAAAACTGAAATTGCAAAATGAGTATTAATATTTTGACCAATTTAGGTTTGCCCCCAAATCTCTTCATATTTTAGTTTGAATGCAATCCTTGTTCAATTCAAAAATCATCTACTAAAAAAGAAACGCGCTACGGAAATGTAGCATTAAAAATAATATGAGCTCGCAATAAGCTGGAACACTTTCCGCCGGCCAGTATTAATAACGTCCCTGGAAGAGAAAATTCAGAAAGCAGGGTTCTGCAAAATCCCTAAAAATGCGCCCTTTTTTGCCGACTTAGGTCGAAGCAAAGTAATCTGCACGCCTGCCGGCCACCGGTCAAGAGCTCTTCTACTGCTCGGCTATTTTCTGTTAGCTGGCAAAAGTGCGGCTAAGGCTGAGCTTGCTTCATCCCTTTCCATTACCCGGCCCCAATGAAGACATTTCGCAGTCTGTAGAGCGTCAGCACAAACAACTTGAGGCGTCCATCAGCAGGGACCCTTCTTGCTGCTGCCGATCTCACCGAGACCTTCTCATCTTCGATACGACACCATACAGGAGGAAGCTGCGGTCTCTATATGGCAGCAGCCCTAACAAGGAACAACTCCAGTTTGGCCTGGTCATCAGCAACTACTTTTTCAAAAGAACGAACTACAGCTGCATTTGTGCTAAACTATTAGTGATCCAGCAATGGCGGCATATGCAATCCAGTACAACTCGTCCAACAGAGAATACCGAAACAGAAGATGTTCCCTAAACGGAGAAGAACCAGGAAATTATACAGCGCCTTCTTTCCGGCATTGTTACGATAGCCGACGCTATATTGAGTGCGTAGCACAAAGGTGCAGGAAAATTTAATTGGTAGTATACACTACAGTACAACATCACGAGTTTTTACGCTTTTCGTGCTACACTTTTTAGGAAAACATGCGAAGAATGTGACTGTGCGGCTACTATGTAGAGGCGATAGATCACAGTAAGTGGTAATTAGGGCAGACTGCAGCTGGTAAGGCCACCATCGGCAGCTAGTGTCAACAAAGAATCTGGTGCATTACCGAAATTGATTAGTAACTAAAATACGTTCACTTTCTAGGACTGGAGGCGTAGATTGAAGAATAACTTAGAAAAAAGGCAGCACTATATCAGTTCATACCTGATGAACGATTAAAGCAAGGCGATAAGACATTCATATATCTATATATTCTTCTATATATTAATACGCTTGTTCCTACCTACCTACCTACCTACCTGCGTTGTGTGTCACGCTTTTCATCACTAATAGACGGAAGGAAATTAGAGATTCGATGACTTCGGGAAGCTGGGTATCTATGATACGGCGAGCGTCAGTAATCTTTCGGCCACTGGGAAAGGTCGTTTTATA
>LQNS02277717.1:25942903-25957325 GCA_001587735.2 Parhyale hawaiensis | reverse complement strand
AATTCGTGACGCAAAAGTTTGCCGATTGCATCATGTTTCGGTAGGAAGGAGGTGGGGGTAAGGCAAAAGAGGGGATGGGGGTGAAGCAGAGGTTAATGGTTGAACAGAATGAGATTGGTTTGCACCTTTGGAAAGCTCCATAAAGGGGAAACACAGTATGTATAAAAATTAAAGGCCCGGTAGACTGTGAAAATTTCACAGGTACAGCTAGTAAAATACTATTTCACCAGCACTGTCTTTGATATATCACCGTTTTAAGACTACGGACTGCAAGACCGCAGGCAGTACGCCTCGCCCTTGAGTCATTTTTGGTTTAACTTATCTTTTCTATAAAAAAAAAGCAGCTACCAACATCTTGGATTATCTTTTTTTATTTTTATAACAACAGAGACAGTTACCAACATTTTATTCCGACGCTTAAGCGACGGAAGCAGATCCACCGAGATTGTCTGGAAGACGGAGGGTGATGGCAGTATCTGAAAGCGATATTTCTGCTAGTTTTCAATTAGAAACAGATTAATACAGTCAGATTTTGAACATAATATTTCAAGCAAAAAGCTTTCACAAGAGAGCCAATCGAAGCGCCAGGCATAGACGAGGGATGCAGATCCGAAGAGCTGGTCTGGACGACGGAGGGTGAAGGCAGATCCTCCTTGTTGTGTGGTCACTTGTATGCCACGCTGAGGGCCCTAAAGGGGACACCGATGCAACAATTCGGACACCAGAGAGCATTCCAAGACACCAGTGTCACATTCTTCGGACGCCTCAAGTACATTCCGCGTTTTTCCGTGCTGCCGTTGTGGCCCTGGCCCCTGACTCGAAAATTCTTCAAGAAAACAAAAGAGAAGAAGGAAGCGTCGGCGAGACTACTTGCTGTCTTTTATGTTTGGAGGAAGGTTGAAAAATTAGCTCCGAAGAAAAGTTTTATTGCAAGGGATGCAGGAAGTTCATTCAAACGAAGTGTATTTTGAAGGAACGGTTGAATAGTTCTGGCTGACCAAGGCTTGAGACAATGATGGACAATTTAGACACTGGTATTTTGAATTACTGAATTTAACTTTGGAGTTCAGGGGTTCAACTTAAATGAACAGTAAAGGACTGCAATTTCTAGAATGTTTGCGTTGCCAAAAATTATTTCAGGTTCGCATCATGTAATAAATTATAAGACTGCTCTACTCCAGTGTCACGGAAGGTTAAACATAGGGTTGAAATAAGAAATTATCTGAACGTACTATGACAACCGCAACATTGTAGGTTCACTTTACGTGGTGACCAGGGCAGGAAAGTTGCCAAATTGTTTCGAATAAAAATACACTGAGAGTCAACTTGTAGGAATACAGCCATGAACACTGCAGCACATCAGGAATACGCAATGAATAATGCAGCATATTAGGACTACGGCACTGAATAATGCAGTACATCAGGAATAGCGCACAGAATAATGCAACATATCAGGAATATGGTACCAAACCCTGCAAGACAACAGTAATGTGAAACTGAATACTGCAGCACATTTGGGGCAGTTGCAGACAAGCAATACGAGTGGGAATGCAGCAATATGGTTGCAGGTATCGATTCCTGAATTGGAATTTGACAGCGCCAGACTGTTTACCTTCCACACACACACAGGCCTCAAAGCGCTTCCGTGGCGGCACTGCTTAGTGTTTGCACAGCGCTCTGCACTGCCAAATATGAAAATCTGTTGCAGCATTATTGGGGCACCAACAGTGGGATAATTTGCACCTTTGCACAGCGCTCTGCATTGCCAAATATTAAAATCTGTTGCAGCATTAATGGGGTACCAACAGGGTGATAATTTGCACTTTTTGCACAGCGCTCTGCATTGCCAAATATCAAAATCTGTTGCACCATTATTGGGGAACCAACAGTGTGATAATTTGCACTTTTGCACAGTGCTCTGCATTCTTAAATATTAGAATCTGTTGCACTTTATTGGAAACTAACAGTGCGATAATTTTCCCTTTTCCGCAGCGCTTTGCACTGCCAAATATTAAAAAAATCTGTTGCAGTATTATTTAGGAACCAAGATTGTAACGTTCTGTACAGCGAAATAATAAAATCTGTTAGAATATTATTGGAGGTCGTGCCGCCAAGGTTTGTATTCATACACAAGTGAGTTAAGGCTGTCTGGCCTGGAGCAAAATCGGTTTATGGTTAACACCTGTCATCCAATTATTATCATGAAAAGTTCACGTCTGGGCATCCATTTACAGGCAATGAAACTCAAGCAGAATATAAACGACCCAAGCACGCCTAGAGCGCTGCTAGGAAGAATGACTAAAAAGTAAATAAATAAATAAAATTAAGTAAAATAAACTGTGGCCGACTTGAACGCTTGCATATTAATCAAACACGGGTCCCGGCAAAGAACTCCATACTAACTCAGATCGGAGTAACACACACGTAAAATGACGAACTGAATGCTCAAGACCGACGTTCAGGAGAAGGCTAAGCTATTCGGGTTACATTAAACTGATCAAGCGCAAGCTAAATGGAAAAGATTATTGCCATCAAAGGGGGCAAGTCACTGAAGCTCATATATAGTTGCTAGAATAATTATTCTATTGTGTGAAATTCAACAACTCTATGCGTCACGATTGCGTGCAATTCAAAGTACAAATTATTTTCTTTTGAAAACGACACCGGTATGGCAAGGTGCAAAAAGGAGCACTTCATTTGGGACGTGAAGTAGCAAATTAGAGGAACAATGGCCCAAAATAAAGAGCTCTCAGAGGCCCCTACAGCTGCTGGAGTGCTGCGCTCCAGCTCGTATATTCTCTGACGCGCTCATTAATCTTTTCATATTACATTGGTCTGCAATTGTTTTTCTCTCGTTCCAAGCTTAAAATTTGCGACAAATGTAAAATTGGGCTCTAAATTTAGACCTGCTCCTGAAGCTTAGCTAGAAATATAATTTATTTTTTTTAGATATTCATACCATGCGTGCTCG
This sequence comes from Parhyale hawaiensis, assembly GCA_001587735.2. Classification (NCBI taxonomy): domain Eukaryota; kingdom Metazoa; phylum Arthropoda; class Malacostraca; order Amphipoda; family Hyalidae; genus Parhyale; species Parhyale hawaiensis. Next base: position 25,954,354 of record LQNS02277717.1, on the reverse strand, counting down.
TAGATATGGCATTATTTATTACGTCTGCAAATGCTCCCAATGGGCGTTTTACAGGAGTAGCACTGATGACGTACAAGAAACAGTTACATGATGACTAGAAAATGGGACCTGAGAGACCAAAGCGGTTTTCCGATTTGGAATCAGAAAGTAAAATTTAAGAAGCTCCAGCTGAAAGAATTTCAGCCTGATAAATATTTGTTGCCCAGCGTAATTTCTAGTCTTGCGTCTGCGGTCACTCCACAGAATTTTCACAACAAAAATCACGAAGTCGTCTTTATAATCAGTTTGATAACCGACGGAGACATTTAATTTTTGAAGTAGGAGCCATTTTACTGTTATAGATTATGACTACTAAGCAAGGGCTTCGTCTCCCATGCCCGTATGGGCGCCGTGCACCGTCCATCGTTTTTGTTTGCAGCCCAATGAAGTGAATTGAAAGAGGCTCTGTATTGGTGCGAGGCTCTACTCATACGTTGGCATCCGGCGAGCAATGCATGGCTAGTAGGGGTTCAACCCCTCGTAGACCCTTGTTGGGAGGTTAAACTAAGTTACGAGCTGTGTATTAATTACTTCGAGGACTCTAGCCATTAACTAATATAACCTATTGCTCTCCTTATTACCACAAAATTTTACTGGAGACATAGCTGCACAACGAAAGTATCGAGTGGGCTGGAGTTGTGAGCTGCTGGCAGATGAGTCTTAACGATATACAACTCAAGAGAAGGTGACAAAATGTCTCCTCGATCGAGAGCATCCCTAGCGCAGAGTGTCGGGAATATTTTCATGGAGCGTCGACGCGTGACAAGAATGGACAAAAAGTGCAAACTGGCGAGCAAGAACGGAGAGGAGATTCCCAAGGGCTTCAGGAGAGCATCTCCGGCGGCGTGAGCAGAGCCTCCGCATCAGGATCAGGCTATTTTTCGAACGAATAAGCTATTTCGATATGCAAATAGTCGAACGTTGAAAAAATTAAGGGACTTCAGAAAGCGTCCCGGTGCATAGCTGATGGTGCGACAGAACAGGAGGAGCTGCAGCAGCTGTGGTGCTGGTGTTAGAACCAAGAGCTGGAATGACATCGCTTTCCACGTTTTGAAAAAAATAGAGCCGAAATAACCTACATGCGCTATCTTTCTTGAAAATTGAAAATTCATTGCTGGTCTTCTCGAGCAAAGAAAACATGCTGTTGTAAAGAACAAATACTAGCCACTTTAAAAAAAAAGTATTTGTGTTTACAGGCGAAAGGAAGCTTCAATTAATAGTGTTTTTCGAACTTAAATGGTAACCGAAAGTTAGCTTAACAACCATACAAATTTACGAGCCAGCTAAACCATGAAATACAAGGCTTTTGGCAGACAGTTTATTAGCACAGAATGGGCGCGTATACAACACTGCACATGATACACGTAACAATTTGCTCCAGTGCAAACGAATTCATCACTGAAAAGGAAATTCTGGAAGTCCCAAGGGGGAAAAAATCAGATAGCGCAGAAGCGGCGCTCCGGGCCGTCGTCAATCGCGAGGTGTTAAGGCATATTGAGTTACTGCAGATTGCCTATTGTTGAGGATTGCGGTCTGACGCTTCTACGATATTACAGGAACTGGCAGCTTACTGTTGTTCCAGTACGCGTAAATCTCATAGCGCACATCCAAGTTGAACTACAGCATATACGTATGTATATAGGATCAATATACAAAGGTATATATTGACAGAATATGATGCATACATATATATGATAACAACCTAGGTTTCTTTAAAGCTATGGCAACTAGAAAGAATCAATAAAAATATTTTAGATATGTGCTACGGAATTAACTTCGACTATGCAGACGAACTTATGTACATGGGACAGTAGGTTTAATATATATTGTGATTTTATTTCATTTACCAGCGTTCAAAATAGGTAGGGATGTCTTGGATATGACAGATTTATAAGTGTGCATATACTTACATTATATATAAAGCTGTGACTAAGTGCCTAAAATGACCACAGTCAATCCCTGAAAGAACAAATTAAATAGGTGTAAATCCATCTGTTTGTTTTTTTGGAGGCACGGGCACATATTTAGAAAATTTTATGGCCAAATCGAGAGATAAATATGAGTTGCAGTAATCTTCGACAGGGGAAGACATTATGCTTTAAAAATTAGGAAAGAATCAGTGTCGATAAAAATTACGCACCGTCCATTTCGACTGCGGGGCAGGCTAGTGGGATAATAAACGAAAAATTATCCCATGTCAGCTGGTGAGTGAGGCAGCGGGGATGAAGTATCATGTACCTACATGCACTTGGTGCTAGTGTCTAGCTTTATATTTTCGTTTTTACGAGGCTCAACTTCTAAAATAGTTTAAGTTTATTTAAGTTCATTTTCCATTCAAAATTTACTTGTGAAGGCTGTGACCGCTTTTTGTGAAAGGTAAATATTCCTATAAATTTCTCATTGTTTGCACCGTATTAAAAATCCACCGAGTTCCAACTTCAACCGTGCATGATTATTATAACACAATAACAGTAAATAATATTATATTATGCATAATATATGTAGAATATGTATCATGTAGTGTTATGACTGTGATTAATAATAACAGTTATATTAACAAAGTTTTACAATTCACTGTTTGATAAGTTCCATAAAAAATAATAACATTACTGTGAATAAAAATATTACCACTACCATTATTATTATTAATATTGATATCATTACCAAAGTAACAGTAATTACAATAACGGACGTATTCCGACAAAGGCTGTGACAGGGATTCCCACCGATCATAAGATATAAAAACACGGCTGCTCTCGAGTCGCTGCTACAGATGAGCACTCTAAAATGGGCCAGTAATTGGTTCCTAGAGGAGGCCAAATTTTTATCTTCAACTCGAGTAATTCCAGACCTGAAGTCGAGACCAGAATAATTTTACAGAAGGCGAGGGGGCACAGGAGCTCTAATTGGAGTGCAGTGCAGCCGTGTCTTAAATGAGGCTAAATTTGGGGCAGGGACGACGACTTTCTGACTGGAGGACAGTGCAGACAGGCAAAGCCGCCAGACGTTGTTTTAGTTTTTCCCACTTCCATTGAGATAACCTGATCCGAAGAGTTTATATTGTCCGGCACTTTGATTCTGGGTGTTCGATTGGCCACTCTGGATAGAGTCTCCGGCGTTAGCTGTTGGTCAACAATGCTTGAGACGGCCACAATCTCAGTCCTTCTCCGCACGAGAGCATCTGGAAATTGTCATAAAGACCGAAGCCACACTGGAATATTATGTATCGCACACACCTAAGTTATAGCTAGCGTAAAATAAACACACTGGTGAAGGATAGGCAGTGCTAGGGCAGAAATAGTGTTGATAAGTGCGGCGGCTCAGTTGCTTTACACGAATCAGGAAGAATGGGTTCATACTCGTGTGACTAGCGCACAGTTATCAATGGTAACACAAAGCTAATGGAGGACTAGAGCACATGTTCCACATGACACAAAGAATGGGACAGCTCTTCACATAATCTTCTAATATTTAACTGAAGTAAGTCCATAAAAAGCTGTATTACAAGTACTGGCTGTTGCATGCGAGAGCGCAACAGTACAGCACATGTCAAAAAGAACGGCGCAACATTTAATACAAACTTGACACATTTAATTCAAGGAAAGTGAACAATGACGTGAAGTGCTAGAGCGGAGTCAGGGGATACGCAGCGCCCAAGCATCATAAATACTACAAGTCAGATAGAATATACTTGATATGGACTCTTTGATGTATACAGTATTAATAGCTTTCTCCAGATATCATTATTGGGCCAAGCTTTCGGCAAATGTCGAATAAAAATAATTCTGGAGAAATCTATTAATATCTATTAAAATGAACCAGCCAGATATCAGGCAACGTGCTCATCACTTGGTATGAACTGCGTTCATATAACTCAAGGAAAACGACCCAAAGCCAAAAGACATCACGCACTGCATGAACGCAGAGGTGAAGTTCGCATGCACGAGAACGTACATAAATACGTCTCACACGTGCCACAAAGAACGAGACCACACATCCTGTAAATGCCACACACTTAAATCAAGCAAAGCAGCGATCAGCCGTACAACGCAGGAGCAGAGTTAGGGCCTCCTCGGCACCAGAGAATAAATCAGAGCGTCTCGTTCAATTCCAGCCAAGTTCTCGCCACAACCAAGGCTCGTTCAGTTCAAATTTGAATTTCTAAGGACCCTGAGAAGGAGGACCAAAGAACTAGTCCCGTCCCCACGATTTTCCAGCTCGATTGGCGATCACAGTTGGCCCGCGCACCTTCCCAAACCCAAGTTACTCGGGAAAAATTCCACATCTGGTAAATATAACGCGGAGTTCCGGAGTAATTGTGTCTCCTCTGAGGCTTAATTGGGGAGAGCAAGAGGTTGAAGTTGTGTGGTCTGGCGAGCGGCTACGATACATTGAGTGAATGCAAAGGAAGACATTTGCATCTAAAGCGCACAAACTGTTCCGGTTGAGCTCAAAGTTGCGCGGCTTAAGGCCAATGCTCCGTGTATAACGTCACCAAGGAATTCAAGATTTGCTTTCTGAGAGTATAGGCGGTAGTGCAAGACTGAAGATGGTCGTAGCACCAGCATGTGAGCGACTCAATGAACTGCAGTGCAGTTTTCACAGTGCAGTCGTTGAACAGAGAGGCAGTGACAGACTAGCTTACGCTAGGGTTAACACAGCGCAAAAGTTGTCAAAACGTGAGGTAGTAATTGCAGACTTGCTGAACGTAGGTACGATAATGCTGCTTGCCGAGTGCAGAGGACGGTACTATATACGACAGCAAAGTGTCTCTATTACGCCTAGGCACACAATACGCTAACAGGAATGGACATCGCATATACCAACCCATCAGAGTTTACTCGAGGCTAACTTACAACATCAAACACTATTCATTTTCTTATTTTCCTCATCTTGCAATGCTGCATTACACAATGTGTATATTTTTTGAACCTATCAGAATAAAGTAACTAGGTTAGCTACGTGCTGTCTATATGAATCGTTGGGCAATGTTGTCGTATTGGTCAAAGTAAATATTTTCTCATGTATTACCTCTCAGCAACCGTGATTAACTTGCAACGGTTGAATATAGTACGTTTAGATATAACTACATTGCATTATGTAATCGCTTCTTAATAACTGTAACAGTAAATTCGGTTTCAAACTAAGAGTCTGGAGTTCAGTCGTTCCAGACACAAGCGCTAACCATTGCAGTCTTGCATAGAGGGAATATGGATTTCTCAGTCACTGCAACAAAGACGCAAGAGATTCAAATACATATCAATAGTCTGGAGGTAACAGATGCATTTGTCAAGAATTAACAAATGCTGTGTAGCATAAATGCGAATACGTTTCGTTAACTGCAACCGACACGTACGATATTCTTGCCCACGGCAACAACATGAGTAGGGAGTTGCAAGACATGTGGCCGTCTCCTCCGCAGCTGCGAATATCTGCACTTAGCAGGCCCGCAGCCCGCGACTGTCTCTTCCAACACAATAAGACGTGGAGAGCGTTTTTACGGGCCGCTCCAGCAATCTGAAGGAGCTGGAATATTTTTTGCACTCACAATATTGTCGGAGGAGAGACGAGCGAGGCACTGCATCGCGCCAGAGTTGCGGAGCACTTGAGGGAGTGGATGGAACTTGGAGAGCCGCTTGTGGCTGAAGCACAAACTTGAGTCTCGCTTGCCAAACTTGCATGTCTTAAGCATGCACGTCTGCTTGGAACGCAGTGACGTGTAAGAATATTCAGGACCAGACATATATACAGCAGGCGTTAAACAAGCGGCTTACCAGGCAATTATGAACATATAAATTTTTACTGGCCCGCAGTAACGCATACAACAAATATTTGAAGCAATTCGCTTGGCACGGTTGTTAAGCAGCTTTTCAACCAAGAAAAGGGCCCAGTTACTTAAGATGTTGAGATGTACACTTGCCCGGGATTGTATATTTACCAAGCTCCGCGCGGCATTCGTGCAGAGGGAGATTATAAGTAAGTATGTGGGATCTCCAAACAGGCTTCCGGTGCTGGCTATAGCTCAGTTATTATATATGGTCACCATTTCATTAAAATTCCAGTGCATAAGGTTAAACAATTCGACTATTTAAGGCAATAACTGGTGCGGGTAAACAAAGGGTTACCTGTGCTTTGTAGTCAGTGTAGATGTTTTTGTCCTCTATAATGGTCAATGAGCAGCGAGTAACTAAAACACTTTTACTCTACAAGAACAAAGTAAGATATCGGTTTCCTGTCGGTAACCAGTTCTTTGAAGCACTTATGAAGTATGCTGGCTCTAAAAGAATTAGTGCGTTAAAACAGACAAGATAACAAAGGGTAACAACTGTTTTAGAATTCAGTGCTGTTTCTTGTCCGAACAGGTCCATATGATCACTTCAAAGCATTGTACAACCAAGCATTGCACCTGCAAACAGTGACTAAAAGAAGAAACTACCCTGCCCAGCACTGTTTTGAGACGATGACTGGTAATGCAGTATGACGCAAATCGGATATTCGAGCAAATCTCTTGACATGAAAGCAGCAATGCGAGACCTTTTAGTCCGTTATTGAATTGGAAGGAAGCCTCTGCCCCCCTCATGCAGGCAGTGTGGCGCACGTCACTTCAGGTCTGTGCATATATAGGAGAGAGAAAGCTGTCTACTAGCTTTGACATATCGATTTCCTTTCTGTGATATCCACCATATTACAGGAGACACCGCACACGCACAGACATGCATAACATTCTTAAGGGGAGAACTCCAAAGAAAGTCTTGAAGAGATATTGACAAGGCCGAAAAAGTTGTCTTCCAGAGAAGAAAAAATACAGTTGGTCTATGAGTGAAGAGATTTGCCAGCAGTATAAAAAGCAAGTCAAGATATCTGATTTCTAAAATTTTCAGCAATGTTGTCAAAAAATTTTATGGTACTGAAATTTCTATCTAAAACTTAAAGCAGACGGTAAGACTCACAGCTTATGGACAAGCTTGAAATCCATTTCTAGACAGTTTCTGGAATCAATTACTATCAGATAATCAAACAAATATTTCCAATTGGGCAACTGAAATTCTTAGTAATATTGAGCAATCTATTTATTTTAAGTATACAAAAATCTCTCAATTTCTTTAAATTTTATCGAAAGTTTCAGTGTACAAATGAAAACAACAAAAACTGTTGATCAACAAGATTTGACAAGGTAAATATTGTAAATTAGTTAATGGCATCCATTAGGTAAACTGCACAACTAGGATGAGCGGTACAAAATTTTATGTACATGTATATACAGTATGTTAAAAAATCACTAAAACCCGTAGAAGTAAATGCAAGGCAGACAATATTTGCGGCGTTGGTCGTAGGACCGGCGATCGGTTCCCTGGTATAGACAATAGGCTGACTTCATATCGGTATATTTGAATAACAGATTAGAAAACCCAAATTTTGGTGCCTTCATCTTGATGAGACCACAATTTTGATTCGAATCATCACTGAGCGCGGCAAAAATATTTTTTCTTTTCAATAGTGATTGAAGAAAAAACTTTTACTTCAAGGATTATTTTAGTTTTATTACACTCACTTTTTAGATTTATATTATTTTCAAAATTAAATTTCATGGAAGTTTTAATATTACCGTATGATATATTCAATATAAACACAACATAATATTTCACCCTATGTATTTATTTATACAAGTGGGACTCGCGGTAGGAGCGCTCCTCATCCCTACGGATCAGCGGTAAACGCTTCGATTCCAGAACGCGAGGAAGTACATCCCATCATCGGCTCCTGATGCAATCGCCGGCCAATTTCAGTGCTAAAAACAGTCCAATTTAAGGTTTGTTATTCGCGGCAATACTGCAGCGGAAATGAAAAACGATTATTCGGCCTGATAAGAGCGGTATTTAAACATAGACGGTGGTGCAAAATTCGCAGCTTATAGAATGCGGGAAATGCGGCGCGATTGCTGGCAAAAAAGTTTTGCGTTTGTTTCTAGTGATATTGTGTGCGGCCAGTCGCCGCAGCGAAACTCTCCTGCGTTCGGAAAAGTTTCTAAAGCTAAAAGACATAAAGTGAAATGTAATCGGATTTAAATATTTACATTATTTTTTTGTGATTGCGCAGTCGCGAACGATGCGTACCTCTGTTTCACTCTGATAAACCATTAACGTCGAATATGTAAAAGGTTGAAGTATCATGGTCCCAGATGCAAATATTTATATTAATGGTTGACACCTCAAAGCAGTAAAAGTCAACTTTCTGGACTACACTATCCTTGACGGGCCGATAGAAATAGGAACTACGGGTAATGAATAATCAATTAAAAATTTTCTAATAAACAGACGAACTTTAAACAAGAAGTTAACTGTTTATAGTGATTTATGGACTGTATTTACAAGTATTTTTACCAATTAACAACTGATGACATCCTTTATGCTTAACAGTCAGTGCATGGCACGTATCGAATATTGTCATATTTAATGATTATTTACGCCCGAAACTTTTTATAATTTTCGCATCCCACAATGGGCGTTGATGAAATTCTTCACGCGAATAAAAAGCAAATGTGTAGCAGGTTCAATTTTCTTTTCAAAGTTTTGCATTTCTTTCGCAGCTTCCAAAAGTACATTGTAGTATGCAACGAGCACAGCACGTTATGAATACCACGTGCAAATTGCAAACGCAAACTCTGCAGCAAAGGTAAAATCCAGTTGACTGCACTCTCTAGTGGGAAACCCACACGCACTGGTTTGTGCTGTGAATATAGGCCAGCTAGCCCCAGAAGAGTAAGTGCGGCTGCTCTTGATTAACGCAACGCTGAGTCAACAAAGTATGAATGCTACAAAAATATAAATTGGCTTGCGTGCAATGCACATCGTCGTACGTATTCGGTACACCAGATAGTCTGTACTCACCAATCTCTGAATAGCTACGTCTGCCTGCACCCGCTGACACTGGAGGGACTAAAGAAGAGAAACTAAGAAGCGCCTAAAACATTCGCTAAGTGCTAAGTTTTCCCACAAGTTCGGCACAGGAAGGACGAGGAGCGCAGATCTGGAAGAGTTCTGCCAACTTTTGCATTGCAGCTCTCAGTTGAAAGCTGAAGAAAAAACACACAACAAAGGGGTCGGCGACGCAACTGTTTATATAATAATTGCGCATGTGCAGCGTTATGGATCAATAAATGGAAAGCCGCTTGATTGTAATGAATAGCATTTTCAAAATGACATGGACATTTATATAGGGAGTTTGTAATCTCAGGTAAAAATACCACTGCAACAGGAATGAAACAGTACGAAGTATTTTACGTACATCATGAAAGTAGGTTTCCAGCCGGAAATTATGGTTGTGATTATGGCCACAACCATGATTATGGCCGAGACTTTGGTTGTTTATCATCGAAATATCCTCCATATTCAACCATTTATGGGGTGCAGTATGGTAGAGATATGTCACAACCTTCGACCATATGATCAACCATAATTCTCAACCATAAATACCCTATTACAACTATTAAGGCTTTAGCTGCACAACCATGATCTACCATCTTGAACCGTAAAAAACACCATTCACAACCAAAATCGACTGTGTTCAGCGAATGCTACAACTATATTCTACCAAGATAAACTTTTTTCACTGTTGACATATTATGCAGTCGATGCCTGCTAACGGGAATAATTTCTTGATGAATCTTTACAGATATAAACTCAATGAACACAAAAATGGATGTCAATATTTGATCAAGGATTGTAATACTATTCAGCATGGGATACAACAAATATAACTGAAAATTATGGGTAACTACGCTGAAGTGGCTAAGCGTAAAAAAAATCCGTAAAAATGGATAAAAATAACGTTAAGGCCGTAAGTGTCCATATATACCCTGCAATTTTTACATTTCATCGACAGGAAAGAAAAGACTGAAAATATGCACAATTTCTGCACTATGATATGAATTTTTAGATGTTTCGCATTCAAACTTATAGTCATACAATATTATTTTGGTCGATAATGTTGGGAATTCTAGCCATATTATTATAATTCATGGCTATCCATACATATTCTGCCCTATATGATGGGAGGAATTCCATTCATGATCGTACGAACGGAAATCGGTTGATAAGCTCCCATAGTTATGCTCTAGCATATGCTCTACCATATATAATCTTTAAACATCCTTGTACAACCATCTACCATATCTAGTCGTCAAACCTCCATGTACTACCATAGACCTTCGTTTCCTGACCAACCTTAAACAACCAATATCGCCTCCAACAATATCGACCGAAATATACTAATATCAATGTTATGTTATCGTCGACATATCTACCATATTGTTTCATCATCCATAATCGACGTTAGTCTCTCATACACCACTATATTCGACTATAATAACAACCATAATTTCCGACTGGGTATAGATCCAAACGCGACCCCATGTCAAGCCAGCACAAATTCAATAAAAAATTTCGATGTACATAAAGTGTTTCATTGAGCTGAGTTTGATGCACTTGTTCCACGCGTAATTTGGTGTGTTATCGCAACAGACACTGTAGTCCGAAAAGCTGATTTTGACGAAAAAGAGCAGAGGGAATTGCCATTCATCCAAGAAGACTACAGGCATATTCACGAGCAGCTAGCATTGAGGCTCGTTAGTGTCAAAAACTATTCTTTTGATTTTAAGGCGCGAAAATACGGAAAAAATTAAGAATTGGCGGAAGAAGACAACAAGAATTATGGTGTCTGTAGCCGGAGTGAGGTACACTGTTCAGCGACACCATGAAGATTTTCAGGGGAGAAGATGAAAAGTTAACGAAATAAGCTGGACAAATCAATTGAATCCCATACGAGGGCACTAAATATTGCGAATACTTTTAGTGATTTTTAATGAAAAAAGTGGAATATTAAATAAAAAATTAGCAACGAAGACAAACGGGAGCCTATAACGCACTGGCATACCTACTGTACATCATTTCTTATGATTTTCACTAACGAAGCTGGAATATTAAAGAAATAAATTGGACAAATAAGCTGAAACCAGGCTATGGACATACTGCAAATCTCATCTCTGAAGATTTTCGGGGCAGAAAATGGAATATAAAAGAAATGAGCTGCGGAGACAATTAAGAGCGTAGCAGGAGCAGGCAGCAGGACTGCAGGCGGAGTGTAGCAGGAGCAGGCAGCAGGACTGCAGGCGGAGAGTAGAAGGAGCAGGCAGCAGGACTGCAGGCGGAGAGCAGGAGCAGGCAGCAGGACTGCAGGCGGAGAGTAGCAGGAGCAGGCAGCAGGACTGCAGGCGGAGAATAGCAGGAGCAGGCAGCAGGACTGCAGGCGGAGTGTAGCAGGAGCAGGTAGCAGGACTGCAGGCGGAGTGTAGCAGGAGCAGGTAGCAGGACTGCAGGCGGAGTGTAGCAGGAGCAGGCAGCAGGACTGCAGGCG
>LQNS02277717.1:25908564-25919481 GCA_001587735.2 Parhyale hawaiensis | reverse complement strand
CCTTAAATAAATAAAAGAAATTTTTGTTAGGTATCCATTAAAGATTTTATTAGGTTTTTGAAAATGGGAGAAGTATCCCGAAACGTCAAGTTTTAATTATTAGTTCGTGTCGACTTTTTCAATTTTGTTAAAGCCTTTCGGCACTGCATCTCAATTTCGATTCTCGAAGCCAGCGGGTTGTTGCTTTTTTTGAAAATCTGGGCAGCATTTTCAACGGCCGGTGCAAAGGTTTCAATTTTGAATCTAGCTTTTGTAGAATAACTACATGCAGAGTAGTTATTAAAATATTATATACGATCATATAAAAACATGCTTTTACAAAAGCAGGCTTTCGTAGTGAACGAGCTGAATATAAAAGTATTATATTGTAATAGTGATTGAGGTTTAATGTTTCACCTAGGGCTCCAAGACGCAGCTCGAATGATGGGCCTAGCTAGGGTTTCAGCGTTTGAGTTATCTTACTATTAAATTTATTTTTGAGATTGCAATTGCGGTTTGAGCAATACGTTCAGCCTACGCCGCCTGCAGATACTATGCGAAAAATGGGCAAACAATACGTTTTTAATAAATTTAAATTGAAGGCCGTCATTAATTTGTAAATGTTTTTTTGAGGGCTTGAACAACCTTAGTTCTCCTGAGCTTATCCAAAGTGGCTACAGTATACGGGAAAAAATCTGGGAAGGATACTGGGGTCGGGAGCTTGAGCTATAATATAAGGTTACAATATTGTTCGTCCAACGTATATATGAAACTACCGTGACACTCAAGATCACACATCATAACAGGAAAATGAAACTTAGTATCAAATTGTTAAGATGATATTTCGCCACATTATGCTAGAAATTAGAGCTTCTCGATACTCGAAGCAAGCTAGTGTGGTGCGAAGTCGCCTAAAGAGAGCGCTGGCAATAAATTAAAAATTTCAAATTCTGTTTGGCAAAAATTAAAATACTTTTTTTTTTTCACGAAAAGGCATTATACACCAGGCTCGCGGCAGACCAAACAAGTCTTCACTGGACCATCGACGTCAAATCCCAATGCCAAATCGAAAACTGTCGTAACAAGTGTCATGATTTCTTGAATGCAAGTTAAAATATAGTAGCACAAGACAGGAATATTTGAAGATTCGTCGTTTTTAAATGGCAGGAGTGGAAGGATGTAAAACTAACATGTTCCATTGTGACAACACTTGAACCAAATTAAAGGCTGCCCCGAAAGAGAAAACTCACCGAACTACAAGGATCGTGTGGTATGCTGAGAAACAGACGATCTTTGTCTCATGTGTACAACCGACAATAAGTGGTTTTATAATATCATAAAAAGTTGTATTAACACAGCAACAACAGCCAACTGAAGCGAGAGTGACCAAGGAATAACTCATTTCTGCAGTTAATGTCACAGCCGCAAACGCACTGAAGAGATCGAGGACGCGTCGCGGGTTGCCGGCGAAACGTATTATATACATAGTTCAAGTCGCAAATTAAATCCTAAATTTGGAAAAAAGTAACCATCTTTTGTACGACCACTAACCTGCGACGTTGTTCTTGAAGAATCCACAATACTTCGATTTTCAGGAGTTTCAATTCAGATGTGTGCCGTAGGTAGAGTTCTGTTGTAGTATCATCACTGTTACAATCGAAAATCTAAATTTTGAAATTTGGATTTCTGATCGTGTGCCCACGCTGCAAACTGGCAAGTTCATCTAGCATCTGTGCACAACAAGAAACGTTAACTTTAATTGAGGGAACGATTCTTCAATGAGTCATCCTTCCATGACCACGTGAACAGGCTATGTGCCAACGCCAAGTTTTGGGAAAACGTCAAGTTTAGAAAAAATCCATCAACTAACTTTTCAAGAAAAGTAGACTAGAAACAACTTTCAAGAAGAAACTAGAAGAAGTTACCACATGAGTTTGATTCTCCTCCAAACTCTCTCAAGCAAAACTTCTAGCAAACTAAATTACTAAAGTTTGGTGCTATAGTTCTTACGCAACTTATCGTAGTTTCATGACAGACGACTCTATTTCTGACCTCCGATTTGGATAGCATCAAAAAGTCAAACAAACTTAGTTAACAAAACGTTTAGAACAACCAACAGTGATTATTGCGATATAAAAGTTGAGTTTCAGGAAAGTTTTTCAGTTTCAGAGTTGGCGCAAAAGTTGATGAGGCTGGCATAAGTTTGGCCAGGTAAGGAGAGGTAGCACGTGACTCGTAATTTCGCGTAGAAATCAAAGATTTGTCCTCCAAAAATCACTTGAATCGCAAAGCAAACATCGATATTACCCAAAACGTCTTTATTTCTTACTCTGTCAAAGATTATTGCTATTACGGAAGAGAAAATTTCTCAAGGTTCCGCCAGAACACGAGCTATCACTCCACGCACACCCATCCTCGGCTACACCCACTGCTGGAATAACGGTGGAAAGTCGTGGTCTCTCCAGCGAACGGCCCACCCCATCGCCGGTTTTACCACACACGGTACCGTAACCATCTTCGTTTCATCACGCTTCGGCCGAACACCACCAACGAGCACCGAGGACAGAGATGAGATGCCAGATAGCGCCAGCCTCGGCCAATGATTTGGTATCGGCAGAGCGAGGCCACGGACGGCGGCTCTTGCTCGGCTCAACGCTCCACAATGTTCTCTGACAGCCTTCACGTTTTTGAATAATAATGCTTGTACATGATACAGCAAGATTAACGAGCCGTAATTAACATTGCGGTAATTGGACTTGATTAATGAAACGCATATCAACTTTATCTCTCTCTTTATTGTGCAAAATCATTTCCACGAACGCTGTATGCAATGCAATGAAAATAATTTTCAAACTATTACAAGCGTCTTTCCAGGAGTAGTTTCAAGGCTTAATTACGTAAAATACAATTTATATTTTTACTAGAGATAATAATAGCTTCGTCTTTCTTAATAATACTTCTTGAAAATGATACAAGATTAACAAACAGTAATTAACGCGAGGGAACTGAAGTGTATAATGGAAACGCTTATCGACTTCATTTCTTTCTTCACTTTACCATTAATTCGGTATATATTGCATATAGATCGATGATAATTTTTTAAGCTATGACTTAGTCTTTTGCTCCAGTACCTTAGAAGAACACTGTTTACCGTTTGGCAACTACTACTGTTGGGGCAGTATATGCAGTACTGGGTTGGCATACAGTAATACAGTACGGGCCACGATAATAGTCCAACTATTTGCTAATTTCAAATATATATATACACATATTTTGTTGGGATGGGCATATGTAGTAGCCTATTGGGTTAGCATATAGCGCGGTCAACAATAATAGTCAAACTATTCATTAATTAAAAAATAAATATGTATTTTGAATAAACTGTGTTTAAAGTGCAAGATAATTTTGTAATATTATTATTTAGAAGTTTAGCATGCGAAACAGCAAATACATTCCAGTTTTCTCTTATTCTGATAGATTAACTGAATCACGATATTTTAGTCTCAAGAGTTAAAAAACAAAAATTCAGTGCAAAAAACACATATTGAAACAAATGCGGTGCCAGATCTGACATTTGATCTGATATAACATTCGTTATATCAGATGACGTCACAAATGAGATAATTTACGGAATCAATTAATCTTTCAAATATTATAGCATCCACAGAACTGGCATACGACGTTTCCTGTTTCGAAGGGAATTGTCGACCATCAGTGTTGAGTTTACGTATTATTTAATACGTAACAAAGAACAAGTTTCATGCAGAGATTAATTTGATTCCAACGAAACACAGGTTATTACCTCCGCCAAGGAGGTAATGTTTTTGTCGTGTCCGTCTGTATGTCCTTTTGTGTGTTTGTCTGTAACTAAGATTATTCATAGAGTTATCAATGGATCTTTCGAAAATTTGCAAGTATTGTTAGGCATGTTAACAGTAATAGATGATGAACTTTGGTGAAAATTCCTTCATCTGTCTGTTTGTTTGACTGTCTGCCTATTTTTTCATAAGGCCACAACTCGAAAAGTAATAGACGGATTTTCATGAAATTTATATGAGTTGTTACGAAGAGTGAATGATCAAATTTTGGGGATGATCTGTTGGTTCCCTAGTTTGTTTGTCACTATGTTTGAATTGATGCCTGTTAGCACAATAACTCAAAACGTTATGGATGGATCTATATAAAATTTACAAAAGTTGTTAGTAATGTTAAAAGACATAAATGATTAAATTTTGGTTTCGATCTGTTGGTCTGTTTGTGTGTTTGACTTGAATTATGTTTGTCGTAATGTTTGTTAGTAGCATAACTTAAAAAGTTAAGAACTTATCTTCATGAAAATTACAAGAGTTGTTAATTCCATTGAAAGGCACAAATGAGTACATTTTCGTGCTGATACAAAGAAATTATGCTTTCAGAACTAATTCGATTCTTTCGTTAATTTTACTTTGCTTGGCAGAGGTATGCGCCCTCAGAGTGTTCTCTATTATTTGCTTGTAACTTTCGTTATATCAGATGATACATCAAAATATTCCGTTCAACCAAATGCTCCAATTTACGGAATCTATTAATATTTCAATTGTTATAGCATCCACAAAACTGGCACGCCACATTTCCTGTTTCGAAGGGAATTGTCGACCATCAGTGTTGATTTTCCTGTTGATGATGGCCCAAAAATTTTTAATGCAATTTAGATCTGCAAAATTTTTCGGCTACACCATCAACCTTTCGTCCTTTAATTCCAGAGAAGTCAGATACTCCGTTGTTCTTGCAGTATGAGCGGGGGGATTTTCATGCATGAACACAAGCTTTTTACGAAGAAACCAACTTTGTTTATCAAGCCATGGGAAAAGAGCTTCTCTTAAAAGCGGACTGTAACTAGGGGAATGGATTTTCACTCCATTTCGAACCATGGATGATCCGGCCAACAATTTAATTAACAATGATGCCTGCCTACAACGTTACTCTACCTCGACCTGGGTGGCGACGAATACAGTGATGCAACTTCCCAACCCATCCTTTGGCCCACCTACCAGGGCAATCCAAGGTGGCTCTGGTTTTATCCGAGAATAAGACCAATTGGTTGACGCGGGTATTGGCAGCTTTAAGCAATCTGTTAACAGAATTATTCTGTGATCTCTCATCTTCTCTTTCTTTTCCTCTTGCTGGGCTGGTTGCGTGGAGGTTTGATACCCTTATACAGTTTCCTCCCTTCTCTCGTCGCTAGTCTAGTGTATCTTAATAATTATAATAATCCTGTTTCATTGTTGTACTAGCCCAGTCAGCCCTCAGTTGCGTATGCCGTCTTGTTAATGGAGGCTTTTTCTCAAGGTAACTTACTGCTGTCATATGGAACCAAGCTTACGGTTTCGAGTGGTTTTTGATACAGTTGGAAGGCCTTTATTTTCAAAAACTGATTTACTGCTACTTCCGGGACATTTATTCGTTCTACGCTTAACTTTCATTATAGCTGGTGAGGTTATGACTTTCAGTTTCTCCTGATCAGATCTTTGCTTTCGACTGGAGGTATCATTCAAGCGTCGTTGGACTTCGTTGACCTAAAATTCATGTAATGCAGCAATTTCTTCAATAATGACTCTTTCAGCAGCCATAAGATTTTTAGCACGTCCTATAATAAATCTTAGTTAATTGGGCTAGTACTGCATGTGGATCTCTTTTATCTGTGAAAAAAAAGCGAATATTTTTGTCAGAACGATACAATGAAAAATTAACAAATGCTGCCCAATTGTCGAAATGCACCGTGTTGCACACTTCATTCGCATATGAAATAAGTATATTGCTTAAAAATACTTATAAAATTACAAGAATTAGTTGAGACTGTATGCGTCTGCCGAGAGGTCATATTATATATAGCCATAATTGAGAAAATTAGTGCTACTCTTTTAAGGAGTCTGAGCATCATAGCCACGCTTACGAATTATATATTTATATACATTATGCACGTCGGCGGAAGTGAATCAAATTTTCAGTATAGCGGAGGTGAGCACATCCGGTCCTGGCACCAAAGTAAAAACTGTTGAAGGTCGCTGATTTCAGGCCTCCTTATCTTTTACTCTTGTAGCTGTGGGGGTGGCAGGTATCCTCCTACGTAGTTTAGTTCTAATTGGACTATCGTGACTCAAGTAGTCTCTGGGCACAGGGAATTTATTCATTGGCTTATTTTGAGTAACATGTGTGCAACTGACGTGCGCAAGGCCTCCAGCTTAGATCAGTGATATAAAACATTTTATCAGTACGAACTGCGCTCAATATTTGATAAGCATAAGATATAACTACTCGTATGTAAAAGACTAAGAATTTGTGAGAATGTACTTGAGCGACTAAAGAGTAAGAATCAATATGTAGTTATCGTGGCGTTTTATAACTCGAGTTTCTTTCATTTCCGAAAGAGATTCATATAATGAAAAGTTTCTGCACGGAGTAATTTTCATAAAGGTTGTATGATTATCATTGCACAAAGCTAGTCTAATACACATATAAGATCCGAGCTAGCCCTCGTCTTCTATAACTTTTTAATTACTCGGTTCCGAGGTCATAACTATACACGTATAATGTTACAGCAGCAAAGTTTATCGTCCGGATCAAACGCATGAAGGTTAAATAAGAAATTAATAAATTAATTTCGTTCTATTCGATACTGCAAGGTTTTCACTCAGAGTAAAGGCTTCATCAGCTGGTAGAACTGCAGATCACCCGGTACTGCCGCGAGGAGTGTAAGTTTCACCACTGTACACAGACCGTGTTGTAGCTGATAGAGCAAACCCAATTGCGCTTGAGACTAATGACAACTCCATTTGACGAAGCAAAATCGAACTTTCCATTTAAGGTTAACGCTTGAATCTCGTTTCAGCAAGGTGAAACCAAAGCAAAAAGTTCTAAATTGCCGGACAAAGCAAGCCTGTAGGCTTCACCTTCTTGCCTTGTTTCGCCGTATCAATCGATATCGCCTCATGGCAACAGCTGTCCCCAAAACGTGACGTCTTCATACTATAGAATCAAACTACGACAGAGCTATTTACTTATTTTGTCGACCTTGTAGATATTTCCGGTTGAAAACACTGAGTAGCTAAAATGCTACAGGTACATATAAATCAGTAGGACCGATGAATAAGAGATCTTGATTGACTTTCTATGAAGTAGCGGATTATGAATAGCGGATCCGCATGAACAACTTACGAAATGTAGGAAAAAATTTTGAGTTTGTCAGTCTATTGATTTATATCAGTAAAATCTTACCTAAACGCTTCCAGGTTAGTAAGAACGGTAGCTGTGAACGTATTAAGAAAATGTTGTCTTTGTGCACGTACCATTTTTTTGGGGAGGAATAGGTGTTGTTTGGTTGCAGCTGTTGTAAGCTTATGCCGTGGTCTTTACTTAACTGATTACAATTTTCAGGTTTTATAATCTAACCTTCACCGGTCAGGTGGATTGTAAAGTACACTTTTAAAAAGTGTTATTCTTACAAATATTTATATATACTGCCGACAGAAGTGGGTAAAATGTATGTAATAAACAAAAGACACCGTCAGAGCGGCTGATACTTCCCAACAATGCTGCGTAAATTTCAAAAGGTTAGTTACAAAGTGGCGAACATTTTCTTTAAATAATGTGTAGCTGTGGAAACTTAGACACATAATGTAATTGACATTTCTAGAAAATTATTTGCATTTCTGAGACTTTTATAGTTATATACCAACTACAGGAAGTTATGTGCTGTTATAGAGAGTTACGTACATAGCAGTTGACCAACATTCTCAAGATATATAAAGTAACTTTAGAAAGGTAAATCCTAAATAGAGGCTAGCATTTTTCTGGCATAATGTGTAATTTCTAATATTTATTGCCGTAATGGGCTGCAATAAAAAATGTGCACAATTAAATGTTTTTGGTAACAGAGCACCTCTGAAAAAAGTCAGTCATAGCAAGCATTTGCGTGACATCAGTAATGCTCAGCCAATCACACTTCAGCAGGAGATTACATCACAACAACCTCGGAGAACGGTCTTCTCTGATTGGCTGGCTGTAATATATGTAGGAACCAACAAAAAAAAAAGGTTGTTATTTTGTGATGCTTTGAGCTATAGGCTGTTGACTTTAGACTTTTTGAAAGCATATCAAGTCAAGTATTCACTAACCATGTGATTGCTTCGGGGAAAAACAAGAACACTATTTTTTACATCAGTTTACAACATGTGCTTCAGTCGGATTCCCTTCCAGCTGGTGTGTAGATTGTACGCATTTGTGACTATACGCACTGAAGGCACTGAAGATGACTAGACTTTAAATATAGAAATGCCGATGAGAAACTATATATATATATATGGGCTAAGTAACGATGCATGGCATTCTTATGCTCCTATAATTAAGGACCTAAGCTCATTTTACAAAATAGCCGTTGCGACGTGCTAGGGGCAGCAGCTGTTACTTATTCCTTAACATATTTCTTGGCCGTCTAAGAAGCTTAAACCACAAAGAGAGCATTCTGGGCGGGCAAAAATTCTATTATGGTTCTTACGTGAGGAAACGTCGGCCTGTGGCGCAATTTGCTTGGCTCAAGAATATCATCTTAAGTTGAATCATTCAATTCAATTTAATCACTTTGACGGTAAACAATTATTGAAAAGCAACATTGTGTTTTCTAGCACCCGATACGTCGTGATGAAATGGATCGTATTTTATTAACAAGTTACATAAAATATTCCTTAGCAAAGTACAGCTCTTGAAGCTAATGCCATTAGTAAAACCAAGGTTTACTTTTGCATAATATTATTGTAGTGGCTAGCGTTGCTAGACATACACATACATATATATATATATATGTGGAGAGAGCTTTGTGAGTAGCTATATGCTTGTTAGCGATGTGGAGATTATGATGTATGAGATTCAATAGTCAAAAGATCGAGTTTCCTCACTTACGCGTATGAATGCGTTACTGTGTACATTTAAATAGCACAGAAGTGCAAAGAATTTTGAGTTATAATACCCTTCAAATTTGAGCAGATTTTCGAAATAGGATACTGCTAAAGATACTTGCTGAAGCAACTGTCTTGATGACTAACATCTTTTTGGTGAACTCGAAGCTACGTTTACGAAGGCATCAAAGCAATCGGACGATTAACTATGAAAACTCATTCGCTTGACTATGGCGTATCACGCCGTTACACCTCAGAACAAAAAGAACAGCCGAAACCATAATAACAACAACAACTTGTAAAACCCAAGATTTTTTCGAGAACCAATTTTAGTATCAGCTGATTCGTATTTAGTACAAAGCTATGAGTCAATTATGTTCTGTTACAGAGTGATACATAGACATGTCATTTGCAAAGCCCATACGACGGCCATATGCCCAGTGTAATGAACATAATTAGCTGTTCGTTGCAAATTTACACAGTCTGCAATCAGTTTTACAGGCCATGTGTAGTTAGAATGAACCAATTCTGGTCTTTCAATGGAATTTTCCAAAGAGTGCAGTGATTATTAAGACAACGAACTCTTCAGACAGCAGGTGGCACGCATAACGCCGCATAGACCTCGTCCGACGAAAATAGTGGAACTACAGCAATTGTCTATAAAACCCTCTTGGTACAGTAAATCTAAAATCCCAATATCGGGCGCAATTTGGTAAGTCTCGTACCCGAGTACCGGGATCAGGATACTAACTTACCTTTTGTTTATTCAGCAGCTTATTATCGCAAAGATTGAACGTAAAGGCCTTTTTTATAATAAATATATGTTTCCGAATTATCCAGATTGAACTATATTCCATATACATGTAACACAAGCGAGAATGTCATGCAATTTCTACCACTATATGCACTTGAGAAAATTGCTGCCCCCGAGAAGGGTAAGTTTGTTTCTCAAATTGCATATCGCGGTATAGCAAACGTTATCCTATGCCCGCAAAACGTTCAGAATTTCCCGCATCAAAAGTTTTTTGTACATAAATGATAGCGGTAATTTGTTCCGTACCTATAAAATAAGTCACCCGTCATAAAAATCAAAGAAACAATTCTTTCCTTCGTGCACCAAAATGCGCCAGCCGTCAAGTATCAAAAGAATTGAGTTTCTTCGGGGTGTAGAAAAGAAATCTGATCCACACGCACGAGAAGCATCTGTCACTTTTGTATGAACGGAACCTTGGCAAAACGCATATAAAGATATTATGTAGGGAAAACATCACTACTACCAGAAACTTATAAGTGCATCGAGAAATATATGAGGCGGAGAACAATAAGGTATGAAAAAATATCACTTTGCCTAAAACGAGAAACTGTCACGGGAAAAACCTACAGTCCAGGAAGCGCCCTGATAATTTCAATATATTATAACTGGAAACAAATAAAATTTGAACTCTCTTAATGCCAGTATATTATGAAAAGCAGCCCGGGTTCTAAGACAAAAAATATGAGTACTCTGACAAAATTATTATTATATTCCCAGTGTAACCACCACACCTACGTCCCGCAAGATAAAATATGATCAACGCAAGAGCCTGGAACTCATGTGAGTTAGGAGGAAAACGTTCATGTATGAACTTGTGTACATTCTAATAGGCCCAATATACCCTGTCTTAAACGTATAAAGGGTTTGTGGACCAAAGTTAATCAATTGATTTCTCCATGATCCTGGATAAGTTACAGACCCTAAACCAGCCCTTCTGGCCCTAGCATGATCCGCATTTCTAGCATATTTCACACTCAAATGAGGAGGAACTAAAATTTGATTTTATAAAATGCCATTAAACTAAAAGAAACTAAAATAGCAGATACTTCTTACCACCTCGATATTATTAATTCACTAGTGGACCCGTGCGTGAAGAATTCACGCAATAACCTATACGTTTGCCTAATGCCTCTAGGCCGGTGCGGAATCTCCTCTTCTCTTATTTGCGTCTTAATTTTCTTCTTTTCTTCATTG
>LQNS02277717.1:25894751-25908181 GCA_001587735.2 Parhyale hawaiensis | reverse complement strand
TAATACTCGTACAAATCAGACTAAGCCTGCGATGTCTTCATTGTTGGAATTTCATCTGTCCCTGGTTAAGATACGTTTGCCATCTTCTGCAACCCGGCTTATTTTCTGCCTATCACTTTCACTGGAGCTTGAGAGGAGCACCAGAGCCTCCAACCTAGGGCTAATTTCCGCCTATCTATTTCGTTAGGAGCGTGACACCAAACATATAAATATATATATATATATATTTATAAACACACGAAGGTTATTCTTAGTATTAGATTAGATAGATTAGATAGATTAGATACTTCAGTTATTACCCCCCAGAAAGGTTATGTTTTTGTCAACGTTTGTCTGTCGCTTAGACAATTCAAAAAGCTATGGACGGATGGGCATAAATTTTATAGAGAAAGTTAAGCATGTTAAGAGGAACAGATTATCAACTTTTGGTGAAGACCCGTTCAAAGATTTGTTTGTTCGTCCACCTGTTTTTTCTTAGCAGGATAGCTACATATTTGCATCATATGTTAGTAATGATGCGAGGAGCAAATGGCTATTTTTCCTTTTTATGATGAGATGCGTGTCCATATATTTCTTTGTGTCTGTATTTGTCAGTAACATATCCCAAGCAGTTAGGAGCAAATCTTCACGAAATTTGCAGGAAGTGTTTGTAAAGTTAAGAAGTACAAATGAACAGTTGGCCCGTCTGAGCTGTCTATATGTTTGTCTTAATGTTTGTCAGAACCTAACACAAAAAGTTACGGAAAGATCTGCATGAAATTTTTTAAGAGACCTTGTAGGAATGACACAAGAAACAAATGACCAAATTTTAGGAATGGTAAAAACTAAAAAAATCCTGGATGCAGGACTAACTTGAACTTTTTCTTAGCGTTGCATGGCTTGGCGGAGGTCTGCGTTCACGGAGTGCTTCTTTAATTTATTTATGCATGTATCTATTCAACTTTTTATTACTAATTATTTACTCATTTTTCTCTGCAGCACTATATATAGCCTCACCACACAGAGATTGCAACTGCTCGACAGGTCGTGCCGATATCATAAGTTTGCCGGTCACGGGTCGCCGCCGCAAGTTGCTTGCTCGATACCCTAAATTTGCCTCGCTCGATCGATTTGCTAATTAAGGCCAAGTGTAAAGCCATAGGTAGTTCTCGTAGTTCTCTTAGGAGTAGTACTATGGATGATATCTCAAGTTCTGGACAGTGTGCGGTAATAGATTAATGCACCATGAAGTTATTTTTTGCGGAAGACACAATCGGAACCATACTTAGTCTCAAAAAATTACTCACTGTATGCATGTAAGATGTTTTACATAATTGGCATAGAAGGCTTTTATTAAAATTATAGTTGCTCAAGTTATATTGTGAGAATAGGATGAATACGGTGCGAGTATACCTCCTAATGCTTATAATATTGGCGTAAAAGTGGACATACCAAATTGAATGCGGCAAAATATGGTTGGCAGGATTGTAGAGTGTCTACCTCACGCTCTCTAGTGCGGGAGCTCTATCCTTTCTGCTGGACTAATAAATTATTGCTGTGCGTGGCTTGCTGAGTCAGCATTTCCGACTCTTTGACGCTACTACCCAACAATTTAACCCTAATCAAAAAATAGAGATGTTCGATAGGGGTCTCAGTTGTCGTATGGCCCTTCCGTCACTGACTGCACCCGTGTACTTCTCTGGGCCAGTGAACGTCTATCTGCTACAGGCACCGCAGCATGTGGGTTGCCGGTGTGACCCGATACTGCGGATACACGTGGCGTTGTTACCTATACAGCATCGCTCTTGCTTCGCTGAAGTGGGCTGTACCATAAGTTTGCATTTTCAATCCTTTCCTAACTCCTTGTTTGTCTGCCTGTTATCAACAAAAGTCCATCTAGATAAAAATTCTTATCAACATATAATTAGTTCAGAAAGCTCAAACACCCTATTTTCATTATTGTAATTATTATGCAGTATGTATTTATATGCTCGAAAAACTCGATTGGAGGATAATCTGTCGATATTTTCTATATTTCAGAGGCGCATTTAGTGCTTATTTCAAGCATTCGACCAAAATAAATGGTTTCAAGACGCTCTGGGCGCCTTGTGGAGCTATCCTGTAGACGATCCCCGCAATTACTACATGACTCTAGAGATCTAGTAGGTGGTTAAATCATAGCCCACAATGGTTTAGCTGTCTGCAGGGCTGCGTTTTCAACTGCTAGAGTTTCACAAAGAATGGTAGACTCCGAGTCAGTATCACGCTCTCTTATTTTATCAAGAGAAGAACACGTAAATTGTTCTCCATATTGGAGACATCGTTGAGATTAACCATTTACTCTGAATAAAGATGTGACCATTTGGCTAATAATCATCTCAACGAATTAGCGTTAATAAGTCTACAACGTAAATTATAAATGCCCGAATGTCAATGTTTTTGAGCGTGTTTGATTACGCTTTCGACGATCAAAAACACAATCCTGCACGCAGCTAGTAGCGTCAGAAATTCCATGCAAAGGACGCGAATCCAGAGCTCAGGACTGAAACCTTTGAATAAATTAAAAAAAAAATTCGAACAGATTTTTTTCGATCCAACTAGGCGAATTAAACGCGCCACAATCTACTTATGACCTGCCATGTACTCTCTGTACCTTTGGATTCAATAAATAACTAAATGCACGGTATTAGGCCCACTTAGGTACATGGTACAAGTGCAAGAGACAAGCCTTTGCACCAGAGTTACATTAGGGACAAAGATTGGCTATTCTTATCATTACATTCTGCACTTCATTACGGCCAACTGTTCGATTCGCGTCTGTTAACAATACTCGCTGCCATCGGATGTTCACGCTAGATAGTTTGTAGCCAGGGCCTTGCTCCACCTAATTACAGTTAAAATTGTAGTGGCCCCTCCCGGTGATCGTACAGAATATGTATATGCATAAGTCCTATGATTCAAAAGTGAACTTCTGTTCACATGGATTATACATATATACTCTATAGAACAGAGGAAAATAGAAATACACATGCATGTTTTTTATGTATCTATTTTTGTATTTAAACACCGATAAACCCCATGATACTTGACCCTCCACTCAAATTCCAAAGTGTGCCTCTTGGTAAATTTTATTAACTTCGATAAAGTATTTTCCAGTCAACAGACCGACCTCAAACTAAAAGTAAACTGCTCTCACTGATGTGTAACTAAGCAAGAAACAAAAATGCGTAGCTAGATATCAACTTTGGGCGATAATAATGGAATTTGAGGACACCAAAATTACCTATTATAGGGGAAATTAACTTTGCGGTTTCCTATTGGCCAGTGCTTATGTATGCGTGCATTTTTCGTTAGAGAATCATTCCTTGCGTCTACATGAATAACAGTTTACTTTTCGCTTCAGGTCGCTGTGTTGACTGAAAAAGATTTCGTCGAGGTTTCATTAATTTGCCGTTAGGCCCGCTTGTTAGCTAGGAGTGTGTATTCAAGCATCGTGTCATCTTTTTTTTTTTTTCTGGAAATGAAGGAGGCTAGCGCTTGCTGTGCCTCCTGTATCAGCATCGTGTCATCTACTAACCACAGTATGCGTTGCCTCGCACACACTCTTACTCTCACAGACTTACGAAAAATCTACTACTATATAAGAACCTATTCTCGAATTGACCTTTGGAAGAACAATTTGCGGCCTTTTGGGCGTGTGTCTCAAGTTGGAGAACTGCTGGATTGGGACAATCCTGCACAATACTCTGCACTGACTCTAACGTTTCTTTCATCATATCCGCAGGTGTATTTACCCTCAGTGATAAGCAACGTAGGGAAATGTTTAAGTAATGAACATGCAACGCTGCGCAAAGGCGTTGTTAAGAGAGGTAATGGCGCACGACTGGAACTTCATCACGGGTCGATAATTGACAGCAACCCACTGAATTCTATGGCCTTTGTTCTTATTAACAGGGGAAACACAACGCGAGCCGTGAATAAGTAAAGAGGTTCAAATAATAAGGTAGTTGTTTCACTCTTATCTGATGAACGCGCTGTGATCTGCATTGTGGTATCGGACTTCGATTGCCTACGCTTATATTTATATATCGGATACAGCTGGAATCAGGGGTATAATTAACGAGGTATAGCTACATAACAAACAGCTATTCTTTTAGAGCTCAGCGTGTGCTGTTATCGTGTTGATAAAACAGAAGGAAATATGTTTACACCGTTTCGTTTTTTAGGATATGAATAAGTCAACGAAGAATAAATGATTTTTGTTTAAAGGCGATAGGTATGACTCCAAATCTCCTGGAAATATCATTGTAACGAGGATACGAACAGGCCCAACGAAGTGAATCGTTTTTGATAAACAAACATTGGTTACGATTTTATATATGTGCTTTGACATCGTTATAGCGTTATCGCTTGGATCCTAATACAGAGGATGCATCGATTTTTTTAGTATTTAGTTACATAAAAAATAATTAATATGTTGTGCTATCAACCATAAGGAATCTTATTGTACTATTTATATATCTACTTTGGCTAAAAGTTATTACTATAAAAAGAAATAAACGTAACCTTACTCTCTATAAATAAGATAAGAATTAGTATTAGGGATATACCAAGTTTATATATGAGTTGTAAATAGAAAATAAATATGCATGCTTGGGTGCGAATAAAGCACCAGCGATATGGCGATACCGTTTTACGAGAGTTATAAAAGGAAAATTAATTATTTTTGTAAATAAAACGTTAAGAATACATTGAATTGGTCGTTGCAGTCAATAAAACAAAATATATGTTTGCCCTATCGCACAAAAACCAATATATAACACCCAAAACAAAATGACCTTTGGCTAAACCACGGATAAGAGCCTTAGTGACTAGCAGCGATGTGAACTAACTAAACACGGTGCCTTGATTACCTCTACCAAGGAGGTTATGTTTTTGCCGAGTTTGTCTAGATTTGATTGTCTGTCTGTCTAGCTATATCTGTCGGTTCGTATGTCCCAAGATAACTCAAAAAGTCATCGAGAGACTTATAGGAAATTTACTGGGTTATTAAGAATGTTAGGAGGAACAGACGATTAACTTTTAGTAAAAGTTATATTAAAGGTTTGTTTGTAAATCTGCCTCTTTATTCTTGGTAGCATAAATCAAAAAGTATAAGCTGACCATTAGGAAATTTGCAGGAATTGTTTGGGTTATTACTAGGAGTACATTACCAAAAAAATTTGCATTGATCAACCGGCCCGTTTGTTTGTTTCTCTCTGTGTTTGCTTTTATGTTTGCAAGTAACATAACTCAATAATTTATTAACGGATCTTCATGAAATTTGTAAGAATTTTTAAATCCGCTAAGAGGCACAAATGACCAAATTTTGGTGATGATCGATTTTGTGTTTGACTAATGTTAGTCGAAACTTTTGTCAAACATATAACTCACTAGCTTATTATTGGATCTACACATATGAAATTTACTAGAATTGTTAAAACGCACCAGTGACCAAATTTTGATGATGATCTGTTTCTGCATAAGACTCTGTGACTATTGATAGTCAAAATGTTTGTCAGTAAAATAACTCAAAAAGTTACGAAAGGATTCTCAACAAAATTAGAAAAACAATTATTTCTGTTAAGAGACTCAAATAAAATAAATTTGCTGAAGATAAAGCGAAATCCCAATTTCAGGACCCATTTGAAGTGTTCGCTAACATTGCTTTGCTTGGTGTAGGTTTGGTTCTCAGAGTGCTCAAGTTAATAGTTATAAAGAGTGCCCCAGAATTCTTAAAAAAAAGTTAATCTTCGGTGCCTTACAGTGAAATAAGCATATTTTAATGATGAGTTGTACACTATGTGAATAGGTAATCAATTTATGGAAGCGAAATGAGGGACTATAATAAGTGTTTGCCGATGCAGTGAATGCAGTGCCAGTGAGATCGCAAGGGCTACTGGTTCTGCTAAGACTAACATTCATCGTGTATTGCATGGTGATGCTCCGGCATACAAGCAATATCAAAAGAGCATCTCACAGACCCTGAAGTGATCGAAAGCGTTCCTCGCGCTTTCTGGCGGGATTGGAGCTGTAAATTAGAATAGCTCTATCTAACAACGTTCAAAAAGGAACTCACCTAATCTAGTAGAGTTAGTTCATGTTTTGAAGGACGTGCGTCATAATCCTAAGACGGAGTCTTCCGTTGGAAAGCACACAATATCATTGCTACTCGTTCAAGAACAACTTAAGCCGAGCGACGTCTAACGTTCCAGAACCATTTGAAAATCGGAGTGGAGGCGTTAGGATATTATAGAAGCAACAAAAGTGCATCGTGGACGAGAGAGCCAATCATCCCACCTCCAGAAGGTGATCGTATTCAACTTTTCTGAGGTCTCAGCTGCAGTAAAAGCGTAAAATATAAATCTGCCGCTGTCATGATGTTTGGAAAGCTTTGTAAGT
This sequence comes from Parhyale hawaiensis, assembly GCA_001587735.2. Classification (NCBI taxonomy): domain Eukaryota; kingdom Metazoa; phylum Arthropoda; class Malacostraca; order Amphipoda; family Hyalidae; genus Parhyale; species Parhyale hawaiensis. The sequence goes on along the minus strand of LQNS02277717.1, from coordinate 25,901,761 downwards.
GACGGGAGATTAGCAGTAGTACCAAATGGTACTCGACAAATATTACTTGATGAGCTCAAAAACAAGAAGAAAAACTGCCACCAAAACTGAATATTGCTCGTTTTTACTCGTAAGCTACGGCAGAATTGTAAATTTCATGGGATTTGGTACCGCCATATTAACTAATAATAGCAGTTTAGGTCTGAATCTTTATCAACTTACGCTTGCAGTTAGAAAACACAATGTTCCCAAAAAACCTCTAGTAGCTAGATGTGAAATTTAACCGCGAACAGAGCTCCATAATTTCTACACGTAGTTCTAGCGATTTTATCGCTAAACTGGCAATCCTGAGGAGTAATGATCTCGTATTTTTTCAATGCCCCTCTTAAAATTATTATGCTTATTCCGAAAGTTCAATCAAAGTGTTGTCGCTTTGGCTTATGACGAGCTACAATCCTAAAAACATCACAGTCGACCAGGAGTCTGCACCTGCCCATTGAAAGGGAGCTATGCAGGATCAGTTGAAGACAACTACCTCTCCATGTGCCAAACGATGCGTGATCTTTCGCCTCACCAGATTTAAACCCTTGTGTTTGTTTATCAGTTGTGGGGTGCTCGATGGAAAACTTCATCATTTCATAGTGTTATTTCAGTCTCCTTCATCCGAGCATGATAAGCTATAAATCAATTTGTATTTAATTATTGCTGCTAACGTAGATTACATTGCGTAAATACATAGTATATATATATGCGTCATTTGTAAAAAAATAGTCAGAGACAATGTTTCGAGCTTGTTCTTTTTTCTATTATGCTCGGCAAATTCTCATTCATTAAATACTGAAATTAGTCCCAATTTGTCAGCTTTAGTCATAAGTAGATATACTGAAAATTCACATAATTCTTTATAATTCTAGGTATATACATGTATATTCTAGGGGTAAATTTAAAGAAATTTGACGAAAACAAGGATTATTACCTAAATATATGTGTATGTAAATAATATTGTAGCTTCTCTAATAGAAACGAGTCAAACGAATCAGAAAGCAGTCTGCACGGCTACAAACCTGTCATTCGATAGCACCAACCCACTCCTTCTCTGTTCGCAGATTATACTGCCACCAACAAGAGAGACGTCGCAAAGAAGCAATATCTTGACACTCCTTCGATGCAATTTGTCACGCAACTGAAGCGTGACTCACTCAAGAAAATTGGAATTTGCTGTAAAGGAATATTCTCTACATGAGTTCATTCAAGCTTGGTCCTGACTGCCTCTCAAACATGGGAACCAGCACCACCTGATCATTAACTTTCTAAATTACAGATCTGCATGACTTAATGTGACATCGCCGAACAGCGCTTGGGTAAACACCGACCGCTGTGGGCCTTGAATATTTATAACTTGCACATAACAAAATCGTCCTGGAATACATACATGCTGCTCTACCCATCATGCATTATGCATGCTACGTGTGTAAGGTAAACCAAGGCGGATGTATGTGTGAGCTTTGAATGATAGGGTTTACGGTAATATAGTTTGTAAACGACAAGGTATTTCTGCTCCAGCGAACACTTAGAAAAAAAACATGAAAGAACGCGGAATTTTTTAATGTAAGCGCCTACGCCACATACGTCGGTAATTGAGCGCACAGGTGTTAAATGCCAGAGCGTTAAAGTGAGTTACGAGTTATGGGTGTTAACCATTGGTTCTGTGCTAATGGTTAATATTTTATTAATCTTAAGTGCTAGTTGCCTAGCTTCAAATTACACGTTGCCGAATGAATAGCAAGGAGTGTGATTATTGAGAACTACTGTATTCTAAACATAAAAGCTAAAAACAATTCACAAATATTAGTATCATTTTGTTGTCCTAATATTGCATATTAAAATTAGTACTATATAGATATGAGCAAAAAGGCGCGAGGGAAAGAGATAGATGGCTAAATTAATATACACATCAGCCCAACGCCGCTCAGCACTCGGAAAGGAAAAGGGTAAGTAATGGTAAAGAATGAACTGTAAGGAAAATATTGAGAAAATGAGAAAATAGTCCGCGGTAATGCAGTCACGCTGGCCTATGAGGAACATGAGGAGCCAAGGAAGGCTGCTAGGCAACTATTCCTGAACTTCCGTAAGAGGCAACTGGTAGATATGCAGAAAAGAGGGGGAATGAAGAAAGAACGAATATTCTCTGAGATACGAAAGAATATGAGTTTATTCTCACCACTGCTTCTACTCGCTTGTATTAGCAATTAATTTTCAATTTCCTACAGATTTCCATAATTCAATAAACCATATCTTACTCTGATTTTTTGTGTTCCTCCAAGGAGTTATGTTTTTGTCGAGTGCATTTGTCTGTTTGTTTGTCTGTCACCAAGACGAATAAAAAAGTTAAGGGCGGATAATAGCGAAATTTACAGGGCTTTTTAGGCATATTAGGAAGAACAGAAGAAGATCCATTCAACCGTTTGTTGTTTCTTCATCTGCCTCTTTTTTCTTAGGACCATAACTCGAACAGTTATAAACGGCATAATGTGAAATTCACTTGAGTTGTTAGGTGTATCACGAAGAGTAAATAACTACATTGTTGTGATCATCTGCTTGTTCGTTTCTCTGTTTGTCTCTATGTTTGATTTCATGTCTGTTAGTAGAATGTCTCAGAAATTATGAACGGATCCGCAGGAATTGTTAGATATATAGAAAGACACAAATGACCTAATTTTTGTGCTGATGAAGACAAAATCATAGCTTCAGAACCAGTCTGAATTTTTCGTTATCACTGCTTTGCTTGGAGGAGGTATGCTGTCTTAGAGTGCTCTAGTTCTAATATACTTCTTCCTCAGTAACTGAGATACTTGTAGAGAGCGCCCCAGCAGCAGCAGCAGCACTAGCAAAAACTTAGCACGCTTTCTTGTGCTCCGGGCCTAAATACACAGATATACAAGAGCTTCACTGATGAATGCATTATAAAGAATGGATATGAAGCCTTTACAGAGACAACCTACCCTTAATGAAGGATAAGATATGAATTAGGTTTGCGATAAGATTGAAGTGAAGGCCTTTGCAGGCTGGGCTGGGAGCAAATCATTCCCAATAGAAGCAAGAATAAAAAGTGATAAAATACATGCTCATTTTTTCCTTATATGAACATTTATTCCTTCTGGTGATAGGCAATGATTGAGGTAAACCACAGAATTAACAATTTCTAAAGCATTGAGTCCTACGATTTATACCGTGTTCTTCTGAGTATATCTAAAATGTGGGTAAGCTAAAAATACACTAACAAGGGAGAGACGAACAACCTACTTTTTCATATCGGGAGCTGAGCCCTTTTGAATTTTCTTATTAACTGAAAAGGGGAGCCTTCTAAAAAAGGGGAGTGGGGGCGTTACCAGTGAAAAATGCCGTGATGTGTAGCACCGGCGACTTGGAAAAGTGGACACACCTCAGCTGAATAGTAATGGCTACAGTCGATGGGTGGGTGCGCTCTGAATCTTGCGCTCCTTCCTAGTGCTGACTTTTCAGGCTGCAAGGTACCTTTGTTGTCTGTATCACCTGGATACAACGTAGCTCTGTTGTCTGTATTACCTGGATACAACGTAGCTCTGTTGTCTCTATCACCTGGATAAAACGTAGCTCTGTTGTCTGTATCACCTGGATACAACGTAGCTCTGTTGTCTGTATCACCTGGATACAACGTAGCTCTGTTGTCTGTATCACCAGGATACAACGTAGCTCTGTTGTCTGTATCACCTGGATAAAACGTAGCTCTGTTGTCTGTATCACCAGGATACAACGTAGCTCTGTTGTCTGTATCACCGGGATACAACGTAGCTCTGTTGTCTGTATCACCTGGATAAAACGTAGCTCTGTTGTCTGCATCACCTGGATAAAACGTAGCTCTGTTGTCTGTATCACCTGGATAAAACGTAGCTCTGTTGTCTGTATCACCAGGATAAAACGTAGCTCTGTTGTCTGTATCACCGGGATACAACGTAGCTCTGTTGTCTGTATCACCAAGATACACTGTAACTCTGTTTGCTATAACGCCAAGATACAGGTTACTTTGTAGCTTTGACGAGAGAATGAATTACATTACAATTTCACTTATTCACTTTTCTTTGGAATTATCGGCATACAACGAATTCCTGTTCTCTAAACAGAGGGTGTTATGATTTATACAAAAATTTTCACTTACTAGTTTTTCCAGTGTAGCTTGGGTGTATGACATGAGCTAGTTGATGAGAATGTAATGTTTCATTAACATTCAACATGTAATAGCATGTCCTATATATCATGAAGGGACGGCATATAATTTACTTGTATAGTATTCAGCAAATTATCTGTACATCATTTGTTCCACCTAGTTTCTGCCTAGGATAAGAGAGAGAAAGCAATTGTACCTTACAGATAAATGGTTTATCTGTACAAGGCTTGTGAGAGAGACTGTACCGTATTGTATTTCATTAGCTGGTGTACGTGCAAGACTCGTGTTAGGGAAAGAGAACTGAAACTATACAAACTGGCTTTTCAGAAACCAAAGAGAAAGAAAAATCATAATGTTCCAACAGGAAAATGTTTGCCACTCGTTGATTTTCTGAGTAATAATGCTAATAAGTCCATCAATTGCATTTATAAATAAAATACAGAACAATATATGCAATGGGTATATGTATATCTGAAACTTTTTGTGTGTGGTTACATCATGCAATGTTGCAGTGCCTCTCAATATCTCATATTTCAGTCATTCTCTCATCCTTTGTGTTGTTTGCATATCGCTTGTGCTAAGGAAAGAGAACAAGTAGGTTTTCATTATTCACAAACTTCTTTCGAAGCGCTATTCAACATATATTTACCTCTGCCAAGGAGGTTATGTTTTCGTCGTGTTTGTCTGTCACCAAGATAACTCAAAGAGTTCTGAACCGATTTGGACGAAATTTACAGGGATGTTGGGTATGTTAGGAAGAACGGATGATTAACTTTTGGTGAAGATATGTCCATCCCTTTGTTCGTTTGTCTGCCTCATTTTTCTCAATGCCATAACTCATAAAGTTATGGATGGATTTTTATGAAATTAACATGAGTTGTTGGGTACATAACAAAAAGTAAATGACCAAATTTTAGTAATGATCCGTTTGTTCGTTCCTTTGTTTGTCACTGTTTTTAAGTCTGTGCTTGTTAGCCCAATGAATCAAAAAATAAAGAATGGATCTCTATGAAATTTATAGGAGTTGTTATTAATATTGAAAGACATAAATGATTAAATTTGGGTGCAGATCGGTCGGTTCGTTTGTATGTTTGACTCATGTTTGTCTTAACGTTTGTTAGCAGTATACCTCAAAAAGTTATGAACGGATCTTCAAGAAAATTGCACAAGCTGTTATTACTATCAAAAGACACAAATTATTAGATTTTGGAGTTTATACAAAGAAAATTATGGTTTCAGAGCCAATTTGAATTTTTGCTACCGTAGCCTCGCCTGGCGGAGGTATGCGCTCTCAGAGTGCTCTAGTAATGATTGTAACGAGACGATAATAATTACCTAGGTAAGGCTACAATGTAAGCATACTTGTATCTAATGCATAGGGTCATTCCTTTCCATATCTTTCATATCGGCTGCGCAAATATAACCTGCATTAATTTTTTTTCCTCTTAAATAACGATCGATAATAATAATAATAATAATAATAATATCATTCATTTATGAAACCATGGTCCACTCGATACCTCGCCTGTCCACTCCCCACAAATGAGGCTGGTGGCAAATTGATAAATCCTCGATAAAATTTGTTCCATTCAACGTACCGACTTGAAGCAAAAAATGAACTGTTCTTGGAGAGGCAAGTAATGAATCTATTGGAAAGAAACACTCATGCGTAACACTGGCCAACGGTGAATTATAAAATTTATTCCAGCCAATTTTAGGTCATTTTGCTGCCCAGGCTTCAATTGTCGTCGTCCACAGTTGGTATATAGCGACGAACGCGTGCTTCTTGCTGGTGAACACATTTCTTGCATAACCGAGAACCGTTCACTTTTTGTTTGAGGTCGTTCTGTTGCCTGGAGAAAATTTTATCGAGGTTTAATCTAGTTACAATCAGCGTCATTTGCAAATCAAATTTCAGTTAACAGTCAAAGTGTCGTGTGGTCCATGCTCCAACAAATATAGATTTTCTTCCCCTATATTACCACAACACAATCTAGTTTGAAAATACATCAGAGAGAGAGAGAGAGAGAGGGAGCATCATATTGCAGTGCAACCAGTAAACAGCGGTACAATTATCAAACTGCAGTTCAATCATCATGTTACAGTACTTGTGATCGTCATGAATATTCCAGTGGGATTATTCTTTCCAGTAGTATCACTACGCAAAATTTCCAGCGCTTATCGTAGAGAAAGTGACTGTTGCACGAATAGTGGCTCCACCAATGAAATTGAATTTAAAGATGTGACTAAGTAGTACCTACCAGGATTATCTACTATAAATTTATATTAAGATAGTCTCTGATAGCAGAAAGTGTTTGCATCTATTATACAGTATATTATAGAGTTACAGAAGCTATTTATATAATATTATGTCTGTAAATAAACTAAGCCCCATCAACGTAGGGACGGAAGGCATTGCTCAGCCGGAGTGAATTATACAAGTAGTTATATATTTTTTCCATTAAAAACTGAGAATTTAACCCAACGCAATTATAATGGTTTGTGGGGTAATAATGCAGACACCTGTTTTATTATTTTAATTTTTTCAAACACGAACTGAAATGTGTGTTAATAATGCTTACCCCGAACATTTACTGATACATATATCCATAAGAAATTCTATTCGTAATAATTTCAATCCAAGATTACACACTCCCTTGCTCGCAGACTCCTTTTCAGTCTAATTGCCTTCATTATCTATCTATCTAACAGGCCATCAGTAAGTTGCGTGTTGCGTACAATGACATATTCCGACGGTTGGTGGGTGTGCCCAGATACACAGGAGCTAGTGATGTGTTTGCGTCGTATGACGTACAGTGTCTCAATA